>CAXHWN010002035.1:232095-832095 GCA_964020975.1 Hermodice carunculata | reverse complement strand
CTACTTAATTCCAGATTGTTCCTAAGAATCTGAACCCACTTGGATCCTCTTCTTAAGGAACTCACAAGCCAAATTTAAAGGTTACAATCCAGTAGTTGCCCTATAGTCCTTTCAGTTTGACAGTTGGATTGTGGTCAGGTATAAGTTTGTCATGAATCATAACTCACTGTCAACTATGGGCCTAATGGGCCTGAAGGTTGACCCTTTATTAGATTTGCAGGTCTTTTTGCTCTTCAATGACCTTTTCCACCTTATTTTGTGCAGAGTCTGCTTTGTTACATTCTTCTTCATGATAAAGAAAACAAACCCCATGTTTTACTGTCCCTGTCGGTTTTGCTGGATGTTAAGATGTGTGGGAGCCTGGTTTTTAATGAGCTGTCATGTCATGAATTACTTCTGTCAACCCTTTCATGGCTTTACCAAAATCCACACACCCTTCACTCCATCTGAATTGTGAGTTGTTTCTACTCCTTGCATTTGATATTTCTCTCCTTTTAAGGTTTGCATAATGCCTTCTTATATTTCATTGTGTTGACAGCCTCCTCTTAAGTTGTACAACCTCTTTCAGTGCACTGCATTTTCATTCCCAGTGAATTTTCATTTTAAATGCACCCAGTGTAAGTTGTTCCTGCATTTCTTGTTTAAAATAGGAACAATCCCTTCGTGTTGATCTCCTTATCTCATCACTAAGTGCAGATGCTGACTGTCCAGGTGACCTTTTATAAATTAAACCTTTAACTTTAATTTGCGTTGTTCGTTTTTCAGATCCAAACCTAGTAAAAAGACAGTTTTGATCTTAGAAAACTTTGTCTAATCCCAGCATAAAATATGTTTGCTTTCCATGGCAGGTTAACAGATAACATATTAGCTTTATTCCAATCATGCTGCTTGTTCAATTCAGCACAAGTCTAAAAACGAATATCATAGTGTCCCCAATCATCACATGTATTTGGCTTTATGTTATAATCACCAACAAACATTAGGATCCCTCCATCTTGTGTTTGAAACTGAATATGGGACATGATGGTGAATGCCTTTGCTGAAATCCAGAAACAACATCTACATTAGCAGTAACTGATCATGATGCATAATATTTTTTATGCCTATGTGTCTGTGGTTGTTCCACATTTGTATCATTCTCAAAAAAAAGAAAAAAGATTTTTAAATGTGATTTCATCATGAAACTTTTGCTCCATGCTCTTTTCTGGTAGGTTAGAGTCTGACCTTGACAGTCATCTTAGTGATTTGGGAGGGTCATTTTGGCCTTTTATTGTCTTTTTAACACATTTATAACAAGAAATCGCAAGAAACAAGGAGAACAAGGTGTGTAAAATTTTGCATGAAACATTTTGAAAAAAAAAAAAACAATTAACACAAAATGAAAAAAAATGTACAAGGGGTATTCTACAATAGTTTATTCCATTTTTACATCATCCAACAATTTTGCATCATACTGCTCCTTCTGCCCTGACTTGTTTCTTCGAGTAAGTACGCACTTTGAAGTCTTACTGCCAACCTTTCAACATATGATGTCATAGGCATCTCGGAATTAAATCCAAAAATCACATCCTTAGGCAACGAAGGGTCACAGCCAAACATTAAGAAATGCAGTATGAAGCCTTTGGCCTCCAGTAGAGTACAGTTGTAGGAATAAATCATTGCTGCAACAATGATTTCCAGTCTTGCTTGTGATTACTGTAAAGAGTAACAGGACACAGGACCATTGGGTAACCTGAAGGCCTTCACCTCACTTTTGCCAGACAATGATTATCTCTAGCTGCCCCCCTCTCTAAGAGTAATATATGGATGTCACTAACTTTGCTTTCCAAAAAATGGTATACCAAAATGCTGATGCTCATATTCAATCAACAGTCACAAAATGTTGGTTCCTACAAGGATAGGCACACCTGCATTCTATTGACTAGTTGGTACCAATGAAAATAAACTGATGTTCATAATATGTGCAACTTATGGTTGAAACAGTTAAACCAGTGTCTAAAAGTGCTTAACCAACAAATCCTTCAACAACCAGCTGTTTTCATTGCCTCTCCAACCAAATTAAATGTGGTGTTGTGGTGACATTGGTCATGCGGAATAAAATCCTGGCCTATCATATGTCACCCTACATAGGCCTGCTCTCATTTAAAAGATCTCATTTCACATGGTCCAAACATACTCTATACCTTTAACCAACATGGCCGTCCTGTCCACACTTGTAACAATATACATCTGCCTCATTCTCTGTTTGTGGAGTTGCAAAGGCTGAGTCCTTAATCTGTTGATAACCACTTGGTTGTCAGCTTGACGGATAGCCTCTTCCTCACCTACATCCTGGTCAATTGTTGGATATGAACCCTTTTTAAATCATTGAAAGTGCTCAAATTTGTTTGTTTCCTTCACATCCATGATTGCAAATATCAGTTGATTCAAAGTAGCCTTAACTTCAATCATATCAGACCTTGATGAAACTTCCAACTGGCGCCTTCACTTGAGCTTTCTTCCTGTCTTTGCTTTCAGATTTCCTCTCCTGTCTGACCTTTAGCCACAACCCTGGGCTCATCCAAGTCTGTGATGCCGTCAGTCCAGTAATACCCTTCATGTTCTGTAATAAACTGCTCCAGAACATAGACCTAAGCATTAACTTCACATGTCCTTCCTCAACATTGTCCTTGTCCTGGACCTTGGCTAAGAGATCTTCAAAGCAACAACTCCATAAAACAGTATCGTCCCAACCAGCTGAGTAAAATCTTCCAATAGCATCTTGCCCAGTTCCACGACCCCATAGACACTGTCAAATTTGGCTAATATGCCCTTCATTCTTAAATCAAAACCTAAATGGGTACATATATGCAAATCAACCACACACAAAGAACTTCTAATTGTTTGCACAACTGTCTGCTCTGAATGACCCTCTTTCTGAATACACTCTACTTCATTTCTCCATACTCCATAGGCACTAGTTTTTTTCTCCACCGAAGAAAGGAGAAAGTTTTGGGAAATGCTGAAACGTACCTTGGTAATATGCTGGCTTAGTGCTTGGAGCCTGTCTGAGACTCTCTGCAGTAGCCATAAAATCTGACATTGAAAATCTTGCTTGTTACGAACCTTTTGCTTAATTCCCAAATCTTTGAGATGTCCAACCATCTGTGACCTGTTCATCCGACATGGGCATTTTGAGTCACAATGTGATTGAAACACAACGACCCCACACTGTACACAACAAAATACCCCCTTTTAAATATAACAAGGAAACATAAAGTCTGGAAGAGGTCAATCTGTATCCAACTAGTCACTTAAAAAACAATAAGTTGCAGCTTTATGCTTTTCTAGTGAAAGTGATAAAACAAAAAATATTGAGGTGTCAGTAAAATACTTCCATGTAATAATCACTTTAAGTCACTGATCAAACTTCATTCCATTCTGTATGACCAGGAAAAGAAAGCAAAAGAGGCCAATAATCCATACTAATAGCAATTTAAAAAGTCGTGCTTGGAAAACACACAATTGCAAGTATTCTTCAAATGCTAGCTCGTCTGTGATAGTGCAAGTAATATCACTATGTACAAGTACCAGCTGACTTGCATTACATCACACCAGCAGTAAAGTGAATGCAATTAAATTGTACACAGTGGGTAATCAAGCACAGACCATGCCCATGCATGACCTCAATGCATATGTTAGCAATACCAATGTCCTGTAACTATGATGAAAATATCATGCACAAACAGTTGTACATGATTGGCTTTCAATACGTACCTTACGGACAGGTAAGACACCAAAACCCTTTGCATGGCCGATTTTGATAGTTTAACGGTTTATTACAAGATGAATATCCTGTCTATGAGTTGTCAAAATTTCAATCTTTTACCTGAAGTAGAAATATGAGAAAAACACCAAAAAACCACACAGGCATGTAGACATCCGAACGTCCATGTGTCATTCTTTTGGTTTTTAGCCGCCAAGTGGAACAATGCCATCCGTCCATGTGTCATTCTTCTGGTTTTTAGCCGCTAAGCAGAACAATGCCACCCATCAATCAGACTTAAAAGTCTGTCACAAGGCTACGTTCGACGATTTCCATTCAAAGGCCGTACAGCGATTGATTACCCCAGTGGTCCTACACACCAAAGACAGGTGTGGCAAAAAAATGGCACTTTCATCAACAATGTACACCTACATGATAATGTTTTATCGAAACCCAGGGATGAGGAAGTAAAAGTACAAACAAACACATCAAAATAAGCAAAAACGTGAACAGAAGAGAAAGCACACAAAATAGTGATTCAAAATTGCAAGGAGAAAAGAAACTCATTGACAAAATAACTGCAAAATAATGACAAGCAAACTCAGTAAAGTGTACAAACAAATCTAAGACGCTAACTACATAAATTATACAGAGAGGAGTAAATACAATAAAACACTATTCCTAATAACAGGATGAATAAGTAGGGAGCGGAACACCAAACCCCCCATCCGTCCACTGACCACAAGCGGCCGTAGGCAACCTCACCTAAGCAAGGCAACACGACTTTCATTGCCAAACTCCAGGTCACGGGCTCGAAGATCTGCCTCCATGACGTCATGCTTTGAAACCAGATTGTCGCTGTCACCGTTTGACAGATCGCTGAATAATGTTTTCTGTACTTCAAAGGCTCTTTTATTCATGTGATTGGCCAATAATTACTAGACAACCAAATGATCAACATAAAAGGCCTTTGAAGCTTGTTTTCTCAGAAAGGATAATAGGACGAGAACCCCACCTAAAAATGGTAATTCCAAGAGAACAGCTGGGCAAAATTTAATCTGGCTAACGAATTTTGATTATGTGAAGTCTGAACTGCAAAAACAATTCAGCAATTTTCAAAGTTTTGCTTCTCGCTTTTTCTATGAAATGAAGAAAATGAACATCCTGGAAATCAAAGGGAAAATTGAAACGTCAAACTTTGAGGATGGATAACAAAAATACTAAACCAAACATAAAAAGTTGCAGGATCATTTTTAGTTTCCAACATGTCAGGATTAAGATGCAAGTGTAATTATGATTTTGTCACAAACAATTAGTGACTTATATTGACATTTATGGGATGGATGCTTTGCGGTCAACTTTCTATTGTTTATTCAACAATTAACATCACACAGACCCAAATACGAATATATAAATTCTTTGGAGTATGACGATTACACACATATATGATTTATTATCCTAAGGCAAACACAGTTTGAGCTAGGATTCATTGAAGTGCGATTTAATTTTGGTGTCTTACCTGTCATTAAGGTTTTCTTAAAACATGTGAAAGGAAAAATCAAATCAAATCGTTGCTTTCAACCGGAGTGTCTTCCATGTATAATCCAATCTGCAAACAAAATCAATTCATCTCATAGGCAGCCAATTCCTATCTAGCATCCTACAGCCAATTGCGATTCTATGCAAGAAATTCTGCAATTCACTGCAATATTGCTTAGAAAATATGCATTACCTCTATATGCAAGATGATAAACTGCCATCTGCAAATTTGCTAACGGAAAAACTGAAATTCAATCCTGACATATTTTATGTTTCCCACACACTAAAACGTTAAAAACAATACAAAATACCGTCAAGTCAAGAAGAACAATTGCCACGTGTCAAACTTAAGTTTGAATATTATATCACCAATGAAAAAAGCAAGTAATATCCCAATATGTTCGAATAAAAACAATCAAAGATATAGCACATAATATAATATAACATAATATAATATAATATAATATAATATAATATAATATAATATAATATAATATAATATAATATAATACAATACAATGTAATACATTATAATATGTACGTACGTTGCAATCAACCATTTATATTTCTACCTACGAGTAATGATCACCAGCCAAACGCTAATAATAATACACCCAGTGTGACTTTTTTTTTTTGGCATCTGGTCTAAGGCTGTCCAACTGGAGCACTGTAGCAAAATTTGCATCACAGTTCTTGAAAAATGCCACAGTACAGAATTTATCAAAAATACGTGTTTCCCATGTGAAGAAGTTTATTGAGAAAACGAGCCAGGGAATGTAAATTTGCCGCTGCAATGGGACAGCACCATGGTCTTGTACGTCAGGTCATTTAACATGGCAAAAGCACCCGTGCCAAGGAATCTAGTCATTCTGACCAGGTGTGGACTCAGGTCGGTAACTACAGGAACTACTGTACCATGATTATAATCTATTCCAGCATGTATCAACGAGAGTGAATGTAAGATGTAAGATTGTTTTCAAAAATAAGGTGAAATCATTCTGGATGCACGAGATGGGAGTAGTGGAGAGGGACCGCTTTAATCCTTTATATATTTATAGTTTCAGTATCTGAGTGTTATCAGAGACCTGCAATTTATATATATGGCAGGTCCCTAGAGTTATAAAAAGTACGGCTTTGGTGCTTATATTTATTTATATATTAATTTATTGAAAATGTAGATCAACCTTTTGCTTGATAGATAACTAAAGCATATCAGATACAAACCTGTGCAGGGCAACTTAATATTTTTCTGATTTCATACTTGCATTTCTGCTATCTTCATGTTGTGGCCCACCATGGAAATAAGCCAAGGCAAGATTTCCCAGGCATTTGGTACTCCCATTTCATGCATCATAGTTTAGTGTGCTTTCAGCAATATTATTGCACCATCCTGGCATATGTGCATAAAATACTACCAATCAACATTCAGTGATAAAGGTTAAGTACATTCAGGCCCAATGATAATTTTATGTGTTTGTCTTCTTGCTTTTGTAAACAAAATACACAACTTACTAATTGCAAGATAATTTACCTGTTAATTTTCCCCAAATTAATAAACATAAGATGTGTACAAAAATCTCTAAAGCCTTATATGTATGAATACAAAAATTATCTTATCTTATTGACAACATGGCGATGTTATTTTTTAACTTATGTTTTACTAATTTTCATCAGAATTTTGTACAATCGGAGGGAAATTAGCCAAATCAGTACAATAAGGACTAAAATGTTGTGATTTCGCAATCCATGTGAAGGCAAGATACTCGAAATTCCCCAGAATGCACCATTTTGCATGCTCAAATTCAATTTTTTTCATATGGGGGGTCGGCAATGCTCCAAGACCCCCCCCCCCCCAGCGTGCCTTCGGCCCTTTGAGTTGTGTAGGTCACATTTGGGGGGCCACTGGAAAAATGTTTAGGCCACTTGGGTCTCTGACTGAGTTTGTAGCACTGGCCTGGGTGGATCAGTATGAATTAGGGAAGGGCAGCGTGAAAGTACTTTTTTTTATACCATTAATTTTAGGGTTGGGGCCTTTTTAGTAGGGTTTGTCAGGTTACCGGAACCACACACATATTTTTTTAGGCCTTGGGTAACTTGGACATTTGTTGAAACATGTTGAATATAGATGTTCTTTCCCCTTTGACACATTACCTCTTATGAGGTCAGTTTAATTTGTTACCTGGGTACAGCTGGAGGCTCTTGTAAGATATAAATTCAAGAATGTTCAACCTTATATCAAAATAGAATTAGGAAAAAAAGTAATTTGTGTCAAATATCTGAGTGTGCCATCACACACACTATCTCAACAGCTGCAAAAACCAGACTAACTAGACCAAAGCCCACCTGGCACACCTGGCACCATAAGACATCAAGACAACACAAAGATCTTACAATCCTCACTGATCGTCACTGAACCATAAAACAACTCAAACACCTACAAAACAGCATTCAAACCTTTTCACGCTTCATACAGAAATGCACCCAATGCCTGTTTTACTAATAAAACAAAGAAATCATAATTATATCAACCTGCTATCAGAAATACATGTCAACACTCTTTACAGATTGACCCCTTCGCAATTGTTATCAGTGAAAAGGAGCCACATGGACCAATAACATGAATGATGCCCCTGTTCAAGCCAATTTACTGACATAGGCCTATAATTTTAAACAAAACTTTTTGCAGTCTGTCATGTTAAAACTAGACATGGCTTTTTTGACCCTATGGACCTTTCCACATACGTTTTAGACTCTTTTCGGTACAGACGAACACTAAATTTATGCGACTCAGCTATACATATCAAGGAACATTGCCTTTGGTCGGAATTGACTTGGATTTGTTTCATTAGGAGTAAGGTTTGAATATGGTAATGACACTGTCTAACTAATCATCATATACCCTGTTGTTGAAACACTTCCAGTCATCAGTTGCTCAAAATAATTTGAAAACAAAATCTTTTGACACCGATCTTTGAACCAGCGTGCATGACGCTTGCTGAGATAATGTGTTGTTCCAAAAACAAACTGAAAGAATGCGATCAAATTCTAGGGAGTCACGCAAGCAGAAGTGATGAAGGTGATGAAGAATCATAATTTATTGTGAAATGAATGGATTTACACTGGGTTTTGCTGTAGAAGGACGCAGTGGTTGTGTTTGTGTCAACTGTCACTTTTGACAAGTGACATGGCTTATGCACAATTGTTGATCTCCCTCTTCATTGTCCCCGGAAGAAAGGATTCTCAAAGTTCCTCAACCAAACTTGCACATTCCACAATTGCCACCAATGTTACTACCACCTCACTTAATGAATACAAGCAGAATCAATTGGGTAAATAATTTATCAATATCAAGAAGTGGGATCTCCATTTAAGTCAGTGACAAACTTCCTTACTTCTCATTCAGTTCAATTCAACCAATACACATCATCGATTCAAGCCAGCATCTATCACGCTGAACATGCTAGGATGATGATTCCCTTATATGCTGTTCAAGAATGAAGATGAACTCTTATGAAATTATCAGATTATCACATTAAATAAATCAAAAGACCACCAAAGCTATTTATAACATTGGTGGACACATAAGAATCCCCATTTATTCATATAGACTCAAATTATGATACAACTGATGTGTCCCTGCTGTGCAAATTTACACTAGCCTTTCCTTGTGTGGTGGAATGATCATCCTCCATCTTAACCTAGCCTCATTCTTGGAACATTTATCCAAATGACAGGTTGAAATGATGAATATGAACTCAGCTGAAGATTTCAAAAAGTTATTAAAGACCCAACTATAGCCAGTAAATTACCTTAGGGTTAGGGCTAGCTAAAAAAATGTGTTGTTAATCCAAGAGGCTCGGCTAGAATCTTTCCTGAAATGTTGTTACAGGTAAACTTATAAAAGCCAAGATGGTAAAACAAACACTCTGCGTCTCCTTAAATACCCTCCATAGAGCTAGTTTTCAATCATTCCAAGAGTTCCAAGATCTCTAACAACTGTTTTTAAGGCTTTGCATTCCCAAACTAACATTCACAAAGTAAAAGCTCAACGTTAATGCTTAGTTATTCTAATCCTTTGGATCCACATCTAACAAGAAAAATGCAGTTTACAACAAAATTAAAAACAAAAGCTTTCAGCCTCAATTTCACGCATTTCTTGGGTAATGTAAACAAACAAGGCGCCATAGCCAACGATATGCTTGAAAAATCAGCTTTATGCTAACTCTGGTTTTGGAGTACTGAACAGAATTATCATAAAAACACTTCCCACTATTCTAAATATATAGATTAGTATATCATTAAAATGATTTAGTGGACCCTGTACAAAGGTGATTAACAGAATACTGAAACCTGTAACTTTTTTTACCCACATAACATCCGAGCATTAATGACTCTATTCACTGGTATTCTCATGCCTGACTCGCGAATTACACATCAAACACATATTAACTATTAAGATATTTACAAATATATCAAGTTAGAGTCTGATTTTTACAATACAGGTATCACACAGCTTTCAAGATAATGTTTGGCAAATTACAGTCACATGTAGCAATCTGATAGTTTAGTAAGATCTTATCTTTATTGCTGAAGAGGAGCACATCAGGCAATAATTGTCTGTTATATTTATTGTGCGAAAATTTGCTTCCAAAATAGAGCAAAGAAATTTACCTCATTTTGGCACATATCTTAATAATCAATGGGAATCATTATTTTTTTCATTTTTAAGAATACTTCTCTCGCAGAGAAAGAAAAAATAATCAGCAACCCCAAACTTAAAACCAGCTCTTCACATGATCAACTTTTAAAGAAACTAATGAAGAATATCAGATCTTTTGTAGCGAAACCGTCAGCCCTTACTATTAATCAATCTCTTAACACCGGCACATTTCCAGATAAACTTTGAAAAGCAAAAGTGATTCCCATCCATAAAAAAAGATGAGAAAGTTTTAACTACAGGCCCATTTCCCTTCTTCCCAGCCTTTCCAAAGTTTTTTAAAAGGTTGTATATGGCCAACTTTATTATCATTTTGCAATGTTCAACATTTTGTACAAAAGTCAGCATGGCTTCAAAAAACTTTGTAGCACCGAAAATGCAACATTGGAATTAATTGATAGAATATTCAAGATTCTGATTCAGGTGAAATACCTGTATCTATATTTCTAGAACCGCCAAACGTCTGCAATACTTTGAATCACAAATTTTTTTTGCACAAATTGAAATATCATGGCGTTTCCGAGACCCCTCTAAACCTTTCAAAACCTATATGACTTATAGGACTCTATATATCCAACTTGATGATACCTGCTGCAAACCATTACCTATCACAACTGGTGTGCCCCAAGGATCTATCCTTGGGCCACCTTTTTTATATTATATGTAAATGACCTTCATCTGGCAGTACCCAATTTTGAATCAATACTCTATGCAGATCACACCACCTTTATTGACTCGATTTGTACTTTCACTTTTACACCTCTATCAAACAACGATAACGTTTTAATTGATATCAGCTCTGTACTTGACAAAATAGATAGATGGCTCAAAGCACACAAATTATCCCTTAATGTATCCAAAACCAAATATGTGCTCTTCTCATTTCCTCAACCTAAGTTGGATCTTAATATCAATCTTAAAATAATGGATACATATTTGGAAGGAACAAATGAACTTTACTTCTCAGGATTAATGATAAATGCAAAATTAAGTTGGAATGCGCGTCTAAACAAAATTGCAAACAAAATCGCTTGTACCAATGACATAAAAAACGATTACACACTTTTTCCTCAAAAAATGCCCTATTATTAATCTTTCATTGTGTCTTCCTACCGCACATCAATCACTCTATACTCGCTTGGGGCTTTTCATGTTTTCGCATTTTTTAAACAACAAAAATCAGCCATCCGTTCGATATGTTCTGCTCGTTACTATGCTCACACTGACCCGCTATTCAAAGATCTCAAAGTATTAAAAGATCCGGATTTGTTTAAACTGAAAGCTCTAAACGTTTACAACAGATAGTTTAAAACTTAATTACCTGGCTACTTAAATAACATGTTTTCAACTTTACCAATTACCCTTTCATACACCACAAAACATCGTGATATTCCTTAATATGCCACCACTGAAAAGTGTATCCAATATTATATTCCAAAATTACTCTGAGACAGACCCTTGAACATAAAGGAAAAAATTCATACACATTCCAATTCGGGGGTTCTCTCAATACATTAAATCATTCTATATAAACGAACACTATGAAAACTGCTCCGTAATTGATTGCTTTGTTTGTAAAAACTATGTGTAACTCTGTATATAAGCCGTATGTCTTTTACTTTAACAAATTGATTTCTGCATTTCAGTGAAACTAGGTGTAATTTACAAGTTAAATTAATAAAGGTGGCCCTGGCGGTAGCAGATGTTTTTATCCTTAGCTGGGTCATCCTGACTTCATGTATATAAGGTAATTTATTGTCCTAAATTCACATAGTCAGTCATTCTGCTTATTTATTTATTTTTATTTTATTTATTTATTGAACTTCCAGCAGCAATACATGTGTACATCATTAGACAGGATAAAAATACATAGCATAAAACATAAAATAATGCTGATGAGGATGTGTCAAACAGGTGACATCACCTATGCAAGTTGACACGCCTAGATGAATTACCAATGGTGGATGGGATAATGAAAAGATGGTAGATGATACGAAAAATGAACAAGTGAAAGGTCTGATAGATACCAATTAATTAAATGAAAGTTTAAAAATCACAGGTACGGTACTAAAATTTAATATTGCAGGTATGTAGAAAGTTAAGATCTACATGATGGACATCTACACTTAGTCACCCAGCAACAAGTGTTTTCATCATTGATAGTGGTTGAGAAAAGTCTATTGTAATGTTCAGAGAGGCGGTTTTTTTTAAGACTGGTAGGGACGGCGAGTTTTTTATATGGGGGGTCAAGTTGTTCCACAGAAGCTTCACTCTCTTTACATAAGAATGGTGGAAAGCTTCTGTGTTACAACAACTATTCACTAGTTTCAGGTTATCTGTAGAGGATCCAACGTTGCGGGTTTGACAGCGTGTGGGAAAGAGGGCTGGGTGATCAAGTTCTAGGTGGCCGTTCAAGCTTTTGAATAAAGACACCAGGTCAGATATTTCCCTCCTGTATGAAAGAGGTAAAAGCTTGCATCTCTCTAATCTAATTTTGTATGGCACACTGCACGGTACTCTTAAATTACCAAATTTTGTATGTTTGTATATTTTGCCTTTTTGTCGAATAAAGATGATCTGAATCTGCAGAGCTTCCTGACAACTTTGTACTTACTGAAAAGCGTTTTCATAATGTCGTTAAGCATCGCCATCCTGAAGGATTATATGAAAGATATAACCAAGACATAACAAAGTTATTTGATCTGAATTATGATGAGCAAATCCCAGTCAATACTCTGAAAGATGCTACATGTGTATGGTATTTCCCCCACCATTGTGTATTGAACCCCCAAACTGAAAAAATACACGTTGATTTTGATTGTGATGTACGTTAAGAAGTTCGCTATTCAAACAAATGCTGCCTACAAGCCCTGATTTGTTGAACTTACTACTGTTTCTATTATTGAGGTTCATCTGGATACAAGCTGATGTCCAAGCCATGATGAAGTTGCCATTCCAATTCATGGTTGTAATACCTTCCTTTTTGTGGTACAAAGATGGTAGCTTAGTCCACTTATGCATGTCAACACATCTGTTCGTAGGCATCTGGTGCAGAATTCAAGTTAATATGCTCTAAGAAAATCAATTGCTGATGATCCTGAAGTTGACCTTTTGGTAAAAGAAGCTAGTTTGAAAACTTTTTACGTTGATGATCTGACCTGTCCTATATATGCTAGAGTGGGCATGCGTAAAGTATTTATTGGTGTCCCGGCTACTTTGCGGACTGAGAAAATTCTCAATCAATGACAAGAAACTCATCGGCAATATTCCCGTAGAGCAGCGTGACAAAGAAGTAAATATCTTTTCATCAGATTCAGTGTGTAAATCACTGTGGATAAAATGAACATTCACAACAATTTGTTTTTTCTCCGATCAAAAACACTCCTCTAGTAAGATTATCAGACATTCTATGCTCAGTGTCTTGTGGTCAATATTCGATCCATTGGGTCTTGTCACACCTTGGGTTTTGCCTGAAACATTACTTTTCCAAGATGCCATGTGCTTGAAACTAGGCTGGGACGATATGATTCCTGCCAGCATGGAAGTGGAATTCATGGTCTAGATCTTTAAGTACTCTCCAGGAAAATAAGTTTCCAAGCTGTGCCCAATTTGAACAAGGTTACTACGAATGTCACATATTCTCAGACACTTGTGAGGTTGCATATGGAGCATGTGCATATCTGAGAAACAACGATAATGGGGAAACATCATGTCGACTCTTAATTAGTAAGGTCTCATTGCCTGAATTAAAGAGTGCACTATCCCCAGGCTTCAATTGCAAGTTGCTGTAAAGGCTGCTAAAATGTACCCCGTTTTACATGCAGAACTAGGCATTGGAATAGTACCTATGGTCTTTCACACTGATTTCACAATCAAACTGGGATACATAACTAAAGCTCCTTTCAGATTCCGTACTTTTTGTAGAGAACAGGTTTAGTATAAACCGTGCTCTCAAAATGCAGAAAATTGGTGTCATCTGTTGTTGGACGATAAACCAGATGACTTGTTGGCCAAACCCATTTCACTGTCAAAGGGGCAAGATAATTATCTCTGGTGCAACAGGCCAACTGGATTGAGACATTGCTCTCTTTTTTTGGCCTTGCACAGATGCTCAATCATTTGGTTTAAATGAGGCAAAACCTATCCCTGCATAGCTGATGTAAACATACAGTGGAAACTGGCTTCTTTGTATTTCTGAGCATTTCCCCTTGTGGACGAGTGTGTTTAGAAGTGTTGTTTCGATCCATAGATTTGTGTTGTTCAAAGCACAGCATAATTGTGCATGTGGTCCTTTATCGGTTTCTGGGCTTTAGGAATCATGCACTATGCGACTGAGACACACTCAACAGCAGACCAACATGAAAGAAATTGGTGACCTTATAATTAAAACGAATTTACGAAAATCAAGTTCTACACTATCTTTGAACCCCCACCTGCACAGTGAGGGCTGGCTCAAAATAAGCGGCAGGTTACCAGCCAATCCTTCTCCTTCATAATCATGTTGTGACCAAGCTATTGCAGTCGTCCATAAAAGACAACTGGTAATAGCTTAGTTCCGAGATAGGGACAATTTTTGCCACCGGTGGCTCTGACTACTATGTTCCCGCGATGTCACGGACATTTCTGCAGGGCTCGGAGGACACTTTCAAGTCTCGCCATTTTGCCCTATTGTGTTAACACGGGAAAGTTGGTGTAATTTTTTTAACGCCGGTTATTCTAATAACTTACAAGTGTAACTCCAAGAAAGCATGCCAGTGTACAACTGTAAGATACCAGGGTGTACCTCAGATAGCAGAAGACACGGTCACTATGAAAAATACTGACACAAAACCTGAGACAAAACCTACACAAATCGGGGCCTGCATTGTGGCACAACTAACCATGCATTAAGTCACCCTTGATTGACTCGGTGAGTTCTGAGGGATTAGCCTGGGGCACACTTCTGCCAGTGCTTTGAAGATCCTCGCGCTTGGCTGACCACTAACCAGATTAGCGCTTGACGGGTGCAATCAGAAATTAACAATAAAGCACTTGACCTAAATTCGCAATACACTGTCTGCAAACTTTGTTACCTGATCACTGGCACGCTGTAGGCCTTCAAGCATTTTCAGATCAGCTATTATTATTTGGTTAAGATTGGGGACATTAAACAATGAATAAATAAATATCAAATAATTAATATTAAAGCCCTCTTACGCTGTACACTGGCACCCTCCGGTATGGATGACCCCTTCTTCCGTGACTTTTCCCCAGACCTGGTACGGTGCCTCGCCTTGCGAGGTTTGTCTTGTACAAAGTGCCTTCACATACAAAAGTTTGCATGAAACAAAGTTCGACAGCGCGTGTAACTTAACCCTATGGATGTGCCCCTGTTCCGCAAGTTGGTAGCCCCTGAATTCGCGGCACTTCTGAACATTCTTGGGTGTCCAGTCACATTTGCTTATTAGGTAGGCGATGACATGGGGCATCTCAACCACTGGCATTGCTTTCAGGTCTTCTGTCCAGGAGGTTATCGAAGATATGTATGGCAAAGCCACCTTCTTCTTCCCATCGGGAAACTCCAATCGAGTTCTCCGCACGTCGATGGTATCATCTTTCTCCTCAACTATGCCTTTCTTCACATATTTGTACCCCATGCACTCCGCGAATCTTTAGAAATTTCCTAAGGTCAACCACTTTCATCTTTGAAAATTTGTCGTATAGTTCATTTCCCGTCTGTTCAATCACGTTAATCGCCGCTCCTCCATCGTCCGTATTTCCCGCCATGTTCACTGAAAGTGAACGATCACTGTTGCACGTCGATTCTCGTATGGGTTTCGCTGTCACACTGTGTTGGTCACGGCCTACTATTACCCCGGGAAAGCTTGACCGCGCAATTGCGTTACCAGGCATGTCGGGCATGCGCGGAGGGCAAAAATCTACCATGCGAAGCCTGGTGTTTAAAAAAAATCCCTAACTCGGAACGCCCGTATTATAAAACGGTCCTCTCAACCTATGATATATTTTGGATGAACTATACACTTTAGTGTTTCCAAACTAACTGGACCTAACTACTCAAAACCCCAAATTTCATCCTTTCTGCCAAAGTTAAAAAAAGACCTGGCAGTCCTTACCTTTTTTGGCTCTTCTGACTTGTCAGTCAGCTGAAATTACAGTAAAAGAAAAAATAGGCCGACATCTTTTTTGTAAACAATATGAATCTCGACTTTTATAGACACACTCTACCTCCAAAATAACTATGCAAAAAAAAAAAACACTCAACCAATTAAGTATTTATCAAATAGTTCAGAAATACGTTGTCAACATTCATAAATGTCAAACCAAAAATGACTGCAAAGAGTGCAAATTACCAAAGTATAAACATTCAGCTTTCAGTACTAATGCAAAGTAGCAACAATCAATACTGACTTGAGAGAGCCAGTCACTCTAAAACGGCAAGTGATGGTTTTAAACCGTTGTTTTCAACCTGAAATATTCTTCATTAGCTACAGACTTCAGTTTTTACAAATCATAAAGGACTAGAGACTCAAAACCGACATTTTATCACTTCTGCCAAGCATAAAAATAAACCTGGTAGTCCTTTCATTTTTTACTTCTCCTGACTTGTCCGTCAGCAGAGTTAACAGTTAAAAAAAGTAGGCCTATAACTTTTTTTAGTGAAATGTATGAATCTGGACCATTGTAAACACACCCTAACTTCATTATAACTATGAGTCAGAGAACACAGCCCACAGCCCAACATAGCAAACAAATTATTTATCAAATAGTTCAGGAAAAAAATACCATATTCATTAACTTTAAATCTAACAATGACCGCAAAGAGATACAAGAGCTACCAAAACATCACACATTCATCTCCCAATACCAACAGAAAAACAAGTGTCACTCCTGATATGATGAAACATGTAGTCACCCACAAAATGCAACTGGTGGTTTTAAACCAGTTTTCTCAAATTTCCAGAGCACATAGGACTAACCACTCAGCACCCAAATTTTATCACTCCTGCCAAAGATAAAAAGAATCCTGGTTGTCTCCTCACCTTTTGGTTGTCTGACTTTAAAGCTAATTAAAACAAAATGCAGAAATTCAAGAATACTGAAATGTCAATATTCATCTTCCAAAACCAATCTAAAGAAATAAATTTCACCTCTGACTTGAAACAGGTAGTCACCCACGAAAAGTAACTGGTGGTTTTAAACTGTTCCTCTCAACCTTTGAAATATTGTTTATTAAAAACAAGCTTCAGAGTTTTTGCTAAAACATTAAGGCTTAACAACTTAAAATGCAATGTGTATCACTAGTGCCACAGATAAAAAGACACGTGGTAGACCTGACACTTTTCAGTTCTCCTGACTTGTCAGTCTGCTAAGTTGACAACAAAAGAATAAAATAGGCCTACGTCGCTTTCGTGACATGACAATATGACAAATATAGGAAGTTTACAGGTACTGATTGTGCAAGCCATATTACCAATACACATGGATAAAAAATGTCATGGCAATCACAATAAACCATACATAATCGCAAGTGTAACTATTTGGTGATGTGATAGAGCATGCATGGTTTTTTTTAAACAAACTCTGTCAAATAAATTTCGTTGTCAGGATTTCTAGATATTTTCACGCACATTGGGACCAAACAAGTGACTTACCTGGGAGGACAAATGTCTTACTCTTTTATACATAATCCTTTACATTCAGAAATTTTCGGGAAGTAGCGATCATTAATTCAGTAAGAAAGGTCCCTACAAATGACATTCAATTCTGAAGATTAGGTTTGATAAGATGGGAGGACAAATGTCTTACTCTTTTATACATAATCCTTTACATTCAGAAATTTTTTCGGGAAGTAGCGATCATTAATTCAGTAAGAAAGGTCCCTACAAATGACATTCAATTCTGAAGATTAGGTTTGATAAGATGCCAGTACTTTGTTGATAAGTACAGCTTATTGCTCTGTCACAATCTCTTTCACGTGTTTGGCAGGACAAAGAGCTGTCCACTGTTTAGCATACACATACTTCTTTATACTTCTTGGAAAGATACACATATACGCTGAGTTGTTTGTGGTTATGGTAAGAGAATTTCATCCCCCAAAAATAGTCTTGTTGCCGCATGTAAAGAGTTTTGACATTCCAAGTTGAACCTCTGTAGGGCCAGTCACCTAGGTAGATTGTGACAGGTATAAACTGAGCACAAATACAAACCATGCCAATGGTTTTCTAGATGATTTTTTAAAAATATAAGAGCAGATAACCGATGAATTAGACAACAAAAGACAGATAAACGCAGGTGACTTGAAAGATAGTTGTATAAAATCTGTTAAAACATATTGCCAATTACATTCCATGGGGAAATCTTATATCTATATCTAAGATTTTTTTTCTCTATTTCTTAAGTTTACCAATGTTTAAACGTTTGCTCTTTGGCACAAAACAAAAGAGCACACTAAAAGTCTTTACTCAGAGGAAAATGTACAGCTTCCGTCAACAAAATTTGCATGCCAATGATTGATTTTATTTGCTATCAATTTCTAAGAAGAGCCTGCCGTGTTGGGTGTCAGGACATCCTCTTACTTATACGGATTGGATGTCACCTATTCACAACCTGGAGGATTTCAGTGTGTTCATCAGCAGAAGTGGGAAACTTGCAGCTTTGGTTGACGAAGAGCTACAAATGTCATTTCGAGTTAAGCAGCCTCATTGGAAAACAAGAAAATGTGCAGGAATGTTCATACTTTTTCTTCTGGAAAATTGGATGACAATTCCTTGTGATACCAAATTTAAGCATACATTTTTCTATTGCCAGCGGGTTAATGTTGTGAAAAAAGATACATTAATATCCAGTGATCATCCATGGACATCTAAAGAATTTTGTCCACCAAAATGGCAAATGTTACGCAAAACATGTTTTCAGATTGTCATGTTTTATCAGGCAGTCAACCTAACAAAAGCCATAGGGGGATGCAAGAAACTAAACAGCTCGGTTATACTAGTACCATATCTCATTATACAAGTTTTTATGAGGACTGAATTGGTGTGGCTTAAGTATCGCTGTTTATTCTGTAATAACCATCTGCTAAATATCGAGAGTGTCTGCAGCGTGTATAATAACATTCCGTTCTTCTCTGATCTTTTAGCGATTTTCCATGTATGGGTACTAATACATGAACAAACAAAAATTCTTGTATCTTTTTTGCACAATGGCTTACGAATATTTCATAGTTTCAAGCCGTTTTACGTAAGAAAAGTTACACTTGAACATCACTTTGATCACTTTATACATCATTCTTGTGGTCACCATGACATCGTGCCTACATTTACAAAGACATTTGTTGTTAACATAACACACAAACGGACAGAATTCGATGGCGTGTTCTGCCAAATGGGTGTACAATATATGCCATTTATTTGTCCGAGGGGAACCTTTTGGTGCAGTAACAATGAATGTATACTTGACTATTACATTTGTGATGGAATAGTTGATTGTACTGACCATTTGCCAACTGATGAATTAAACTGCATTATATGTTGGTTACAAAATGGAAGAGCCCAATCGGACTCATACTGCCTATATGAATGTAAACTTGGTTTTTGTGTGTGTTCACAATTATACTTCCAGTGTACACAGGGTGGATGTGTTTCAGTTTCTAAATTTTGTAACGGTTGGAATGATTGCCCTGATAATAGTGATGAAGAATGCAGTTACAAATCTGCTGGTAATCTGACATTTTGCTTTCACTCTACAAGTATTCTAATTTTATACGCAACTGGGATGCTGAAAAATGTGTCTGATCACTGGGTATCAGTTAAAGAATCTAAATGCCAAGATCAAAACTTTCTTCCTTGCAGCTTATCTCATGTGGTTCAGTGTTACCCCAGATTTGGCGCTTGCAAGCTTGATTATGATTGTCATAACAACATCAAGTATTGTGCGAATGCAGGACATTTAGATGCCTGTGGTAATATTGAGTGCTCTAGAATGTACAAATGTCCCAAAACATATTGCATTGTACTCAGTTTGATATGCGATTCTGTGTGGCATTGCCCGCATGGAGCAGATGAACGCAATTGCTCATCCTTCCGCTGTCCATATCTTTTCCGTTGCAGAGCTGCCACTTGTGTCCACCCAACAGAATTGTGTAATGGCGAAGTTAATTGCAAGGGTTCAACAGATGATGAGGAATCTTGCTTTTTAACAGGATGCTTACAGAGATGTACATGTACTGGATATGCAATCATATGCAACAATAAGAACACAACTATCATGGGTTACATGCCTGCATTAACATATGTGAGAACAATTGTTTTCCACAATTGTAGTCTAATGGATTTGTCTGCGTCTTTACAAGGAAATTTTGATTTACTCACCAGGCTTGACGTGAGTTCAAACAAAATACAGGAAGTGAGATCAACATTTTTTCACCGTACCACAGCATTACGAGAACTTGATATGCGTGACAACATGATACATATGTTGCCCCCGGGCTTGTTCCGTGGCTTGACATATCTGGTTATACTTAAAATTAGTGAGAATTATCTTAGACATCTATTCCCCCAAATCTTCATATCATTATTCAAACTGAACTATCTTTTGGCTGGCCGACTTTATGTAAATAAAATACGACCTTATGTATTTGCCCAACTCACACACTTAAAACATCTTGATTTGTCAGAAAATAGAATAATATATATGTCAGAAGATCATTTCAGTGGGCTAGATAGACTTCTTTTCCTGAACCTCAGTGGAAACAGTTTAATAAGTATCGACTCTAACATATTTTTGCACCTAAACAACTTAAGAGTCTTGATAAGTGATAACTTTGAACTTTGTTGTCTGAACAAAGATTTGAATAACTGCACGCCTAATATAAATACCATGTCATGTTCTAGATTAGTAGAATCTAAAACTGTACTCACTTTGGCAACATATGTAATAATCCCATTGAGTTCCTTGCTTAATACAGCGGTGATTTTATTTTCCCTTCCTCACATTCATACAAATGTGCCAAATCTTATTCGATTTTCACTTTCAGTGTGTGACTTTGTCATGAATATATACCTGACAGCAATAGTCTCAATGGATTCAAAATATGGCATGCAATATTATTTATATAAAAGAGGGTGGATATGTAGTAAACTCTGTATGATATTGTCAATAACGAATCTCGTATCATATCTAGGGTCAATATGTTCCCTCATTCTCCTCACAATTGATCGAGTTATTGGGATGTTGATTATATTTTATGTGAATCGATTGAGCAAAAGAGACTTTTATTTAACACTCTCTTTTTGTTTGCTATGTATATTATTGTCTGGTTCAGAGGTAATTGAAAAACCTTCCTGTAATCATTTTTACTCGATGAAGCAAGATTTTTGTTTACCTTATTTTCTAAGAGGAGATAAAACTTTAAATTTTGTTTTTCATTGTTCCTGGATACTTACAATTCTGACCATGATATTTGTCACATGCGCACATTGTTCTTGTATGTTCAAGGTCTGGAGTAGCAATAAAAAGACAAGCAGTCACCAAAATGTGAATGCCATCATGAGACGAATATCTGGTGTGGTAATTGCTGTGTTACTATCATACACCCCCTTCCTGACTCTAATGCCGTTGCTTCATTTCACCAGCGAACCCCTTTCCCTCCTAACTGCATGCTTTGCTTTACTTATTCTCCCTTTGGCTTCCTTATTAAACCCCATGGTTCATACCATTTGCACCACAAAGTTTACTAAGTTTGTTTACAATATAGTCAAATATTTCTTATAAGTGCTTTAGGCTCGCCTTATGAAAGGGCCCATTTTGCCCCACTGCTTACCATCTCAGTATGAACTAGCGCATAGTGATATGTTCCAATTAAAATACTCAGAAACAAAGAGTGTAATATGTGTAACAAAATTATTGTAGTTCCGTTTACCAGAAAACAGATCCCTTGATTCAAAATTTAAAAGCATTTTTCTTTTCTTCTGGTTGCCTAGGTTGAAATGCCACAACAACAAAAATGGCTGTGATTGGCATATGACTATGTTATCATCAGGTTAGAATAGTGATGCGAAAACACATATTTTTGGAATACGGGAAGACAAAATATTCACCAATTAACATATTGCACCTCTCAAATTTGAGGAATGGTGAAAAACTAATATGATCCTTTTTCAACATACATGATTTTCAATTTGTGCTAAAGATACATGAAACGCAAACGTTGAAAGTGAAGACACACTGGAAAATACATCTATCTACAACTTGACAAGATCTAAATAATGTTTTCGCTTTAATTGTGGAAAAGAAAACAAATGTTCTAAAACACGATAAAAGTAGAAATGATAATTAGAATTGGTCACTAGGAAGCTAAAACAAAATGTAATTATATTATATGACCGTGCATTGTATGGAAATAGCAGAACATGCTACCGATTCTTTCCATTACATTCATAGGCAAAACCCAAACAAAATACAGCCCTTTTAGATGCAGCTAGTAGAAAAACAGACAGTGAGTGACCAAAAGAGAGCAAAGGTAGAGTAGAGAACTATATTTTAAGCAAACGTCTTTTTATAGTCCTCTCTCAAATTGTCTGATGAAATTCTCTTTACATCAGTGCGTTTTTTGTTCATTGTGTTCTAATGAAGAAATGAAGACAAAGAAATTATAATGTTGACAGTGTCAGAAATTCACGGTAGTCAACCGCAATCACTAAATAATAATCTTTCCTTTACTATAATAGTTTGCAAGTGACTTCATATTTCACCATTTCACAGCAATTAATCATTTTCCATATGTCTCAGTTGAAATTAACGCTTAATGACAGAATTTTTTTTAATTCTTTTATTGAGTTCCTCTCATACCCAAAATATGTAATACACATACATGTATATATATATTATGAGACTGTTGTCAGTAACAAGCGTAACATTATAACAAACACAAAATTAAAATGAAAGACATTCTTGCTTAATCCAAAGAAACCTGTTAAGAATGAATGCAGCCAAGACAATTTGTTGTTAACAGCTTCCTGCAGAGCTCCCAGCTTAATGACAGAAATGCTGCATTAAAATTATTTTTTTATTTACGAAATGGATATACAAGAAGGCACAAAGTCGTTTTACCTGTTATAGTTGTCTGCTATAGCATACAAATTCGATTTCGAATGGACCATTCACTTGGATTGTGTGACCTAATACTTACCTGAATCTTGAGCTCGCAGGAAACCTTGGAAAATAATTTACTGATTAGCTCATGATCAATATTGTGGAAATGTTATAAATGTGATTTGGACATCACACTTATCAAGTTAGATAACGCAAACAGGAAACTAAGCAAAGCTCATACGAGTGCAACATCAGGGGCATGATCAATAGTTTACCAAACCAAGTCCCACAAAAAAAGATTGAGAAACCACCGACAGTATTGTGTGCGTTCTTTATAATGTACGTGCAGTGAACCTAACCGCTAGGCCTAGCATTTATCTGGTCACGTTGAATTGTTACACTTACATAAAAGAAAATCCTATTCATACCCATTCTGATAACTGGGAAGAACCAGAAACTAAAATGACATCTTTATTTGAATAACTAAATCATATACATGTATTAGAACTTTGCTGTGGAGTTATTTTTCTCTTCCGGGCTCTTAATAGCGGTAGTCCTCATGCAGATTCATGAAGGAAGATGTTTCTCTTTGGATATAGATTTATTCTGCTGGAACCTATGATACCAGGTAAATATGTCGAGCCTGAGCTCTTGCACCTCCATGCGTATTCCGACTCCTGTATCCAAGTGTCTGCATGGACATTGTGTCAGTTCTGCCTACTTTAACCTTATTGGCTCACTCGGTGGATGGTCCCACATCTCCTTAGCATGGAGTGACCACTCCACTACACCCATGATTCCAGTTGGAAAAAGGATACAAGTCATTGTACTCCTTAATTCCTGAAACAAAGGAACTTCTAATTGACAAAACCACCGAGTTAAAGATGCGAGACTTAGAACTGCATTTATCAATAGAAATTAAGCTAATTGTTTAATTACAAACCATCAGAATTTGAAAAAAAAAAAAAAAAAAAGATCAAACAGTATTGAATAGTTGAGAGAATATCCGATTTCCATTTTTGTTCCAGTTCCAATTGTGAGTCGACAAGCAGTATTTGGCCACCCACTAGTTCTTTTGACCTTATAACACAGGTTGTAATTCCATATGTGGCCAACTGGTGGAGTAGATAGTGTAAAGTTCCTTCATTTGCACATAATGACGACAAAGTTTGTTTCTCAGGCAAATATTTAACAGTCACTCAATTATGTATTCCACTATTTGGCAATTCTGTGATCTCTCAGTACTAACATTGCCACTTCTTGGCATTGCAGAATACACCTTTAATTTTAATATAGGTGTGCACGTATATTTCTGAAGGCCCCAACTTAATATTCTACTTTAAACTATGGAGAACACTCTACCGCATATAATATATATATATATATATATATATATATATATATATATATATATATATATATATATATATATATATATATATATATATATGTATCACGTAATTGGTCAAAACTATACCAGTTAAAGTTAAAGAACAAATTATACAATACCAATATATTATTTAATAATAAAACAGCAAATCCACATAACTGAATCAGGGCTGACCATCTTGTGTACACTCACATGAGGTGCGCCATGCCAAAACTTAGAGATTCAAACAAAGTTTCAATTAGACCTATTGCCCGTTTGCCCCACTTGAATATGTCTTATGAAATAATCACGCTTTTGCATTGATACAGTACCTTGTGCCCAACTACAGCCTGCATACATTTCTAAATTCACTGGGTCTGTTTGCCCACAATAAGGGACGTGATTAACAATTGGCATGTCACATGCTTCTCCGTTCTCATCCACTACTGTGACCCTAGTGGGCATGCTGGCTTCACTTTCTGAACACATAGCCTGTCTTAGCCTTTTGATGCTGGACATGGAGCCTAAATTAGTGCATATAAATGCTGGTTTGATCCATCTGACATGCAGTTTTTTGCCAAAATTTTACTTTGCAGTGTAGCCAGTTGCACGTGATTTGAGTCATCTTGGGCTATGATAAGGATCAATATTATTGCTCTATAAAGGAATTTCTTTAAGGTAATTTTTTTTTGCAATTTCTAAGAAATTTTCAACATTTGGGCTAGCAATATCATCAATATATCTTAAAATGTAGGGTCATTTTTTTTTAGCTAAGTACCAATCAATTTCCTTAGATTTTGCATGCATTCAAATTCAAGCCATGTTAAAATACATCAGCAAGTAAAGGAGAGCAACCACTACCCATAAGTATTCCATTTATTTGTTGAAAGATGTGAGATCCACTTGTGACAAATATATTATCTAAAAGAAAATGAATTCCACCTTTAAGTTGTTCTATGGTGTACGATTTCCAATTATTTTCATTTCTCATTTTTTCTGACCAAAAAGAGGTTGCTTTTTTAATTTTGATATTTGTATATTTGTGAGCCGAATGTTTCAACATCTTGATAATTATTTTTTTCCCTATATTAACTTAACTTTTTCAAGAGGTAATTTGGTATAAAGTGTTGAGAATCAAAAGTATGTATCGTCTTAGCCTTCAATTTTTTTATTTTTGAAATACATTCCCTCAAATTATTAATACTCCAGAAACAATTAATACCTGTGTACTTCTGAATTGCAGAACAATATTTATGAAAATGTTTTCTGATTGTTATTAAAAAAGAGTTACTTCCACTGATAATTTAGTGCTACAATTAGATGCACCTGCTATAAATAATGATTTACAAGGATTTTTATGCAGTTTAGGAATCCAGAATATTAAAGGAAGTAAATTATTTTTTTCAGATGTTTTGATATTGCAATTTTGTAACAAGTAATTTTCGTGAAAATTTAATATATCATCATTATGTTGTTGTACTGGTGAATAAACATCATTACCTTTTATACCTAAACAGTTGTTAATACCATTTTCTTCCTTGAAGGTGGAAGATCTGAAGCTGGCACCTTTGCATAATCTCTAATCACTTTTTCATATTTTGGATAGTCTGATACTTAAACTAAACTACTCAAAACTTATAACTGTCTACCTTTTTAACTGAAAATAAAGCACCCACTTTAAATAAAATGTTTAAAAAGACAATGTATTTGTAAATTGCAAGTACCCTAGCACATAATGCATGAGTATTCATTTGATTTCAGATTCATGCTTGGCTACACATGCACTTATTCTAAAACAAAGCTGAAAAATGACTTTGCAAAGAAGTGTTTTGTAGTGCATTACGTGTGTGGTTTCCCTGTCCCCATTTAAGCTCTTCCTAACATTGTTTTCTTTCACTTCACAATGATACGAGTGGATGATTTGGACAAGAACAGGGACACTTAAGAGTATAAATTATGGCAGAGCTTGAGATCAGGTATGGGCTCTCCATCAGCTTACGAACCTGCTGGACGAAACATGCCAAAACTCTCAACTGTAGACCAGGCTAGAGCTGTTGGCCGAACTGAGGCTGGAGAAGGCTGTCGTTCTGTGGAAAGGGCCCTTGGTGTAAACCATTGCAGCATAAATGACCTGTGGCAGAAATTCCAACACACTAATGATGTAGCCAACTTGCAAAGGCAGGCAAGATCAAATGTGACTACCAGGCGCCAAGACCAGTTTATCATCACAACAGCTCTTAGGTCTCGAACAACTACGAGCACTGATATTCGAGACATGCTCCATGCTGCTTATCCACATGAAAGAAGAATATCTGATCAAACCATAAGAAATAGGCTACATCGCCAAGGTCTCAGATCCTGATGCATGGTCCAGAAGCAGAGCCTCTTGCCTAGTTACAGGGAAGCCAGGATGGATTGGTCAAGAAGTCACCTTCGCAAATCCAGAGCAGAGTGGGCTAATGTCTTGTTTACAGACAGATGTCGCTTTTGTGTCCACAATAAAGAAGGCGAGTGAGGGCTTGGAGAAGAACAGGAGAAAGACATGCTGAATGTTGTGTCAAGCCCACTGTCCCATTCAGAGGAGGCAGCATCATGGTGTGGGGAGGCATATCAGCAAACGGAAAGACAGAGCTGGTGTTCATTGATGGAACCCTGAATTCCAGGAGGTACATTACTGACATCCTACAACCTCACGTTATCCAGTATGCTGGTGCCAACGGGAACGAGTTCGTGTTTATGCAAGGCAACGCCAGACCACGTGTCCCGTGATGTCCAGGGCTTCCTTGCTAATGAGGGTGTTGTGGTGATGGAATGGCCAGCCTGTTCCCCGGATCTGAATCTGATAGAGCATGTCTGGAGTCAGCTGAAGCAGAAGGTATACCCTCAGATGAATGCTGCTTCAACTATTGATGATCTGCGCCATTTAGTTCAGCAGGAATGGGACAATTTGCCTCAGGCTTACCATCATAAGCTTGTATACAGCATGAGGAGAAGGTGCCAGCAGTGCCATAGCAACCGTGGTGGTTTCACAGAATATTGACTTTACCATGGTTCAACAAGCATACTGTGATGCGTTGATGATCAAATCATTGAGACAAGTCTTCTGTGATAAACAAAAAAATTGATTACCCACTTCAGGTTTCATTGAATCTAATGTTGCGAACTTCAAATTTTGACTTTCACTTAAAACCAGTCATGTGCAGTGAAGCATGGACTCCTTAAGATGGTCATTTTTCTGTTAACGCTGTACTAAGAGTATGAAGATAAAATATATGATACTGAAATTCCAGAATATTTGTTCATTATTTAATTATGTCCAAGTTAATAAGTGGAGAGTTATAAGTTTTGAGTAGTTTACATGCTCCCCCAAACTCAGATGTGTGAACATAAAATTTATATGTGATAATTGATCTCAAACTTTTGTTTACAATGAAAAATTTAAACAGTGCCAGGCACATGGATTTGTTTGCATGGGCATGATAGTGAACCATGCCATTGTTTGCACAGTGATTAATCCATGACCCCTGGAAACCAATTGAGCTATTGACAAGGGTCACTCAGGGGAAACCATGAGCCGTGGAGATAAGAATGGGCTTGTTCAGATTAATTACTACCATTGTTCTGATAACTTTGAAATTCTCTATTGATGTAAAAACAAATTAGCACAATCCACCTACTGGTCCCCAAATATGGAAAGCTGTATGTGAACCCACACCCAAACAAGCCAAGTGTGGTGTTCCCAAGTTAAAAAAAGGCGAGATTTGCCTCTTTAATTAATGGCAAATGAAATTTTTGCTTTTCAACTAGATTGTTGACATATTGAGAGTCAGGCACAGACCCTTCCTGTAAAAGAAAGCCTGACTGGACAAGTTAATTGACTTCTCTGTCTACATGCTCTTTCTGTGTCTGACTTATAAAGTATGGACAAATGTAGAAAGGACTTTTGTCAGTGAGCTTGATGTCGACTTTATATCACACCGAACAGTAAATGATTTCCCCATGGAGAGATAATGCAGCAGCATGCTTGTTTAATAGGACTTCTTTGTTTTGTTTTCTGCTGAGGGTGCACAACTTTCTAGCTTAAGGTCCCTCCTTATTATCTCTTCATTTGTCATTTCTTATCTGCGATATGTAGGGTGTAAATAGGGGAATTGCTTTTGATTTGTCTCTCTTAACTTTCCCTCTGTGTTGGTACCATTGAATTGTTTTCTGCAGGCTCGGTGATCTGAATATTTTCACAGGCTCGCAGTGGTACCACCTTGTTTTTTTGTGTTACACAAACCTCATCTACATCTGTGCGATCTTAATATATTGTGGTGAACCTTTCCCTGATAGTGACATGTTGTGATGTTTTCACTTTAATTCACTTTGAAGTTGTTACTGGAAAAGTTAATATTATTGGATCAAGAAAGAGTTAAAGTGTATAACTGCTCATGTCAGCAATTATCATAGCAGCTGGATGGATCTGGTTAAGCTGCTGAGTCTGAACCAGCTGAAAGGGGAGGCTTTGGCAATGGTAGTAAACAACCCAGTAATCACTAGGGAAGAGTTATGACCTGCCAGGCCAGCCAGCAAGAAAGTGAACTGCATATACATTTAGTTTGCTAACTTCCAGAATGAATTAACCCAAATAGGATTTGTTTCGGATTCTTTGCTGTGTAGGGACTCTGACGGTATAAATATTAACACTTCACTCTCAAGTTCAGCAAGTATCTTTTTTAACCTCTCTGCCCTACTCTCATGTTGGTACATGACCTACACTTCTAGAGGCAAAATCATAGTTGCAATACAAGCCTTCACAGCAAGCTAAAACAGGAAACACAAAAGCAACAATATTTTTTTTAAAAGAAAATCATGGAAATGGTGTATACCTAAGTGTTACAGCTACGCTCCCGTTCAAGTTAACAAATGCCAAACGCACCAACGTTTCCAAAACACTTTCAATGAAGGTCTAACGTTTTGCAAATGCATAGCAAACACTTTGCAAACACTTTGCAAATGCTTTACAAACACTTTGCCAAACGCTTTCAAACACTTAGCCGAACGCATTTGGTGAAAGCCAAACGTTTTCAAACACTTTCAAACACTTTACACTTTGTGCCAATCAAATTCTGCTTTATATCTGATTCAAATTAACATGAAATGAAGAAAAGAAAAAAATGAGTCCGTGACAAATAATTCCTGGAAATATGTATTTGTCACCATTACGTACTAATATTTATATTATTACTGGTAATCAACAATGTTATGACATGGTCATACCTAATTAAGGAAGAAAATAAGCATAGGTAGAATAAAACAAATTATATGCCTACATTAACAGGTTTAACACTTCATTTATTATAAAGTTACAGATCTTTCAGTAGCAAGTATACCCAGTCGCTCTCATACTTTTTCTGAATGTGAAATTCTTGAAAAAAAGGCTAACTTTTAAAATTTGGAATGGAAATACAGAAGCAGCTCAATTGAAGTATTGTTTGGCTTACTAAGCCAAGCAATAGAATTAGCTCCAGTGGAGTAAGCCAGGCGATACTCCACTGGTCCTTGGAGTAATTATATATATTTTAATTGAAAATTAGGAACTATTTTGGGGTAAATTTATAGGCAATATCATGATCAGATCATGAATCATGATCCTATGGATTTATTCCGAAACAGTTTTTGAAAGATGAAGTATTCATGTCATCTTAAATGAAGAATTAAGTCTTTAATTGATTTTAGTTGAATTAGACACTTGGGTAAACATTTGGATCGTGTTTTATATAAATATATACAACCTATAATTCTGGATAAGTGCACATTTACATGTAGGTACATCATATATATTGCTGGACCTGTTGAAAATACGTTTGGAGATTCTTCATCATTTAAATGGAAGTGTTTGAAATGAATAGTGTTTGAATGCGTTTGTGAAAGTTTTTTTAAATCTTTTGGGTAATTGTTCAACACGTTTGGAAAGTGTTTGAATGCATTTGGAGAAGTGTTTGGTAGCTTTGTGAAAGTGTTCGAACGTTTTGTAAAAGTGTTTGAGATTTTTCCCAAACTCTTTCCAAACGCTTTCCCAACACATTCCAAACACTTTCCAAACACATTCCAAACGTTTTCAAACATTTCCAAACACAAGCCAAACACCAGCAAAACGCGAAAAAAGCATTTGGCTGTTAACTTTCAGCCAGGCATTACTGTTTATGTGAGCCTACACAGTATGTTCAAGTATCTTGATGTATTGCATCATGCTGGAGTATATAAGGTCAAGCCCAATTGCTCTATCAGACTTTTGACAATAAAGACTGCTCCTGTAAAGATCGGAGAATAAAGATCTTCACCTTGGATCCTGCTTCTTCATTTACAACATACAGGGAGAGCCAACTAACCAGTAGGACATAAACATCAGGTATCAAATGCTGAGCCAAACCTGGAGAATGGGCAAAAACTTTTTTCTAAACTTTTATGTAAAGACGGCTCCCATCTTCTGAGACCTTCACCTATACATACAGCCATATGCATGAACTTGGCTTACAAGCCTGTTCAGCACAGCAGGTACTTTGCACAATTTGGTGCTCATTGCCAGGATTACTGCTGGATATTTCTGATTACCACTGGATTATTACTGGTGTGAACTACACAATTGGAAATTGCTCTGTGGATTTAATCTTGCTGAGATTCACATCAACCAAAGGAAACCTACTTGGAATACTTACAGTGACTGCATATATCTACAGCCTGTAAGCTGACAGTGCACACACCATGACTGCAGTCAATCAACAGTTGCTTGTGATAAGATTCATGGCTCAAGCACAACTTCAGGATGTACAGTATCAACTTATACTACAACCTGGATATATGGAGGAGATCAGTGATGGAGAAAGTGACAAGGTTTCATTAGAACAGTTTTAGGGTTATATAACCATAAGCAGTGTTTCAAACAGTGAAACTGCAGACACCAGGCCATATTATTATTTCCCGTGACTCGGAGCCAATAAAAAAAGTCAACAAGCCTGCTTCATGTAAGTGAGCGTGTACCTGTACCTAATGAAGTTGCTAAGATTGGCATAACCAAGTCTAGGGTGCATCATAAACTGCACATTAGAAGACAGCGACAGGAAGCACAAGAGTGATGCAGAAGAGAGAAAGAACCCTGCAACTGGGTGAGACCTCAAGCTAGAGAGTGGAAGAGAACTGTGAGATGTATTTGGCACAAGATGTATACCAGACACATAATAGACCAACAAAACAGTGACCAGAGTGTCCTTGCCAAGCTGTACAGAGAGGGAAGGATTGGATTACCAAACCAACCATCGCAGTAGACAGCTCTATACACAGACTGAAAAATGAATACAAGCCAGTTCAAGACCTTTACTGAGGGCATTGCTCAAATGTTTACCTCCTTAAAAGAAGGAATGTGACAATGTTATGTAGATGTCAAAAACAGGAATAATCTCAGGACTCTTGCAAAATCAATAAGACTGTGTGATGGCAATGTACCAGTAGAAGTCAGAGACTGGATCCAAGAAATTTTAATGACAATACCAGTTTCACCAGCCAATGTAGTGGGAGCTAAAACACTGTAACTCCCAATCAGACATGTAAGATGTTATTTATTTTATGTTTGAAAGAGATTTTACTTAAATTTTTGCCATGCTCATTGCTTCAATGGCACTGCCATTTTGAACAACAAGCTGGAAAGACTAGCACCACTCTTTGATATTTATGTGTGACACGCTTAACCGCTAGTATAAATACATGTCAATGCATCAGATGTAGGGCAGGTACAAGTATCACACAGTATTATGAATGTCTCATCATAGAGACACATATTAAGGACAGTATATGTAAAATCCAAAAATTTCATGTACTTTTGGCAAAAGTTTTCACAGCATTATTACACAACTTGTCTGTGACACAGTAACCTATACTTTGTTAATAGTAACAGTCAAATGGTTCAAAGTTGTCACCCAATGCACACACTTTTATTGGCAAGAAACATTGACCTGCACATAATGCAACAAATGCATGAAGATAAAACATCAAATACGATGCAAACACGCCATTATCAACACTTAATAATTCTGGAAATTGTCAGTATCACTTGCCATAATGGGAACAACTCTTCTGTGATGCGGAGGCATGACACGTGGGTTTAATGAGGAGCCTTAAAATAATTCATAACAGCACATGGTCTGATTGGTTGGTTTAACAATGAACCAATCACATGGTTTGAGGTAAAACCACTTTTGGGATTTCCCTTTTGAATTTTTGAATTCTCTCTCAAACATAGAATAAAATACAACTTGCTGTAAGGACTGTCACTGGACCTTTAAAACCTGAAATGGAAAGATATTTGGCAATCAGCTGAACAGACTACAGACATTATGGTCACAGCTAAGGGACCCAAAAGGGCAGTTCTGTCTGCAAATGAAGATGAAAGACTCAAAGTGTATTGGAAAAGATGGCACAGTCATCTGATAAAAACCTTGGAACTTTTTAACAGAAAGTTTTGTGAAGCTGCAATGAAAGCCTACCCTGGAGCCAGAAGTCCAGATACTGAAAGAACAATTGTAAGAGCTTGAACCAAAGGACAACACAACACTAAGTTAGCAAAAAAAGCTAACACTGGAGTGTATGCGCGCCAGTATTAATGAGACAATTGCTTATACAGTAAAGCAAGAAGCAGGAATGGAAATGTACAGAGGACTAGGGAGAAAAACTAGAGAAAAGGGGCCAATGGAAGCAGGTCAACTGAAGTCAACTGACCTGGATAAAATGTTAAAGCTTATGGAGACCTGCGCCAAGGCACAAGATAGACTTTCTAGCCAAACTGCCAAGTTGAAGACAAACCAGAGAGTCATACCAAGAGGAGGAAAAGCTAGTGACCTGAGTGATAAAATAAAACGTTATTGCTGCTCAAAACTAGGTCGCAAAATGGTGGATTGCTGCAAGCAGTGAGCTTTGAAACGATTCAAAGAGATTGGGCATTGAAACATTACAGAGATACGTTCATTTTGACCACAGTTACCAAGGCTGAAACAAGTATGACACCAAATACTGTGGAACATAAACTGATTGTTAAATTACATGTGGACTATGGAAATTTTTTCAGTGAGAAAGATGAACCACACAGACTATGTCATATGGACCCAATGGTGATTGACACTGAAGGGCATCCACCAATCAGACAATGTGCCTACAAGACAACCCTAGCCAAGTGCAAACAAATAGAAAAAAAAGTGGACAAGATGTTGAAAGACAATGTAATTCAACCCAGTTCCAGCACATGGGCATTGTCAGTGACTTTAGTACCGAAGCCTGGTGATTCAATGTGATTTTGTGTGGACTATAGACAGTTGAATGTCACAAAGAAGGACAGTTACTGTCTGCCTCTGATCCAGGGTACATTTGGTCAGGTAGGTAGTGTTGGTGTATACACAACTCTAGATTTGAAGATGGGTTATTGGCAAATGCCTGTAGCAGAAAAAGATATTCTGAAATTTGCCCTTATTTTTTATTAGGCTTTGTATGAATTTATACACATGGGCTTTGGATTCACAAATGCAGAGAGTCAATTTCAAAGAATTACGGATAAAATCTTGCCTGGATTAATCGGGTCAATGTCAGTTTATCTGGATGACCTAGGCATTTACAGCTGACCATGACTCTCATGCAAAACATCTGAGGGAAGGTTTTGACAGATAAAGAAGCACTGGTATACATTTAGTTTGCCAACTTCCAGAAAGTGTTAGGCTTAAATGAGATCTGTTTCAGACTTTTTGCTGTTTAGGGATTCTGACAGTATAAATATTAACACTTAACTCTCCAGTTCAGCAAGTATCTATTTTAACTTCTCTGCCCTACTCTCATGTTGGTACATGAACTACACTTCTGGCGGCAAATGTATAGGTGTAATACAAGCCACCAGAGGGAGCTAAAACAGGAAACAGACAAGGAACCATATTGTTTTTGTGTAGAAAACTATGGGAATGGCATATACCTAAGCATTATATGTGAGCCTTTACAGTATGTGCAGGTATCTCGATGTATTGCATGATGCTGGGGTATATAAGGCTGAGCCCACTTACTCTGCCATGCTTTTGACAATAAGAACTACTTTTTAAATATTGGAGAATAAAAAGAATCAACTTGGATCCTGCCTCTTCATTTACAACATGCACAGAGAGCCAACTAACTGGTAGGACATAAGCCTCAGATACCAAATGCTAGGCCAAACCTGGAGGATGGGAAAAAACATGTTTACTAAACTTTTATGTAAAGATTTATATACGCTATTGGTTTGCCAGACCTGATTCAAAGGTTCTTAGTAATGCTGTTATGAATTAAAAATGTTACCTTTCCTTAGTTTCACTATCATGTCCTGGGGAACAAAGGGTCTGAGGATCTTTTTCACTTCAGTTAGAACTGCCCTGTTCTTTATGATAGCTGGTAGCATAGCTTTCAAGGCAACATGGCAGCTGGGTCAAAAGTTGCCCACTTTGGACATTGGGGGTGAAGCCCAGCTATCAGCTCCCTGCACTGAGCAATAGTGAAATAGTAGTGATGTCACTTAACATTATGTTAGTTTTAGCATTAGCATGGTCTGTTCACCAGCCATATGTGAACATGTGTGTGTGGAACTGTTCACTCTTTCAGTTCATGCCACGATCATAACAGTGTCCCCAGCCTTTGGAAGCAGTATCTGCATTATGCTACTTTCACAGTTGGTGGTGTCTGGAGTGAAAGGTTGGGGGAGGAGGGTCTGATGTGAGGCAAGCATCTGTAGGGGTGTTTCAGAAGGGGCAGCCATCTGTGCCAAGGCCCCGGTGGTCAAGTTACCACAGGCCTGCACACTGGTGATCAAGTGAGGATGACGGACATGGCTCACCAAATTACCCATTTGTTTCATATTTCTCAACCCTGGAAAACAACAGCTGTTTAGTTGGAATATTTAGTAATGATTCAAGGTCATATCCCTGATCCATGATTAGCAGTGTAGGCAGCTACAAGGCTCTTGAAGAAAATAAACAAAGTTTGAGAGAATATGCCATAAAACTGCACACAGAAAACTTGGCAAGGCTATCTTTTTTATTTGGTATTATGGACCAGCTGAGAGGCTGCTGCGTCAATGTTTGTGGTCAGATTTTATTCAGATGGTAGAAGTTAGTTGTACCACAGAACTACTACTTCTGCCCCAGGCCGCTGTGTTTTGACAACATGACCTGTACAGCCTTTATCAGCACAGGAGGGCAGCATGGCCCACCTTCTGCTTATGAACTCTTCTGTTTACATGTGGCCACACCATGCCTTATTCCCTTTAAGCATTAGAGTCATGCTTTCCCCTCACCTAACAGAACAGTTTCGAACAGTCTGAAGTTTTGCCCTCCTAGCCTTGAATTTTAGGGTTTTTGAATGAAAATCAAGCTTTCCTCCATTTTCTTTTAGCGAATTTGTCAATAGCAGTATGTATAGCCCTCCTCAATTACAAACTATCAGGGTCGTGATCTTAAATTCAGGATTTTGAATTTTGATCACAAATTTTATTCCTGACCAACTGATGAGACAGTCCCCATTCTCGACTGTAAACATCAATGGATCTACAGGCATTTCCTTTTGCTTTGACAAAAATATGGATTGATTTATGGTCTGTTCGCTGATCAGCAGTTTTGTAACCACTGAGTTGACTAGTAGAAGCAAGTTTTGTTCATTTGTGAGGGTTCCCAATAGCATATTCTTCTTGGGTAATTTTATTTCTTTTCCCTCATCTAATCTAAATATATCACTTTCCCCATTAGATCTCACATATACACAACTACTAGCTGTGTTTTGTTCATATTTACATTGGGAATCTCTCAAGTCAAAATGGCCAGATGGATTCATGGCACTTGGTACCCTCTGGCCATTAAAGCATCTGGTTGTCTTGGAACATTTTTGTGCATTCTCTGTATTTTGAACATTTTGTGCAACAGTATTTTGAGGAGAAGGATGCAAACCCTGATTTTGTGGATGAATATTCATGTATGGGCTGAGAAATGCAACGTGCTTGGCTTTCAATTTGGTAAGCACTTTAGAGAGCATCTTGTGCTCCTTGTAGGCAGTTACTCTGTGGTGTTACAGGGAATCGCATTAAAAACACCTTCCACATGACCTACAGTTATTAAAGCAACCACGACTGCTACCTCTTGTGCACAATCTGCCCCTGGTGAAATCTCTGCCTCTCCTGCCCATGGTGCTATCCCTAGGCCTATACTGCTCATTGGACCTTTCTCAGCTCCTATCACTATTCCTTTCCCTGCTCCTATGCTTGTCGTTCCTATCTCCAGTGTCACTTCCTGAACTGTGTCTACTTCTATTCTTTGTCTGCCTCACATTGTTCCTGCTTTCTCTGTCTTCAGCTTCTCGATATTTCATGTCCTTGTCTACCTTTCAGCTTGCCATTTCTTTGACTAATGTTTGAATGGTGTTGTGTAAAGTGTCCTTGTATTAAAACAAAACTTCTTTTATGGAAGTTTTCTGCAAATCCAGAAATTGTTGTGCTAGTTGGGATGCATCTTCCAAGTTTATGGGCCTGGCCATCATGACTGAAATTTTGGCATCCGTCGGTAATCCGTTCAAAAATTAGTCTAGGACCCCTGTCTCATCTGCATAATTTAATCTATCAGCCAGCCATCTAAGGCATGACAAGTAAGTATCAACGGATTCCCCCCTCTTATGGGTACAGTTTCTAAATGTCCCTAACGCATGTTCTCTTGTCTGTACATCCGAAAACCTGGTTGAAAATTTAGATTTTAGGTCGTCCCACTTATCATCCTTAATGCTTCCGCCAAAAGCCTGGCCAGTCCGCACAATGTGGTTCAAAATCTGGCCAGTTTGTCCTCCAGCTTTAAATTTTGGATCTTACAGTAATCTTCAAAATTAATTTGATTAATGGGCCTCAGTCTTATCCAACTTCTGAACCGTTGAATTTTAAAAGGAGGAAGCCCGCTACTGATATATTTGACTTTTTGGAGGGGGGACTTGAACTCTGCATGCACTATGAGTTTGTTACCACTGATGGACACAAAAATACCACAATAAGGAAAACTCTGATGCACTGCATATGAAAGTAAAATTCTACACCTGTAAAAATCTCCAACATTTCTTGCTAAATCTGCATAATTGTTTCAATTGAAGGGTTAAATGGTGCGTCATGTTGAAACATGCACACCTACCTATTTCCACTATTTTGTAGTTCATAGCCTTCCTCTCCTTGGTTTCCACATCAACAGCAAGTCGCTGATATAATTATGTTCATAGAAAAGCATGTGGATAAACAATCCTGCGAATGCTCACCTCAGTATAGTATGTATATTTCAACATATACCCATGTAATATGGCAAAAAAATTAACAAGTAAGTTTGTCATTGTCGTTGAAGTGAGTCCATTTGGAGGGGAAAAAATGTCCACATGTGTTTGTCCCATTGGCCTTGAGAACAAAAATACCAGTGTGGTATCTCGTAGTCCACTTTATATAATTTGATTTGACGTACATGCAGGTGGGCAGATGACTCAGTGTGTGAACCTCCACTATAAAAATCATTTTGAATGGGCTCAATATATATCCAGTCCACTTTATATGATTTGAAGTAGCTAGCAATTGGGCATCGTGGATTAAACAGATGATCCTTAAAGCCTATGAGACCCCCTAGAAAGGCCTGGCGCCTTGCAGCTTGTCTCAGCCAGAGTTCACGAGGTACGAGCCTTCAATGCCTCCTGGCGTGCCCTGAGGAACGTTGCGGTTGTCAACATTCTGCGGGTCTGCTGCTGGCGATCGTCTACAACTTTTGCTGAGCACTACTTGCATGACAGAACAGTGATAGAGCATGGCATGTACTCCTTCACGGGCGTAACTGGCTCCTTTGCTTATGTTCCAATACTTGTTCTTTAGGCCTTCCAGATCCCATCAGAGCAGCCACCATGTTCCAGCTTATGGCGCTTTCGTGGTCAGATCCGATGCAGGCCTATAGGTCGGTGCATTTCTCAGTGGGCCTTTTGGGGCTTCGTGCCTAGTAGGCCTAATCTCAAACAGCATCAGGTAGTTTGTCCTGTCACCCTGGACCCCGGCCTGTTGCCGGTTTTACACAGGAACCCGCTGCCCACGGAACCATATATCCGGTCAATCGAACTCAGTGTACCAGTGAGGTTACACCCAACACCAGTACATTTTTAAATGTCTATCGGCTGGTTGAGAGGTAACGATATGTAACTAATAATTATGGGATATGTGAAATAATATCAGTATCAGTATCAGTAAGTACACTTACCTCTCGACCACCAGAGAAACCGACCGGCCAAACCCTGCTCCCTCTTACAGCTGATGTCAACTGACCAATCACCAAAGAGGAAAGACAAGATAGGGAGCATGCTCCCTGGGAGGCACTACCAGTTCCACATGAATCAAGAGATGGCGCCACAGGACTCTCAGGTTTTCAGGATGAAGTGTGTGATACTCAACTTGATTTCTTGCACCTCATGCCCAGACACAGAGGTCTTGGCAATGTTGGTCGAGAGGTACGAGTACTTACTAATACTGATATTACTCCAAATATCTCGAGTTCATATATACATATATATATATATATACACATATATATATATATATATATATATATATATAGATATATTTAATTATGTCTTGGGTGGTTTATAGGCAGAATTGTTATGCTCAGACCGTCTGGTGGGCAGTTGTCCCTTTTATCGGCAGTTGAAAAATGTCCATAAGCCAGGGTTGCCTTAAATTCAATGCACTACCTAGGGGGTTTCAGAAACGTACAAATTAGCAAATCTACACAGATATTATGGTAAGCTATCAACAGCCAGAAACTGTGGTAAGCTATACTTGGTATATACTGCCCACGATCCGATTTAAGGATTATGGGGGACGGACCAGGGACCATAAGCTCAGCTACTGATAAGTCAGCTGAGCTAAACAATTGCAGCGCCATGTGGTCAACAAATGAAGAACTAGAAGTCTGTAGGAGGGTTCCTGTGTAATATCACAGCAATTTGTGTGAGCAATTTCACAGAAGATCTTGGTTTGCCCAAAAAAGAGCAAAAAATTCATAAAAAAATCCAAAAATCTCTGGAGCAGGACCATTTGAACAAACTTGGTAGAGACCCAACCAAGCTACATTCCCACCACGCTAGAGGTGAATCTGGTCTGTGCTTTTGGAGAAGTCGAAAATGTGAATTGTGGACGCCAATGACGGATGACAGATGCCTAACCACCACACAAGCTCCGCTGACAAGTCAGCTGAGCTTAAAAATCAGGTATGGTCTGCTGGTGACCTAGGTTATATAACCCATCTCTGACCAATTGATTCGTAATGACATGTTAACAAAATGGCAGTTGATGCCTCTTTAAAATGCAACAAAATGGAGCTTGGATACCATGACTTTGATGTTTGAGAGGCAACAAGAAATAAATTAGGTGCTCATCGTTTTGATTTCGGCGCCGAATAAGATTCCAATACAGTACACAACATGGGCACCAAACTTGATGAAATTGCGATACCAAATTCTCAATATCTTCAGTTCCGACTTTCTTTTCTTTAAGGGCACCTCGTTCCTCTATTATACACATGTATGTTTACTTAATTTTTATTGGTAATTCATCTGAAGACTTCCAAGTTTATAATAGTCACATGAAGGGACTTCTGTGTGAAGTGGTATTTACAGTAAAATTAAAACTGATAGATGTGACAAAATTGGGCCCCATACATTACAATGAGCATAAAAACAAACACGGCACGCCAGGTCAGCCTTAAAAGCAAGTGTAGGGCACACTTTCCCCAATAAATACCCAACAAATATGTGAACAAAATCTTACATGGCTGGAAATGTGGTCACCTTCCCCAACAATGATCCCTCAAGAAAGAAAAATAGTAACCCACTCCAAGCCATGTACGATTCCTGATCTTCCACATCTTGGTAGACAATTCCCTCAGCAGCACTCACAACACCTGTACCTTTTGTCATTTTTTTATTCAATTTATGCACAATGACAAAAGCAGATCTGGCAACAAACAAAAGACTTTATTCACACTATCGGTTCAACCAACTTACTACAAAAGTATACCTTTGGTAAACTTGGCATGTTTGCCCAGCTGAGAACAATTTGATTTAATTAAACAGGTCTCATTAAAAAATCTTTACAAAGGAATTTCAACTCAATGGACTTTCACATGATCTCTCATATCATGATTTCCTGCTGCATATTAAATTTAGAACAGTCTTTCACATCCTCTGGGATACACTTTGTCTTTCTTTTTTTCTTGTTTTGTTTGGTTTTCTGTCCTCTTTTTGTTTTGTGTGTGTGTGTTTTTTTGTGTTTTTTGGTACAGTGCCAAGTGTCTATAATTGGGATACCTTCCACATAGGCATTAGAAGTCTAACACCTTCCTTGTTGAGCTTTTCCAGAGGCTTCACCAGACAATTAAGCATTCCAGCTTTTTAAAGTTCTGCACAAAACATTACAAAACTAGAAATCTTGTACCTTTAAGAAAAGGCTAAAATAAAGTTGTCCTATAACCATGGTCAAGGTTATGGCAACCATAATTAAAGTACAGTTGAACACAAATCATTAAATGTTCAGGGATCCAAATCAAATACGCTTCAAATTCTTGGGATCCCCTGTTCAATGTGGCTCAAACTTTAAGAACCCATGCCACATCTGCTTCAAACTTCAATAAGGCTTCACATCAATGCAAAATGTAATGTAATGGCGGCAGAAACAAAGCAAGGAAGATCCTTTGCCAACCTCATGGCAAAAAAGTAACTAGCTGGTCACTAAAGGTTCCTCATGAACAAGTCGTAACATCAGTGCCCAGATAAACCAAATAGTTAAGAATTCCATAAGCTTTCTACTAACAAAATTTCCAAGTCTTCAGAAATAATTCACTCCTGAAATGTTTTGTCTCCTGAACTATAAATGTTTCAATACAACAAAGGATTAAATTATCTTTTTTGATTAATCCCATGGTAGTTAGCCATGGTACAATGGACATCCAATTATGGGGAAAGTACACCATTACCTGAGCCTTTGGTATCCACAATTTTCATCAACATAAATATACATGTACACATAGAACTGCTTTAGCAAAATTATACAGTTTTTACACACTCTGATGGCTGATATATGAAAGACAACATGCCTAAGTACCTCTTCTTGGTAAGACCTATCTGGAAATCATAAAAATTTTACAAAAGTTTTAGTGAGAGTCACTCCTGATCTGTGTATCTGCACGCACATGACAGAATCGCCACAGACATATTGGTTGTATTCTGTCTGTACAACTTCCAGCATCACCTTCATGATCCTTTACTAGACGATCCACAAAGTTTTTTCTCCACCACTGTGGAATTCACAATTCCACCCAGTGGGTACTTGATCAAACACAGATTTTTTTTCCCTTTTTTTTTCTTCCGCAGGCCTATTAAAGCAATTTACAGGCCTTTTGAACAAATTGACCCTTTCTCCCCCCCCCCTTAGGGTGACCAAAAACAACTGTTAGTCAAATGTTGTCTGCTGCAATATTTGCAACTTAATTTCAACCATATGGGAAACAATATGAAGAAGAATCACGTGCACAACGTACATGCATCAAGATAGCTTAACCCTTTCCCCCTTGAATTGGCACTTGAGTCAACAACCTTCCCTGGCATGAGTTCGGCACTAAGTGCCCGACTCATATGCCAAGGAATGTTGTTGACCTGGGGCATGTGACCTTGATAGGGCTCATCAACAATTTCTCAGTCAAAACTGTTCTTCATTACTGTTGAAATTAGTTGAAACACTGAAGCAGACGACATTTGACCACCAGCGGGTTCTGGCCGGTTCAAGGGGTAAAGGCTCTACAGCTTTCCTTGCCATGCTTTGGGTATACTTAGCATCCAACCCATGCCAACGAAAGCTGTCAAACCAGTCACTTACTCAGTCTTGCTTCCATGGGGACAGGGTCAAAATTTAATCTTAAATACAAACATAACCTACAACTCCTATATGCATCTACATGTAGATAATAGCATTCACATATTTGGACTTTAAACACAGTTTCACTCTGGACCCTTCACACAAGGGCATGGCTCCTTGAACTGCTGCCACCATTGGGGTCCACAGACACACAATGAATTAATATATATCAAAAACACTTGACATTAAAAGTAATTGAAAATGGATTCTTAACCCTTTCCTCTCATCATAAATGCCCGACTCGCCATCTTTCACTCTTTTCACGCGAGTGATAGTCACATGAAAATTTAGACCAATCAAAGCTGAATTATCCAAAATGTGGATGAACTTCATTGACAACTTTTCATATTTACTATTTTTGTTTCATTTTATGGATTTTTTCATTAAGGCACTTTTGGTTGATTTGACAGGAAAGGGTTAATATACAATGTAAATGCATATGCTGCCAGATCATATCCCTGCCTCCCAAAATGTATATCCTTTACTCGAGACGACCCCTCCCCGCCTATAATGAACCTACCGAGCATCACTGAACATCACTAGAATTATGTGCAAGCATTTCACCACACTGCACCATCTGACAAGGCACAGACTGCACTCTACCAATTAAAGTGATCATATCCTCTACAATTTACAACAGCGGTGGTTCTATTGATTTACAAAGCAATGGACTACATTTTGTGAACCTGACTACCTTGTGAGGTCTTGACCCACCATTTGTCCCCACCATTTTACAAAATTTCTTTTTGACAGATTTCTTTCCCGGTCTCTCACTCCTCTTGGTTTTACATTTCACAACGTCTATATATGTGAGGAGGAGGACGTACAAGCACAAAAAAAAACAGTCTACTTGTCCACGATACAATATAGTGTACTCTCCGATTAAATAATCAACACCCACACTGAATGATAAATTCTCAATCACACATATAGCAGCAGTATCATGAATCTGAACGCACATGAAACTTGGGGGTCCTGGGTAAAATCTGGACTGTGGCAGCACAGTGACATATCCCAAGCATCATGCAGTACTTTTACCTATGGCATCTACTTGCTCATGAGTGCTCAACTATTTCAGTATAGTGAAACCTGTTTTGAGAGACCACCATGATGAAAGACCACCTGCCTTTTCAGACAATGCTTACTATGTCCCTTTTGCTATCTTTCCCATGTTATACCTCCATTCAGAGACCACCTACTTGATGTGACCACTTTTTGGCCTGCCCTAGGGGTGGTCTCTCAAAAGTCCACAGCTTTCCACAGTGCATTTCTGGCGGTGGGCCCAATGCGCACCATGGAAAGCTGTTGACCTACATGTACTAGACTATTATATTCTATGTAGCTACAGGCATTGCTGCATACCAATGCAGGGCCTTTTACAAAGAACATGAATCTAGCAGCCTTATGTAATTCAGAACAGTTTATTTTAAATAGTTTGACTTCAGTTGTAGTTGCCACTGAAAAATTTACCTTTAAGAGGGTTCCAGCATGGAACTACTCATGAACACTTGATGCGAAAGAGAGTTCTGTCAGTGTGCTATTCATGGACGCTTGCACCCAAAGATGTTTCTACCATTGAACCTAGCTTTCAAGGGCACAAGGCAACTGCAAACCTCTTGAAGGCAAACAATGAAAATGCCACAAAGCCAAGATGTTTAGCAATACTGCCAAAATGGCCCACACAAAATTGACTGCTTGGTCAACACAAGTTTTCTCGTATCCACACACGGATGGATCTGTAGCAACACTGGCACCATGATATCAACATTGACCTGGGTAGTGGGCAATAAATTACAGCATGCCACACCTACAATGGATCTTATTACTGACTGCAAAATGACTGCATTTACATTTTCCACACACATAAAAACCATGATATTTTGGATGAACAGTGAATAACATCTTATTTCCAGCATGGCAGAAACAAACACTACAACTCAACATGAATATATCTACTACGGATAGTCCGATATGAAATTGATACGTAAAAATCTTGCGAGCACTCAGCCGACTTGCCTCCAAGGTTGACCCAGATCTGTATTGTTTCTGTTACAGATGTGGTGTTGGGGAAAACACAGATTGGTCTGTTCAGCAGCAAGCACTTGACCCAATATAAAGTTCAATAGGATGAAAGATGAGCTCAACAGAGTCACGATTTAAAAATGACGCCGCACATAGCGTTTAGGAATCCACAAAAGACACAAGAGAGTGAATGGTACTTAATTCTCCGGACACCAATATCATACCATCCTACATATGCACGGAGCGTTAAAGAAATGGAAGTTGCCATACAACAGTGTCCTACATGAACTTCCTGATTAGGTTTCCTTAACTCATTCCATACTATGGTGACAGGCCTTGGTCAGTGGCTCTGGCACTGCCTGACAAGTCATGCTGCAGCTACTGCAAGGGCAGCTGCAACATGACTTGCCAGGCAGTCCCAGAACCACTGACTTAGGACTATAGGCATGTTGGTATTTGAATGAAAGCTTTTTTTCAGGAAGAATTTAAATTTGCAATTGTCACCTTAAATCTAGGTAAATATGCGCAAAAATCAGTGATTGGTATGGAATGAGTTCAGTTGTAAATTTTTCTGAGCATGTAACTTAAATGCACATTGGATGATTTTACTATTTAAGAATTAAGACAGTTGTAATGTACCCATTATTAGTATCCAACAGCCCCAGTACAGGAATTCATAAGTCACTGCAGACCTGTTCTTGCAAATTATGCCTCCACCATGACAAAACCACTTGCAGCAACTTTTTACTGAAAGATCTGACAATTACGCTTTTTCTGCTGACAATATCATTATATTTTAAGCAACTTTTATGTTTTGTACCACGTGCAGGACTTTTCTAAGACTTCCGCTTTCTGAGATTGCTATTCTTTATTACAAAAATGCATTTTGCCCTGACAAATACATGATGTGCCCTCTGTCCTGTCAAGTTCCTTGTTGCCGGATAGGGGGCAGCACAGCACCACAGTTCCTTATGAATAACTCCTGTACCACACCCAAAATGCATGAAAACATATGCTGATTTGATGGTGAGGCCACCTTTTTCCATCACAACAGCCCAGTACTCTGAACAAAAAGTCTGATAAAGCTGTTTTCTTTCTGCACCATTCTGGGGCATTTAAATTTTAATTTTAATTTTAATTTACCAGATTCTCTCTTTTTGGTATCCTTCCTTCTTAAGCGCCCCACCCTTTACGGAACTCAAAAAATTCTCAAACAAAGCAAATATTAAGAATTTGTTCCATAATATAAAAACATTGGTATACTTTTCAGTCCAAGGTATCAACTGGAGTCTCTTGTTTCAAAAATTGCAAAAAGGCCCAAGTGTTTTGACAGGTATAATATGGTATGTCTCGTCTTGTGTCCATTACAATATCACAGGAACAAAATGTGTTTATAATTGGATATATGCCAACCTAAACAGCGATATCTAATACAAGTTTGTCTTTTATCTTTAATCTTGCAAAAATAAATGCATACGTGTATGGGAATGGCCCACACAACTATTGTATGGGAACACTCGACCTCAGGGTCACGATGAACCAAGGTCGACACGTTTACTGACATGATGCTTAAGTTTGAATTTGTTGTGAGCATGGACGAACAAAAATTAAAAACTACTAAAACATGCCATGTTTGTAATGGCAAACTCATGAAATAACTGTCCACAAACACATAAATGACAAATCTGTAAAAGTAAATACCCAACAAATTAGGTATCTTTACAGCTTATGAAAACTGGGCCTTATTTCCAACCAAGGTTAATACTGTGGGAATACCAACGACTACACATGTATGTGTACAGGCAACAACATGTACAATGAAGGAAAATGATTTTCTAAAAAGAAACTCTGGAGTTGTTCTGTTAAATTGAACAACATCTGAAGCAAGACATAGACAGACGACGAAACAATAAATCACTGGATGTGAAGGGAAAAACATGTTCTTCTTTGGTCGCTCACTAGTTGTTGCACCAATCTGCTCTCTTTAGCAAAATCTAAACAAACCTTCTACAAACTCTCTGTGAATAACGAAGCCACTTCATATGTTCGAGACACCAAACTTTCTATCTTCTACGGAACTTTACAGTTATCAAAATAAAAATTTCAGCTCAGCTACCATTACAATGATATTTTTTTTTTTTTGCTTTTTTTTTTTTTTTTGTCTTACATGTAAATGGTACACATACTTACAAACGTTACCATATATGCATTTAAAAACTTAAGAGATTGAATCGACACACATTTTTGGTACTTTTAAGATTCCAATTATAATATACTGTTTGCAATGTTTGTCAAGCACACAAGCATGACACACTCAAATAGTCTATATACTGCAATACACTTCTTGCTAAGCACAGATCTTCACAGCAGTCAATTATCATTTTAACTCTTTCAGTGCCACAGTTTGGTAAGAGTCAACAGCTTTCCTTGGTGGGCTTGGGACAGAAGGCACCTAAAGTATGCCAAAGAGTGCTGTTTGCATGAACTATCATATTCTTTGCAACTACAGTCTTCACGGTACTGGAATGAAAGGTCTTTTAACAAGGGACATGAATCTTGAAGCCTTATTAGAATTCCGAGCAATTTGTTTGAGGAAGTTCGACTTGAGTCGCAGTTGGCACTGAAGGAGCTAAAGCCATGTTTAAAAATGTTATGTAAATCCTGCTTCATGATTAGAAATGACAAGTTATTCAGGCTCAAGATTTAGAATATTCTGCATTCCCGCTTTATCGGTCAAAAATAGCGTTCAGAGAACAGATTACCCTCGGCGCCCACAATTTTTTTTTTACACTTTGCAGTAGAATACTTAACACACAATTTCTGTATTGTTGTCTGTGAAATGAAAGAGCAATTTAAGTGTGTGTTCTTGGGGCAAGTTCTAGTGACAGAAACCATCGTACTGTGTGTCACTCAAACAGCCTTAAAAGTAAATACTTCAAAAGTTTCGAAACAAGTTTAAGAATAACATGAGGAAGCTGTTTTTTTAATAGGAATGTGGTCCATTACAATGTGCATCTCTGAGAAAAAAATTTGGTGATACTGCATTGGATCCTTGTTAAATATCATGGTAATGTTGTCCCCTTGTGCACCACTCAGACGGCCTAGAAGATAAATACTTGAAAGTTTCATAAAAAGTTTAAAAATATGCAGAGGAAGCTAGTTTTCAATAGGAACCTGGTCCATCATAAGGTTCTTCTGAGACAAAAATTTGGTACAGCTACAGTCAATATTTTTTGAGATATCGCGTTAACATCAACGACGGACTGACGGATGACGCAGGGGACGACAATACCCTCCAGCTCTTTATGTGCCGAGGAATAAAAAAAGAAAGGAAAAAACTTTGCAGTACTGGTTTAAGATGCAAAGCTTTCTCCAATCCAGCACAGATTCAAAGACATCCTGCAATCTTGTGCCAACATGATCTAAACATTGTGTGATCCCAGGCAACAATGGACACATCTGTAATCTAGGCTCATAACATACAGGTATTATCATCTACAATCCTGAATCACAGGTTCAGAAAATCGGCAAACCTTCTGTCACCATAATACTGAAAATACTTTATTTTTCCACCATACTCCCCAAAAATTTTACAGTTTCACACTGATCATGATACCGTCGGTATTCTAGGACTATAATCAAATTAAAATGAGAGAATTTTTTGCTGGCTCTCAATACACATTATTCCAGTTTCATGAACATTAGGACAAATCCCAATACACATTGAGGCTGATCTTGTTGTAATAAGAAATTACTTTGAATAACTAAACTTGTCACAATTGTCTAAGTGATGACAGACTTTTTTTTTCAAAGTGTAAATATTTTGACAGAAACTATTCATGTTCAGTCCCTCTATACAAATTGATAATTCTAATGTCCTTATCTTCACAGATGAAGCATGTATGTCATTACATATGTAACCATACATGTAGCAATGGCTAGAACCTGGCTTGACGACAGGACACTGGCTGCCACTCCGTTCCCTGAAAAACAGAATGCGAGAATTGATCACCAATGGCGACACCATTGATCCTGTTCTGTCCATCTGATTACTTATGCAATGCAGTTGCAGATTTCCAAGATCAAACTATTCCGATAGTGGACAATGAGCAACGCCAATGCATTTACACGTATACAAGAGTAACAGCTTCCAGTCACAGCTGTGGTCATCTGTGTCCCTCACTTGGGGGGGAAAAAAAAGAAACTTGAAAGTTGTTGAAATGCTCCATGAATAGAATTGCATCTACAAAAGACATTCTCAGTAAAACTACATGTACGGTACACACACATTAAAATTTAACACAAACTTTGGTTATGTACATGTACACTTTAGAAATTAAATAAACTGATCTACATCTAATCAATCGTATTATGCTACAGAAAATATAATTGTTCTGGTCACATGACAAATAAACACTAAAGTAAAATAACAATATTGCGGATTTGGAGGTTATAAACCTCCTTCGCAGCAGAGGAAATGCATTTACAGTCCAGGAGAAAGCAGGGGCTCCAATTGCTCCTGGTCTGAACCAGAGTATTCTGATCGCCAAAACAGCATTATCACTATTAACATGACAATCTGTAGAACAAACTTGGCTGAATAGATGGATGATCATTGAGACACAACATGTGTCACTATCAAGAAGTTCTTCAACTTGCTTCCCATGCCAGAGAATAGAGGAGTTCGGGACCCCAGATGGCAGCACCTGGCGGTGTTCATTTGCATAAATATGCCTGTGTGACAGGCCAAAACTTAAAAGTATTTGTTGTTATGCAAATCCGTAAAAACATGCAAATGATCACCCTCAGTGCTGCCCTCTGGGGTCCTAAATGGGTCTCTTACATGTAGATTGATGTGAGAATCTGTGGCTTTCAAGACTTCACGTCCATCCTCCAACCAAAAACATTTCATTTTTTTATCATTTTTAGGCTAAATTAGAGCAATTTTTCCTGAACGTTGTGTCATCATGAGGGACACCAAGAAGAGAAAACTTCAGCAAGATGATGCACATCATCAAGTGAGCACAGAGGCTGCCAACAGAGGGTGCTCCAGCTCAGAATGCCTTCCAATCCAAAAAGTTGAGAATTCATGAAGAATTCTTGTGGGTTAGCATACAAGTGACACACTATGACATGAATGAATATGTCTCCATTTACTGCCAGGAACTGGATTGTCAGTCTTTATTGAGAGAGTTGGCATTCATAAAATGGATAGTCTTTGCCATAATATCCATTTGAATGGTTGGAAAAGGTGTCCCGCAAACACAGCAGGGTTTTAATATGAAGGTGAAACATGTCCCTTCACTGGATAACAATTTTTTACCACACATTGCAATCCGCTGGGGCAGACTCTGGGTGAGTCACACTGATTAATAGCACCCAGCTCAGCTTGTATAAATCACCACCCAGGTCACATATAATAACATACACCGTTTCCATTCATGCCCGGGCAAACAAAACTTTGGCGCACTAAATTAGTATCATCTAACGGAAGCACTAAATGTTAACCACAGCGACTGACAAAGGCAAAACTATATGAATGCTCCTACCTCCCATGCAAATCACAACAGGTCCTGCTGATAGTGATGAATTAAGCAAAACCAGGAAGGTCATAACTTTATTTCATTAACATGTAACAGGCAAACAAGATTATATTATGTTTATTTGCTTATTGTTCAATAGAGTGGAAACAAAAAACAAAGGTGACGTCTTAATCATGCATATCTGAAAACTCCGGTCTATCAAAAAGAATTATTGATTCAACCAGTTCATGTGCTTCTTTTTGTTTTGCTTAACCTGAGTTCATCATTAGCTGAATCAATATTATGTCAGTATAAGTTAGTCAGGAATACACATAGAGCAAATATCAACAGCACGCGATTCTGATGTCAGGAGCAATTTCTTCTTCTGTTAATGTTTCACTACATGTACAAGGTTCAAGGTTCAAGTCACTACTGGAATCTGAGCAAATAAATCTTTGTTGTGAAGATTTTTTTGCACACAACGGGAAGAGGAACTGCAATAGCGTCCGTCTCGTGATCCCACTGAGCTGGTGAAGAAAATATGATTAAAATTCTGTAAATACTGTGCTGGTCTCTTGCACGGCAGGCCTTTGCTACATAAAGAGGCAAAAATACTGCTGCATATGCATTTATCTTTCGACACATTTTCCTGTCCAAGCAACATCCTCACCCTGCATACTTGTGAACAAACTACAGCGACTTTGTAAGTTTCTTTTCGCTGCAGAGCTTCCCCACTCGCAGGGCCAGATTTTCGGCGAGAATCAGACAATCCATTCTCGTAAAGATTCTCCTAAAGTTTTCTTTCTTTAAAAAGAAAACTGACTGACAAAAATCCAAATAGATTCTCGCAAAATTTTGTGAAATTCTGGCTCTGACTCATCTATTGGAAAGGCAAGCACGCACATAAATATATTTGTTGGCAAGGTTTTCACAAGATGCTGCACTTCATGCCAACTGGAATCTCACCAGGAATATGCTCGAAATATGGGTTTAACCAATTCTATGTATATACATTATTTTCCCATATATTGGGAGAATGCGACATTAACCAGACAGCAAATATTCTTTACATAAAATGCGATTTCTAACAGCATGCCCTGGGTAAAGAGGGAAGCTTTAGCATCAAGACGGCCCAGCAAGGCAAAACCTTAGAGGCTTTTTAATGGCAGCTTAACCTGGAGGATAACTGGGAAAGCATTGTACACAGTGCACCAAAGCTCAGAACTACCATTCACCAAGACAAAAAACAAAAAAACAAAAAAAACAAAACAAGAGGCCTATGGGGCTAATGCTCTGCTGGCAATCATTCCCAAAAAATAATTTCCTGAAATGCATTCCTTCCATGACCTGCAGAAATTTGTAGAGGTTTTCCATATCATTCGATACCAAACTTGTCCGTAATGTTTGTCTGAGCTATTTTACATGGTACACATTTGTGGTACAACTGGTACAATTCGCCTTATTCTTTATCAACATATTGAATTTAATGACCTTTTCTAAAGTACTTAATGACCTTGAAATACTGATCAAGGTCACACAACATAGTACAAAATTTGACCATTGACCTAATGCATATTTGGTGCAAATATTGTAGTACCATCTCCATTTATTATCACAATAATGAATTTTAAAATGCTTTCGACACCTATCACATTAGTTCCAACTAATGTCACAAGTAGTACCACCATGACTCTGCATATCATACACTTTTGACTGTATACTGTTCCTGTAGTGGATGGATATATGTTCACAAATAAAGATGTAACAACCATTACAAAAAAGCATTTCCTGAAATGCATTCCCTCTGTGATCTTGAGAAAGCAGGTCAAGGTTATCTACATTTTGCAAAATCAAACTTCCATATGGTACACACATGGTCCATTTGGTACCCGAAACCTTATCCTTTCTGAACATATTGAATTTAATGTCCTTTACTAAAGTACTTATTGACTTTGAAAAATATGTCAAGGTCACCCGAAATTTAACAAAATTTGACCTTTGACATAACATATATTTGGTCCAAATTTTGTAATTTTTGTCTCAATCTATCATCACAATTATGTATTTAATGTGTTTTGAATAAATATGAGTAGTCCCAATTAATGCCATGAGTGGCACCACAATATTTCACGTCGCAGACTTTTGATCTGTTTAAATTTTCCAGTAATGGAAGATGGATGCATGTACACAAGAAATGATGAAATGACCATAAAATCATTTCCTAAAATGTACTCCTTCTGTAGCCTTGAGAAAATAGGTCAAGGTCATCCATATTATGCAATATTGAACTTCCATATGTGATATGCATTTCAGGTATGGTTGGAATTATTAGCTTCATTTTTCTCAGAATATCTAATTCAATAGGTGTTCAACACTTTTTTAGTCTGTATCTTGCACAACTGTACAAAACTGTAGGTGGCACCACAAAATTTTCAATGCACTTTCATCTTTTTGTCTCATCAACATTGCTACCCAAGTTTTTTCAAACATAAAACTCTTCAAACAAGAGGCCCATGGGCTTAATGCTCTGCTGACATATGAAGACCATCCCCCCAAAATTCTCTTTGCCATTCCCGCCCATGCTACACACTGGTATAGCAAAATCACGTCTTCCAAATTAACAGGTCTGGTGACCTATCAAAAACAGGTCAAGGTCAATGATATTACATACTAGCACTGCACATGATCTGTACATCCTATCAATTTGGCATGTCCAATTCAATGATTTTTCAAGTTATGGAATTTTATATTTTGCAAGTCATTTTAACACATAATTGCCATCAAAGTATAGATGGCACCACTGGTATCACATGTCACCGAGATTTTGACCTCCTCCACAATCCCACTAAATTTCATGAAGATCCATAAAGAAATGTGAGGATGCTGGAATGGTCACAAGATTTTCCTACTTTGACCCATATATCACACAATAGTTTAGGTGGCACCACCAACACTCAATTCAACATAGATTTTCATAAACTTGTTAAGTCCTAAAAGCTATGTGGGCCTAACTCAAAAACTAGAGGGGTGCAGCGCATTCACAAGATTTTCACCTTGTGACCCCTGTATTTCAACAGGCCATGACAGCTTGACCTATAACTTGGATTAAAAAACTGTTACAGTAGTCCTTCAAGAGACCACTCCTAGTGCCACCCAAAAGGCGGTCACCTAAAGCAGGTGGTCCCTCAAAGGAGGTATAAATAACATGAAAAGTACTACAGAAAGACCTGACAATGTGGTCTCTCAAAGGAGGTGGTCTCCCAAAGGAGTGGTCTTTCAAAGGAGGCACTACTGTACGTTCAAAATGTGCGCCACGCTATCAGCTTTCTGTACATGGTCTCTTTGTTGAAATGGGTTACATGTACATGTAATAACTTTTCCAGTTATTAAAAAAAAAAAAAAAAAAAAAATGAAATTCAACAAGTGCCCGACTCCATAATTACTGGGTCACAGTGACCCAAAAAGTAGGTCACCAAGTAGAGTTTTATGTACAATGTACCCAAGTGCAATTTTCATCCTGCGGACCATATTCTCTTTGCCACTCATGTCGAAGCTGTACCCTGCCATTCTAAAATCACCTCTTTCAACTCTACAAGACTAGTGACCTCACAAAAATATGTCAAGGTCACTGACATTATATAACATATTAGCACTGGACATGACCTATATATCCCATAAATTTGGCATGTCTAATACAATTATTGTTTGGGACATGGAATTTTATATCTTTCACCACGTTGGCTCATAATTCCCATCCAGTTCTGGGCGGTACCACTAGTATCATAAGCTAGTGAGATTTAGACCTCCTTCACAAATGCACTAAATTTGATGAAGATCTATCGACCATTAAGGATGCTGGAATGGTCACAAGATTTTCACATTTGGCCCATATCTTACATAATACTGTAGGTGGTGCCACCAATATCACACTCGGCCTAGACTTTCATACACTTAAAAAGTCCTGAAAGTTGTATGAGGCTATCTTGAAAACTGTGGGCTGTAATGTGCTCACAAGCAAAAGTTTACAGACAGACTGACGGACGGACGGACATGAGTCATCATATGAGCTCTGCGACCTACGGTCAGCAGAGCTAAAACTAGCATTTAGGTGGCACCACAAAATTTCAATGCATTTTGGGGAGGGTCTTTTTGTCTGATCAACACTGCTACTAAGTTTCGTGAGACATAAATTCTTCACAAAATAGCATTCTCAAACTCTTCACATTTTGCTCCATCTATTACATCCTATCCTGTTCCTAACCCTTTGCCCTTGAATCAACTCTTTCAGTGCCAATCACGCCTAAAGTCAATCTACATGTACTTAAGTCAAACTATGTTTGATATTATCAGAAGGATCCCGGATTCGAATTCCTCGTAAAAAGACCTTTCATTTAAGTACCAGCATACCTATAGTTCTGCAGAGAAAAGCTGTTGACTCACTCCAAAATGTGGCACTCAAAGAGTTAACAATGTGTCAACAGCTTTCTTTACATGGGTATGGTACACTTAGTGTCCAACCGATGCCAAGGAAAGCTATTGACTCCAGCTACTTGTATTGTCAGACCCCTTTCTACACCATTTCACAGGGGCGGCCCGCACCGCCCCCCTTCAGTAGCACCCCTTTGCCCCCTTTGAAATGTCTCCAGCACCCTGCCCCTATTTATCAGCTGAATTGAAGGATATATGGTATTGTACTGTATTTTTGATACATTTTTGCATTCAAACCTCTCAAAAAACAGAGCCAGTTGTTACATTTTACCAAATGAATAATCAGAAGTAGTAATAGCACAAGAAGATTTATACTATTTGTTGTTACACACCTGTAGGCTTAAGGCATAGCTGCCCTTTTTCAGCGAGTTTTTAGCTAAAAATAGGCCCTTTTCACGTATATTCTGCTGGAATAGTGCCCATTTTAAGTGATCTACGTTGCCCCTATCAAATTCTAACTGAGGGTCTGATTGTGACATCATAAGCACAAGACAGTACTAATGTTGACACAATATTCCTCACCAGATTACAAAATGGGTGGGCCATACATTTATCCAAATGACCACTGACCTGCTAAGACATAAGCCTGACTTGTGTTAGCAATGTCAAATGTGACACTTTTGTATTTAGTAAAAACGACACAAAGGTAATAGCACTCCAAGTGCAAAAAACTTTTGTATAAATAGCAGGAGTACTCTGTAGCCAGACAATTCCTGAGGATGTCTCACTATCCAGTAGTGAAACCATTATAACAATAGTAAAACCAGTACAATTATTATTGTTGTTCCACTGACTTACTGTCAGGCCTTGGCCTGTTTTTTTTTTTCTTCCTTTCCAAGTTGCAGATAAAGCCTTCTTTTGACATCACGATGCCAGGGGCAAATTGACTACGTTTTCCATCCACAAGGGAGAAGCACCGTTTTCTGCCAGATATGCATTGTACAATATCCCCTCAACAAGCGCTGTAGCTTACACTGCTTGACATAAATATGTTGATATAATTAGCATCATGCAGGTCACATGTCGGGGAGGCCATAGAGGAAGCCTCGTCCTGCCAACCACACAGCTGTCTCTGCAGCTTGTGGAGTTTAGAGCTATTTCATGCCACCAAAAACTTCAATTGAAAGCCTCAAAGTTCTACCGAATGGCGGTTAACCTGCACACAAATTGCATCATGATGTATACTCTATAAATTTCATTTGAACTATTACAGGAAATTTCCTTAAATTTCTCGTTTTTGAGAATGCTGGATTAAAATTGGGTCTATATCTCTGATACTGGACAGGCATCAATGACATTAACCCAATGCACGTTATCCAACATGGAGTGCCAGTAGGTAACACTTTGATTAGGTTACACTTTAACATGGAAAATGCCCTCATGTGACCACTTCTTAACCAAAACTTTAGCAGGATGAGGCTTAATTAGACAAGCATCATGGGACAGGCCAGATCCTAAGCAGGTGTCTGTAGGTTTTTGGCCTCCAGGTGGCGTCACCCACTCACCCTCGTTGCCGTCTTTTTCCTCCTCGACAGACTCTTCCGAATCTGGTGTTGATGCTGTCCACAAAGCATACAAATCATAATGAGTGACAATTAATATCACTGAAGGCAAAATACTGTGTATCTTCTTCATCAATAAAATTACCATAATTAACGTAAACTGCTTTCTAAGCTACATGTAGCTACGCCTTTATCCCCCCCCCCCTCCCAAGAGTGAGCAAGCTGCAAAGAGAGTTGGGTTGATGCAAAGATCATGACAACTGGCATCATGCGAGTTATGGTTTTCACGGCAGATGACAAAATGATCCTCTCCTGCTGAAACAAAGCCAAGTCAGCACTTCTTTCTCACAAGTCTGGCCGGCAGTGATACCAACATGTCGAGTCAAAAGTTGCTGACAAAAGGCCCACACAATGGGTTGAACCTATGAAGTTCAGTCAAAATAGTCAACTAACATTCATTAGTTTTTTGTTTTTTCCTTTATTCTTCTTGGCTTTTTGTCACCACAGTTTAGTCAGAGAAAGAAAGACAGGTTGAGCTTTGGGCTGGGCACATAAAACTACTTTCTACTATAAATTTAAAAAAAAAAAAAAAAGAAGAAAACTCTCGCCTCAAAATTATGTGGGCTGCTTTTTTTGTGTTCGATCTGATACAGACAGAATTGGCAAAGCCAATTTATGGTCTAACCAGCCCTAGCAAAGACAATATGGGCCACTCAGCAATCCCACAATGAAAAAACATAACATCTACTTGTAATTAGCATCCATTAAGAAGACATTTTAACCTCTTTCAGCAGTGGCTGGCCACTGAAGACAGGTCTGGCTGTAATGGGAGAGTAATAGGTACAGGGAGAAAACGATTAGGGGCAGAAGGATGATGAGAAAAGGCTTGATATCATTAGAAAAGGTGAGATATCATGAGATAAGGCAAGATCCCAAGCAGGGTCCATAAAGATTGTGATATCCAGGTGGCGCCACTCACCGTCCTCTTCGCTGGACTCAGTTGATTCTGCAGTTGTCGCTGTTCATAAAAAACACACAAATACAGACACTGAAAACAATGATTGTGGCTATGTGGCCTTACGCTGGCATGTTGACTTACCATATGAACAGTTTAAATTTGACATCAACAGTAGGTATCATGGGAGTTGGCACACTGTAATGTTTCTGACCATTTCATAACTCTTAGGCCTTCCCTGGTCCAAATAAAACACTTTTTTTTTTCTTTTAAACCGTGTCATCAAGTTTCCTCGGGGGTAAATGCCGAACCAGCACCCAGTGAAGCTGGTGACTTGGAATACGCAGTGCGCACAGGTCTTAGCTGCAATTTTCAAAACAGCTTTCACCCTTTCCCCCCTTGAATTAAGACTGAATCAACAGCTTTCCTTGGCATATTATCTTGACAGGTCTTGAAATGAAACACCGAAGCAGATGACACTTAACCACAAGGCAGTTTTGGCCACTTAAAGGGGGGAAAGGGTCAACTCATTCAGGGGCAAGTTTTGAGTGAGTCGGCAGCTTTCCTTGACACCCCTTGGTTTTCAACGTGCCCCAAGGTATGGCAAAGGGTTAAATGTTCAGAAACATTAAACAGATCCAACCAAAGTAGCCAATGTAGACACACTCCTTTAACAGTTCTACTCTTCACAGGTCTCTTTCGTCTGCACAATATTAGAAATAAAGCGGGTTACCTCAATACAGAATCACCCCTGAATTTCATGCATCAGAAGTTAGCCCAATTTTAGATACACACGACGCAAATCCACTTTGTCTGCAGTACTAGTTCATTTACAACAAATAGAAATCTGGTCTTTACATGGTACAGTAGGCTCAACAGTTGAAATGTATCTTCTGCCGATTTCAGGAAATTAATAATAAACAATGAACATACAAATCATTGAAAATTTAAATATCAGCAAGTTATAAAGCGCTGATTTTGTCCGCCTGTTTTAAGCTTTTTGCGCGATAGCAAAGGCATATAAGCTAGCTCTTGTTTAGCTCTTTTTAAGCTCTTTTTTAGTCTTCTGCTCTGCTGCGTTTTCAAAAATGCATATATTTTGCACTTTTTTCATGTACGAGTGCCACTGTACCTTTACAAACGCAACAAACTTTTCATGGAGAGAATGGTTCAAGTTTCCTTTTCTCTGTCATTTTCCTTTCTCTAATCAGCTGACGTCTCTTCCCTGTGTACACCCGACATTATAGTCACAATACTAGACCTAGAATCATTCACCAGAACAATTCATAATGTCTATCGTGGGTGTGGTCATCAGAATCTGTCCCATTAAATCAAATAATATCACAATTTGTATCCTATCTCCTTTTCCCTTCCTCAACTGAAGCCTTTAACATCCACAAAAGCATTAAATAAGCAGCTCATGGCCAAATAAAAGTAACATAAACAATGACTCCCACAGCAATGCAGTTTTGATTCTTAGAGTTTGGTTGGAGGGCATGGGGGGGGGGGGGGGGCATTGGTCCTTTTGGTTTTCCAGAAGGAGCCAAACACAGTAACTCACACAAATGGGCCACAGCATAACATCTGAGATACAGTGGTCCCTGTCTTGACAGACCGCCCCTAGGGCAGGTCAACATGTGGTCTCTCAAAACAGGTGGTCTTTCATTAGTGGTATAATAACATGGAAAAGATAGTCCAGTACTCTGAGAGAGCGTCTTGAAAAGATATGCAGTCTCTCATTGGAGGGGTCTCTTAAGACAGGTACCACTGTGCATGCATAAAAAGTTGGGGGGGGGGGGGACTCTTGGTCCAGCATGTCTGGCAATCTGGGCCATGGCCCTCACAAGATGGTAAAATCCCCCACTCCCACTCCCTAGAATTCAAACTGCACTGCATCTGGGCATCAGACGAGCCAAATTGTGGCTTCACATTGGACTGAAGCTTGTGTTAAACGTCATCCCTCGCCAGGCGTCAACAACTCTTCAACTAAATCTTGTGCGGCACTTTCTTGCAAATGGCCCTCTCAGGCAAGCAGTGCACCCTGCCTTCATATACCAGTGAAGCTGAGTGTATTAAGCTAGGCATTGATGTATATGTAGCTGTTTGAAGCATTGAGGGTAGTAAAATAGCAGGGATTATAACTTACTTTGGGGTCAAAACAAACTAAACAGTTTAATTTTCAAGCCCAACAGTGAAATCTCTCTGTCTGTCTCCCCCCCCCCCCCCCATCCCTTGGAGTATTGTAAAATTACTGACAAATCATGATTGGCTGATGATACAAGTTTGTATTTCGCCATTTTATCGCAGCCGGGATTACTGGATTTTTATTTTAGTCATTGGTAATTTGGGCTGCTATTCCATGCCCTCATTTACTTAAACTTGTATGGTACTTATATTTTTGGATGGTGTTTTCTCTGAAGAAGAAACGAAAGTCATGTGTATAACTCTGTGACCTTTACAATTAGGTCAAGGTCACCCAAACGTACTCCCAACATAAGTTTTACCAACATACATTATGTAGTCCTAAATGTACCACGCTTTTTTTATATTTAAATACTTTTATAGTTATGACAAGGAAATGGAATTACCATATACATGTACCTGTATCTCCCTGTCACCTTTAGAATTAGGTCAAAGTTATTTAAATGTGATCCTCATCTCAGTCTTACCAAGATACATAATCCTATCAAGTTTCCAGGAATTCTTCCCAAGCTATGGTACAAGAAACACAATTCATATATATGGCCCTGTGACCTTCAGAATGAGGTCAAAGTTACTCAAACATAACACTGTCCTACCATTTTTTTTCTAATTTTCCTCGAATCCTTGAAGTTATCGCATTAAAACAAAATCCATATTAATGACCCTGTTACCTTGAGAATTTTGCTAGTCACAGAAACACAATCACATCTTGGATTTTACCTAGGTTTACAATCCTACACAGTTTAAGATGTTTCATTAAATTCTTCAAGAGTTCTTGCACTGAAACTGAAAGTGTTGTTAGTTGGAAGAACTGGCAGAAGAAACTGACAATAAAACATTTTGTCTCGCCCAATCCGTGATGAGGCATAATTTCACATTAAGAGACCCCCCATCCCAACCCCAGCCATCTTTCATCATCAAAGGTAATGTACATTTCCTTGTGCGTTTAATGTAGCCTAGGGCCTGTATTTTTCCGTTTTTAACAGAAACGGAGTGGAATAATGAATTTTTGTCACCTCTGAAACGGAATTTGCTGTTTTGCCTTAATGTGTTTTACATACAAAGAGAACCACTGAAATGGAATTTAGAAATTTCTGGCTGGTGAAACGGAATTTCTTGTATTTTGAAACGGAAAAATACAGGCCCCAGTAGCCCACAGCACACAGCGATATAACAGACACTATTTAGTTGCCCTGAAACAGAATATCAGGTATGTGTAAGCTTGGGGAGGGAGTGCGTGGCTGGGCAAATTACTCACCAGTAACTGTTTCGCTCGGAGTTGCAGGTTCAGTGCTTACTAAAATACAACAAATACTGCCACTCTACATCACAAATGAACCTGCTCTATGAAACCTGAGTATCTGTGTCAATCATGTCTATACATAGTCAATTTCCCCCCCCCCCCCAAGAAAAATGTCACAAAGATCACGATGATCAAGTAGCTACAAGTCTGAACGATTCAAATTGCACAGCAAAAGCATGGTTCCAATATTGTACCAGTACTCATTGTCCTTGAGTATCCAGTTACAATTTTTCTCCTTCATTAGAAGATTTGTCATGTACCAGAATTATCTGACTATGCGAAAAAAAACACACAAAAACAAGCAGCAAATGAGCATGCCTGTGCTCCCTATCAAGCAATATCTCACATTTAAAGGGAAGAGGAATGGTTGTGCAGTTGAATAATATTCACATACATGAAAGTCACCAAACATTCAAATTTGGCAGTGATTTCACTTGTAAACTAATCAAGACCTTAATCTTTCATAATCTAGTACTAGTGGTACTTAACGCTTTCATTGCCACATTTCACACGAGTCAACAGCTTTCCTCGGCACACTTTGGGTGCATAGCGACCAAAGCATGCCAAGGAAAGCTGTTGACTGGATAATTATATTCTATGTGCCTTCTGACATGCTGGTACTTGAACGAAAGGTCTTTTTACAAGAAACATGAATGTAGCAACCTTATTATAATTCAGAGCAGTTCACTTCCAGTGGTTCGACTCTAGTTGGCACTCAAAGGTTTCAACTCGTATTGTGGCAGTACAGATGACATTTGAACAATATTCTTTTGTTTATTGCTTTCCAATTCAAGTGGGTTAAGGAGTCCAGTTTTCAAAATAGCGCGGTACTTGCTGTATGCATGATTCAGAGAAAGGACTTTTCCTTGAATAATGCCAAGCAGCACACAAATACGTAACTAAACTGGCAGAACTAATTCCTATGGACTGTTACTCTGACCAGACAAAGACAAAGTCTGGCAATTACTCTAAATGAGAGATGCCACTGACTTTTACAGATTTTACGTGAAATGTGAACAAATTACCTGAAATATCTGTACCCTCTTTTTCTTTTTTATCAAATTTTACCTGTTTTGACAAAACTGGGGAGATGGGGGGGGGGGGGGGTCAAAGAAAAGACCTGAATTCAGGTAAAATCCTGAAAAGTAGTATCTATGCTGCACGAGAATCTACCCTCAGGACACTAAATAAAAGTCTAAGTACATCCCTAAACTCCCCAATGGGATAAAATTTACTAGAACTTTGAGTGGATGGACTAAAGCTGCACTGTCGCCACTATGACATTAATATATCATGACAACTCACCTTTTATTTGTGACGTATCAACTGTTGTGCTTGGCGGTAATGTTGGTGCAGGTGTTGATGGTTTTCTTGTGGTTGTTGTGGGAGGGGGTGCTGTCTGGCCCTCTATTGGGGGAAAAAAAATCATCACACGTTTACTTAAAAACGACACTTAGCAACAGTTTCTTTTTTTTTTAATATATCACAGATTTACCAACTTAAATGTTTAGACTACTGCACAAAATTGTTACAGGTATGAAGCAGTTTTGCAGAAACCTTTACATTTACCAATGCAATGTTTTCATCATTAATTCTCCATCATTAGTTCATGTCATTTCTAAGTTTACATATTCCAGGAACGCCAAACAGAAGACAAGTCCTCTCTTTTACATTTGTATTAATACATCTCCAAACTTGTACAAGGTAACATTTCCTTACAGCTGCACATTTCTAAGCAACTAACTTGCAATTAATCTTATGACAATGACCAGAGTTTTGAACACCTCATTCCTTAGAAATGTATATGTACACGACATCTGCCTCTTAGTATAGGCCTGCACATACACTATACAATATATATGTACATGTCGTCTACCTTTTATATGTATACATGTAGTCTACCTCTTATAACAGCAGTCCCTCTTTTGAGCGACAACCCCTAGCACAGACCAAAAAACGGTTATATAAATGTACTTAAAATCCTGTTAAGAAAAATTGTTTTGATAGCATGCTTTTGGCATAAATGCTTATGACTTTCATTCTTTTCTGATATGCCTAAATGCACATTTACTCAATATTAAAAAAAATTACTCAAAATTGACAGTATTTTCTCAAAGGTCACAAACCTGACACATTAAGTTGACACATTGACTCAGGGTTGGCAGTTTAATAGAGCTTAATTGTTTGAGGAGTAGGTGTCATCATGGAGTTTGTTTTACATTTCTGGTGCAGGATGTACATTGTTGCAGTCCTTGTTAGGATTTCCCTTGGTTTATACAGGTGGTCTAGCTGCAACTGTTTATTTTACAATCACTGGGACTGAATATAATGCCCCAGCTTGTATCCAGTTTAGTTAAACATTGGCGGATGGTTTAACTAGGATAAGCTGTCCAGCTGGAAAGGGTACATATTAGTTCAGGGGTAAGTCAAATTGTTCTTATCTGAACCTGTACTGTGCAAATTTGGTAATTATGGTTTGTTTGACAGGTATTCTTCTTTGATATGAAGCTCTGCATTTATAAGCAAAACTTCACGTATTTAGCTAATTCATTAATTGCCACGTTCATATTTATTCATTATTATGTGGGTTGTCTTTGCTGAATATTTAGCTTGGACAAGGAGCCGCTACTCAGAGAGACATGTACGGGTAAAAGGCTCTGAAACATGTTGAGTAGCTACCCACTGAAGACCCTTTAATTTATTTGGGCTAATACAACCTATGTCAAAATTTTACAGAGGAACGTGTGCAATATGGACAATAGTACTTCTATATATATAAGTTAGACAGGGACAGGTTAGCTTATGGAGAGTAAAGAGTTCGGACTGCAGAATAGGTTAATGACTACTAGGAAGTGGTTTTGGACAAAAAAAAAAACAAATACAATAATGCAGGTGGTCGCTTTTTGGAGGAACCCCACATACATGACCTCAACAGCTCAACTCCAGGGCAGATTTTCCTAGGTATGCAAATTTCTGCCATCACCACTGCCCCATTATCGATTACATATGCTTTGAAATGAAATGATCATTCACTAAATTTAACAATTACAACCTTTAAAGTCTTTATTTTAATAAGAAACTCTTGACTGCAAGCTGAAAGATATGTTTTGCAACTTGAAAATTTTTGCCAGTCTTTTTTCGGTGACACCAAGATGGCTGGCTTCTAAATACTGATGAATCAACATCTGCAGTTCATACCCCAACAGCCTTTTTCAAGGCTACCGTTTCCTCCCAAAAGAGCTGGTTACATGCCACTTTTACGTGGGTAAATACAGTACATCCGAGTGTGCTAGAACATGGCATGCTAGGGGTGAAGGTACAAGGGTCAACAGATGTCAAATACCTACCCTGCGCTGTTACAAATTCAAATTTGTCACTCCATTCGCTGTATCCAAATGTATTCCTACAGCGTATCTGTACATGATATGTTGTATTTGGTCTTGTGTCTTTTAAGGTGTACACGCCCTCATAGGTGTGTGGTTTTACAGCTATTAAGGGCGCTGGCACAGTGTTGTTCATAGTTGCCATGGCACTTCCATTGACCTTGAAGAAAAACAAACATAGTTTTTTTTTAAGTTTCCTGATTGGCATGGCAGGTAGGGAGTTAAAATGCCAGTGGGCACATGAACATTTATCATTTTTGATGATTTTCCGTTACTTACATTAGCTGTAACCCATACACTGAAAATTTCAATGGTTTGGAAATTTTTTCCCCCTTATAAATTAAAATCTTATTTTACGAATGTATCACCGTGAAAATGAGCTTTAAGAAAATATAATTCATCAAAGGTTAACAAATTGACAAGTCAAAGTAAATCTAATGAGCAAGAACATTTCTAAACACGAGAGTCATCAGGTGTCACCTATACATAAACTATCTTATTGGTCTTTTTAAAGTTGCATTCTGCCACGTAGTTGACACAAATTATCAATGTGATCTAACTTTAGTGCAATGAATATGGAAATCAAACCACTATAACACCCATGTTTTCCTTCTGAAGTTGTTTGTTGCATTATTGAGTTTTTCGGGAGTTAAAAAAACATCGCGACTGCCATCGGTGAGCAACCGATGGAACTTGAATATTCAAACAGAGTGTGGCAGGGAATTCCTCGACAACGTCATTTGGGTCATTTACATACAGATCTCGCGCATGTGTACACCTTATGTTTTTGGTCTGAGCTGGCTTTTCGTCTGCTTGTGGGACCAAGAAAATTACGCCACTGACAGCGAAAAGAAACGTGCCACAGCCGCGCGTGACAAAATAAGATAGACACACGCAGTTTCCATCGGTGTTGAAAATATGGAACGATAGTGGGTTGTAAAAGAAGGACAAGGTCAGCCTTGGGCATGCAAGTGATGATGACGTATCTGCATTCATTTCTGAACAGGTCTGAGAAATGGAGCAGTGCCCAATTGTCGGACGTGCCGGAAAAAAAAAAAGATCAAAGATCAAAGAAGCCGCCCATTTCTCTGAAGTAGTTATATTCAAGTCGTCATGGATACTTTATCAGTCGTGTTCGTAATCTGTCGAGATTCAATCCGAATATCATTATCATATTATAACCACTCCGCTTGCTGAAGTTTTTTTTTGGGGGGGGGGGCGGGGGGGAAGGGGGTGGGTAGGTAATTTAATTCAAGGGACAAATGTGCCGTTAAGATCAGTAAAGATGACAGCAACTTCAGAGAGATAGAGAGAGAGAAAAAAACAAGCAAAAGGGCGTATCAGGTACGTTTCCCGCTAACTTCGAGATAAAATTTTGTCTGCACCGGCAGCTCTTGACTGCACATATTGCGAGGAAGACGTGTCCGCGACTTACGTTATTTATCATTTATCAAGCTGTTATTGTGTATGATGTCAAAGATTTATGTTATTCTATTCGTCATCAATTTTCTTTGGGGCACTATAAAATTTTCTCATGCACATGACTTCTGTATTTCCATAAAATTGTGCAAGGTATAATGTGTACTTCCTTCCTTCCTTCCTTCCTTTCTTTTTCTTTTTTTTAACAATTTCACATAAGTGACCCTGTGACCTTGAGAATTCACTCAAGGTCATCCAAATACAATACCAACCTTGGTATTGCCAAGATACATAATCCTACCAAGTTTCATCAAATTCCATCCTGTTTTTTCATGACTTATTGAACGGAAACCAATTTCACATAAGTGACCCTGTGACATTGAGAATTCCCTCAAGGTCATCCAGATACAATCCCAACCTAGGTCTTGCCTAGATACATAATCCTACTAAGTTTCATCAAAATTCTATCAAGTTGTTCAAGACTTATCGCACGGAAACCAATTTCACATAAGTGACCCTGTGACCTTGAGAATTCCCTCAAGGTCATCCAAATACAATCCCAACCTTGGTCTTGCCTAGATACATAATCCTACCAAGTTTCATCAAATTCCATCAAGTTCTTCATGACTTATCGAACGGAAACCAATTTCACATAAGTGACCCTGTGACCTTAAAAATTAGGTCAAGGTCACCCAAATACAATCCCAACCTAGGTCTTGCCAAGATACATAATCCTACAAAGTTTCATCAAATTCCATTCTGTTCTTCATGACTTATTGAACGGAAACCAATTTCACATAAGTGATCCTGTGACCTTGAAAATTAGGTCAAGGTCACCCAAATACAATACCAACCTAGGTCTTGCCTAGATACATAATCCTACCAAGTTTCATCAAATTCCATCAAGTCCTTCAAGACTTATCGCACGGAAACCAAGTGTTGAAGAACCTGAACAAGAAGAAGAAGAAGAAGAAGAAGAAGAAGCGGAAGAAAGGGGCACTAAAACAATATGTCCCCCCCGGCTTCCACCGGGAGACATAAATATATGATTGCTTAATTCTATATGCATTGGAATAATCTGCTATAGTGTAGGGTTGGCAGGAACACCGCGAGTAAAAATATTCAGACGAAAATATTGACAAGATCTAAGAAGAGAATGAGAGAAAAAAATAAATACAGATTTTGATTTGTAACGAATGCAGTCCATCGTCAATAAAACAAACATCCTAAAACACAATTTTTTGCAGGAAACACGACGAATCCTGGTTAAAACTCTCTCCCTCCTGTAACCAAGGAGGGCTCTCTCTACCTTCTTTGCTGTAACATTAACAACCAATGGTACTGAGGTACCTGCATCCTAGAACTGCTGGTAGCAAATCACAGACAAATCTTGAAGTTGGAAACACATTTTGTTTCACTGCATAAAAATTTAGTTTCCTGAGATTTGAGGTCAATAAGTTCCAAGTTGAATCTGTATTTACAGTGAACGTTGAAGATGACAATTGTGTTATTGTTTGCGACCATATGTGTTCTTATTTGCTCGTTTTCCACACTTATATTTACATTATAATCTAACGCAAACAAATGTGTCTATCAAAATATACACCAATTGAACACAAACACAGTCCATGTCAAACGATGGTGACTTGAATTTATAAAAACATGTACAAGCTTAGCGTCAAAATGAACACCATATATATAAGCTTTATTGCTGTTTTTCGTCAATAAATGTCACACATTGTCATTGACACCGGACCGTTATGTAAGACTGCATGCCGCCGTCTCCAAACGACGCGAAGGCCGTAGGCTTGAACAAACAGCACAGACACCGATGAGCGTACAAACTCGTCCATTTACCATTTGGTCTTGCGATATGAACATGCTTGACTAAAATATGCTCAACCACAGTTAATGACATGGAAAATTCTATACTCGTTGACGACCAAAAAATCGTGATCCGCAGACAGCTCCGCAAGCACGTGGAAACTGCATGCAGTTGTATTTTGCTCTCGCAATATAGCGTATGTCACGTGACCGGCGAGAGCCAACTAGTTCTAAATATATCTCTCATCCGCGAGGAATTGCCCTAGAACCGTTGTATATGGCCGAATGCCATTACAAACAGCACTTGCATTGTCGAAAGTAAAAACTCTTTCTTGCCGCAATAATATCATGTTTATTGACCAAAACAAAGGCACAACGGTCCTTCGACACATGATTAGTGATGAATTACGTGGATAGGTACGTGTATGAAATATCGCGGAATGCAACTTTAACTCCCAGAAAAACTTTAAAATTGATATGAAAGCTCAGTTCTATATGAGGATAGGATTCCACACAAAGATGCCACAGTGTCTCACCTCTGCTAAGGCCTGTACCATAAGATTGTATTCTATGGGTAGCACCTTGGTTTTAACAGACCATTCAAGAGTGTACTGGTTGCTGAATTGACCTACTGCATCACTTAGTACTTCTACCTTGTACGGAAGACCTGAAATATGAGCGACAAAAAAGACGTTAGGACTCTCTCACACACAATAATCAGGAACAGAGTGGTCCACACTTTTCTCTACTTCAGCTCTGTGAACTTGAGATAGGATCAAGGTCATCCATGTACTGAGTAAGTCTGACCTTAATGGAACAACACTAACATGTGCAACATCAAGGTCCTAGTTCAAGCAGTTCTCAAATTATAGTGAAGACACTGGTATAAACAGGTAAATAGTAATACAATTTTTAGCACCATAAAGTTGCCTAGAGGTGTTATGAGGTAAAGTGTACTAAGGTATTAGCTGGAAGCCACCTCTTCCACTATACTGGATGATGGTTGAAATGAAAGAAACCCTGCAAAAAGGGAGTATGATCATGGTTTTCCGATCTAAGATGGACTAGAGAAAATTCTCTAGGTGGGTTAAGTACACTTTACCCCGAGTACTTTCCCTCTTACCACTCTAAACACTTTGCGGACTACACTTTGTCATTTTAAGCTCCATCTTGACATAGTTTGACAAATGTTCTTGAGTTAGTGTTGTATTTATTAGGTATTTGGTCATATCTCTGGAAACATTTCAACAAAGTTTCATGTAGTTGTTTTTTATAACCTTTGTGTTGTAGTTTTTGCAACAAAGTTCTGACTCTATTGACGAAATCGCTAAAAAGTGTGGTCTTTCTAGCAATACGTATTACTTGTCCGATACAGACCCCATATGCTTGTTTCTCTGGAATGTTTCCTGTCAGATCAGGGCAGGAGATAATTTCAAATTTGAACTGGTCTCTCTTGTTAAATATTTTTGTTACATACTGGTTGTTCTTTATTTCTATATCCAGATCAAGGAAAGTAGCTTTTGTATCACTTTCATTTCCCAGATTTAATATCAACTCTTTAGGATATATGTTTTTCCAATTTCCCTTTATTTCATCTCCATTGTTTAAAGCACACAAGTCATTTATAAATCTTCTTGTGCAAGAATATGATCTTCTTGCAGGTGTAAAGATGGACGCATGAAGGACCATCCTATAAGCTCAGCTGACTTGTCAGTCAGCTGAGCTTATAAAAATGTCTACAGACCGATACAGATACTTGTAAACTGTGCTTGAAGGTATAAGGGCTTTGAAATATCGAGCAACTGGCCGAAAAGTAAAACACTTTCTTGTAATCATGGAATTACACAATGTAATCATTTTTAGCTACATGTACCTCAACAAGGGAACTCTACAATGTAATCATCTGTAGTTAATCTAAACAAAGATTATAGACCTCACTTGACAGATGAATGACAGCCACAACAGGCAGGTGCCTGAAGACCTGACTGGTCACATGTTAAACACAAGTAAAATCACGTGGCGGTAAATGAACAGCTCTTATAAAGTTAAGACTTCTTTTCAGGAGTGGTTTTCAACAGTAATTAAATTTTCAACTAAATTCACTTAACCTTGTCTTATATCTACATATATATACTCATTTCTCGGATGGCACAAAATGATGAATGTAAAAACACAAAGACATAGTACCAGTTTCTTTCAGATAGATTCAACAGGAACCATGCCCAAAGTGATGAAAGAAACCCTTAAAGCGCTGATTTCTGATTGAGTCAGCAGCTTTCCTTGCAGCACTTTGTGTGCTGCAAGGAAAGCTGTTGAATAAGACTACTTTTTGCTTTAGACTAGGCTTGCTGGTATTTGAATGAAAGGTTTTTTCATGAGGAATCTGAATCTTTTAACCATTATATGTTGAACTGTAATGAGAAAACAACTATAGCAGTAATTAAAACTGAAGTAAATGCCTAAATGCAGAAGCTGAAAATATACAGATAAAATGTAAATGAAAGTACATTTACTGCAATACAGATCACTTGGTGAGTCCAACCTCTTTCAACTAGATGACACTCTCCTTAGTATAACCAAGCTTGAGAAGTTGTATCTAGTTTTAAAGCATTATTATAAAAATATAAGTACATTTTCATTAATTTTTATGAGTCGCATACTTGGGTCAAATGTCTATTATTATGGCTTCACCCTTGACCTCTGCCCTTCACTTCTGACGAGTCTCTAATTAATACGCATGAGTAGCGTCACGCAAAATTTGTGGGGTGTTCACACGTGGCCAGCCACTGTGTGCCCAGCTTGACACTCTCCTTAGCTAAATGTGCAGTTATTTATTCTGTTACTAATTACATCAGCATCACTTGAACAAAATGTTTCTACTGAATAACACGTGCAAAACATTTGTAAATATTATTCACCTGACAACTTCACATCAGCATATGTCATTCCCTTATTATTTCCCCCTTGGCACCGATAAACCCCGTAATCTTCTTTTTTAAGTCCATCAAATTCAAGAGTCCAAACTGTCTTTTCCCCATTTTTTTTATCTGAGGTCTTAAGGTTCTGCCGCTGACTAAAGTTGATGTCCTTTCCGTCGTGTTTCCACATGACGCTGGCGTCGGGGCTTGCGGAAAAGGAACATTGGATGCTGATGTCATCACCTGGTGCCAGATACAGCAACGTCTCCTCAACACTGACACTTGGCGGATCTGAAACAAAGAAATTAAAAACCAACATTAAGACTTGTAATCGGAATCCTTGTGTGCAAGGACTCATGGGAACTAACGTTGCAGTCAGAGCAAGGAATCACCTTTCTGTGTCACTAACCAATAAGCTGAGCAAACATCTTTTACTTTGGAGACAAAAATCTTAAAAACATATTAATTACCTGATTGATCAATGCACTGGAGGTTCAACTCAAAGAGTACCAGTCCAATGACTATGTAGATATATAGTTTTTGTACAGGGCAACAGCATAGGCAGAAATTAATTACAGTATGTATAAATATAAACTTCTGTTTTCATTCTCATTTCGCCGTCATGTTCTTGCATTCATTCACCTAGTGAATGTCTCAAACAAATTTATAAATGCTCCCTGGATTCCTGGAGTTTCTCAGCGGTGGTGGGTGGCACTGGGCGGGGGTGAAGAAAGTCTCTGGCCATTCCTGCCAAGGCTAACAATTTGGGCGGTGGTGGGCAATCGCCGCCAAGCACCACCAACTGCCAACATCCCCCGCCCACTGCCGCCAAAAAGTGCCATATGCCCCCAAATGTTCACTAAGACTTACATCTCACATCCAGACGAATGGGTTTAACCACATCGTTTCCAAATCCGTTTGAGGCTTTGCACTTGTACGTGCCGCTGTCTCCCTTCCCCAGGTTCTCCAATGTAAAAGTTTCCCCTTCAAATTTTTCATCTCCACTTGGCAATTTGCTACCCTATAACAAAACACATTTTGTAAGCAAACCAAGGTTCACAATGCAGTTAAAAACGTATGTCATATTAAATTTCACAAAGACTTCTGTGGACTCTTTTGGTGCCAACTACAAATTAAGTTGAACTACTTCACAGGTACTGCGCCAACTTTACTACGGATGCCAGAAACAGGTTTCTTGTAAAATGACCTATCATTTGAGTACCAACTAGTTTGTAGTTGCATAGAGTATACTAATTCAGGTCAACTGCTATATTTGGCACACTTCAGGTGCATTGCACGGACAGCATGCCGGGGAAAGCTGTTGTATAAGTATAGACACATTTGTTTTACATGGATTGTGAAAGAAGTCAAGCATTGACTTATCGAGTCACTCTCCATGGCACAGATGTTGGCATATACTTCCTACCTTGTCTGTGGTGGAGGAAACCAAAGAACTTGGAGAAAGCACCGTACACGGTCAAAGTGGTAGGAACTTTTTCCACATGCTGCCCAGGACGAGAATCGAACACGGGTCGCAGAGGTGAAAGGCAAGCATCTTACCGCTCAGCCAACCGTGCACCCGCTGGCCTGGTTTGGTGTCAAAGCTGTTGACTCAGTCCAAAATGTGGCACTCAATGAGTGAAGTGACATTTCATGTACTTTGTCAAGGATATATGCCATGGTGACAGTGACCAGAGTGAGGCCTGTCATTAATCTTTAATCAACACTAAAAGTTCACTTATGAAGTGCTGTAGAACACACAGAATGGTCATAAACTTAAGATTCAGCTTGGGAAACTTTGGATATTACCTTCAAGCCTCCACCCCTCATGCCTCTGCAACTTTTGTAAATCCAGTTCAGACCTCTTAAGGCCACTAGGTGGCTCCACTTACCTCCCTAAACCAAGTCACTTTTGGGTCTGGCTTGCCATCAGCATGGCACCTAAATGCAACCGAGTCCCCGAGATTTTCCTCGATGCTGGCCTGGTTTGGTGTCATAATCACAGATGGTGGAACTGTCAAGCAAAGAATCATTTATATTTCATTGTTTCTCAGGTTTTTTTCCCTTATTAGTTTCCTATTTTTTTCCTGATTTCTCTCCATAGCTTAGTAGATTTAAAACGAGGATTTCCTATATATATTCCAGTTCTTCATTCAAACTGCTTTCACTGACGCATCAACGTGTCTATTTTGCAGCTGACATTGCCTGGCAAGTCATGTGCATCACAAGCTGTCAGCCGATGCAAAGACCACTGACTGAGCTATTAAATTGAAGATTGGTGTACAGAAACTACATTGGAGATCAATGGACAAGATGCAAAAGCTTGGGGTTTTTTTTAGATAACTAATGTGCAAGCATAGAAATGTAAAGCTCGAAATAGCCGCAATCAAGAGACATCCACACACTGAGCAGTAAAGGTCTGTCTGTACCCCTCCACAAACACACTAACCCCTATAAACCCTTTCCCCCTTTAAACTGGCCGAAATCAACTGGTGGTCAGATGTCAGCAGCTTCAGCGTTTTTAACTAACTTCAACAATAATGAAAAACAATCCGACTGAGAATTGTAGATTCACATTCAAACAATGTTAAAATACTATTTCGCCGTGTTTTTATTTTCATGGTTTTGTGTCATCAGCAAAATAAGCGAAAATAAGAATACAGTGAAATTAAAGCAATTTACAGTATATGATCTGTTAAAAACCAACGTTTCCATAGTATATATAATCTATTAAATGCCAAAATTTCCATAGTATAAATGATCTGTTAAATACCAACATTTCCATAGTACATATGATCAGTTAAATGCCAACATGTCATTCAAATATGCTGTAAATATACTTATTTTCACATGTACAATTTTTTTTTTTTAGCTTTTTTGTGCATTTTACGCAGTTAACTGAGTTTTAATTAAATCAATTTTTAAGTAAACGCAGTTCCTATCATGACTGTTAGAAATACAGAAAAAGTTCCACTTGTCCACAAGGTAACCAATTTGTAAAATATTACAATTTCTTTGTGCTTTGTAATTGACTTACACTATACATTTGGACAAGTCCAAAACCAAAACTGAGCTGTCAGCAGATATATTCACTTTTCTCGGACAAGCTTCATTTCAATGACTATATTATACCTATGCAAACATAATGCTCCACTGAGTTTTTAGGTTTAGTTTTGCGTTACCAGAGAAATCACCTGGATATACAAACACAGCAAAATAGACGGATTTGTTTTTCAATATTTTAGAATGTATTATCAATGCACCTATCTAACCAATACTTGATTAGTGTTATGTACTAACAATGTTACATGAGTAGGGACTGTCTATGATATCATCCCCATTTTGCAGTGGCATTTTACCAATTGCTGCTAATTCAGTCAACTTAATATTCCAGCTCTGTCGGTGAATTCATATGTGCCTTAGTTACATCATATGATGCCTGAAGCTGATATTATGAACTTACAAGTTCATCACATCATTGAGCACAATGTTTTTTAGAGATCAGCATTTTTCATTATTTTTTTGGTTTGTTTTTTACTGATAAAAAAAAAACTTGACAGCAATAGCATGAGCCACCACATGTGCACCTCAGTACAAGATGGTGCTGCCACCTGTGGTCTCCCACAAGACCTTGAATGCAAAAGAAGCCATTAAGGTAGATGATCTGAATCCTACCAAGTCAGAAAGTATGCAGTGACCCTATTTTTCCGCAAATGCAGGAAAGCGGCCGTTTTTGCAGATATGATTATAAAATGTACAAGCACGGCTCTGGGTATTAAACTTGAGCGGAAACCTGAAATTACTATGGAAAGTAAAGATATTTACAAAATAGAGCATGAAAACATGCCAGAGTCGGCTTCAGGAGTAACATAAACTTTTCAAAGTGACACAATTTGTTACGATCAAGTTACATTGTTATGATACTGATTATCAGTGATAGGCATTGCATCCTGGCCGGGATCAATAGCTGGCAACCCATCAATATTTTGATCTATATAAATGTTAATAGAATTGTTCAAACTGTTCAACACAGGGCCAACGATGCCCAAATTGTCTTTAAACTCATCATCATCATCATCATCATCATCATCATCATCATCATCATCATCATCATCATCATCATCATCATCATCATCATCATCATCATCAAATGTCTAGCAACAATCAATATTTAGCTCTCCTCAGTCAAGGTGATGCGGAGTCAAGTTTTTATACACAAAGCAACGAAGTGTTCAGAGACAAACAGTTACTGTCGGTGTCAAACACCACAGTACTCAGTGGAGCCAATGATACTAAAATTGTGTTTTGAAAGTCATATATATGTTATGAATAGCCTGTGTAAACAGACATATTCATGTCACAGTTAATAGTTCTGATGTGCAGAGTGAACTTTTTCTGCATAGGCTAACAACCATGTATTTGGCAATAAATGGCACAGTTATGGAATCTGATTACAGACTACATGTACATGATTCTGAAACTAATAACTAGGCCAACTCATCTTAAAATGACCCAAAACGGTGCTATACATCGCCCCTGAAATACAACAGGACCAAGTCTCATGTGTCACCGGTAAAAGACTGAAGAATATGTTTATTTTCAGAAAGATAATTCCACCAATAATAATTTGCAATGCACTTACAAATTTAAAAGGACAAATAAAATTGTGTTAAAGTTGAAAAGGCAGGCGAGTTACATAAGACTATGTAGCATCATTTCACCAATAAAATTAATCACTATCTATATCATCTGCATAGATAATGGCATGCGTCAGGATCATGTTGTCAGTCACATGTGCTTGTTGATACGGCAACAAAGTATCGATTGAAATCACGTCAAAGTGACAGCAATAGAATTATAGCTACTGGGGTCTAACGCAACATTGTGTACAATCTGAATCAAGACAGGTTTAACTTATTTAAGCCCCTGGTATGGAGTCAAAAATGTGAATGTGGAAAACAGTGGAATCAGCACATCAGGGCGGATGGAAAATGCATTTTTTAAATGTAGAAAAATTTGGTCACTGAGAATGCTATAAAATCTCCAAAAAATCCAATCCTGCAAAAAAAGTCATATGGATACAAATCTATGGAAATGTAGTAATCAGAAAATGTATAGGTTTAATGTACTTGTGAAAAGTTTAAATGTGTAATACTGATCCAAAGTTGTCAGTCTCACTGCGCACTAGCTTCACATCTTCCACCTTGAGCAAAGCACACAGCAGTGTGTTCAACTGAAACAATTCTAATGCATGCTTGTTTCAATTTTCACAGATGTTTAGCATGAAGAGGTCACGGACAGGCTGCTGCAAGAACTAAATCCACAGCAAGATCTTTATCCTTCTTGCAAGGACTACAACATGCATGTCCTCTGGTTGCCTTGTGAGAAGGCTAAATCTTCTGTTTCTTGACACTCCTGTTAGTCTGACCAGTCACATCAAGATTTTGCTTAAGGACTCTAAGTACATGGGACCATTTTTGAAGAAAACCAACTGTACAGCCCTCTACAGTACTACTTGTTGATGCAATGGTAGCAAAAGCATATTTTTTTGGGTTGGTATGGTCACGAACTACAGATTGGTGCAAAGATCAACACTTGTCCCAGCCTAATTGTTAAACAAACACAGTTAGGAATCAAATGAAACCATTTTTTCCGTTTTATCATTTGTTTCATAGAAGAAACACACAAAAACAGCATACAGCCTGACCGTTTCATTATCACTGTGTTTATTTTAACACTTAGACAAGGACAATGATTGATCTTTGCACTATCTGTAGTTCAAAATTATACTAACCCCAAAATATATATAGGACCAATGAATTTTCATTTTTTCCGAAACCGAAGAGGAATTATTGTGCATTTTTTTCAACCATGAAACGGAATATGGTATTTATTCTTCTATAAATTAGATATAAATATGAATCAGTGAAACAGAATTTGAAATTTTTTTGCTGATGAAACAGAATTCCTTCTTTTTTGAAATGGAAAATCATTGGGTCTACATATACTTTCGCTGTCTCTGCATCAGTAAGTAATACTTTATCAAGTTCTAAAGTTGGCTTTCTTCAAAAACAGTCGCATGTATTCCGAGTCCTTAGAGTATGGGTCAGATCTGTCTTCAACGGTGGTCCTGAAATCCACAGCAAAAACTCTATTCTTCCTTACATGGGCCACACGCAGGTCCTCCAGTAGCCTTGTAAATAGGTAAAACCCATTGTGTCTTTCCACTCCTGTTAGTTTGCCCAGTGACACCAATCCAAGATGTCTATTTGACAGCTCCTCTGGCTTGTATACATCCCTCTTACAATCACCTGCATTTTAAGACCATCTCCAGTACGTACAAAGACCACTTTTTGCTGGAATTAGGGGTGGTCTTAAATAGCAAGTACCGCTGTTGTAAATAAAATAAAATATGGTTGGACATTTGTAACTTTCTCTTGTCAACATGGTTTAAGTAAGATAGGATTATCTTATTTCACTGGTGCCCCCTGTTGGCAAAAATGTAAGAAGTCAGTGTCACTAGAAACAACATTTCTGAGGGAATTCAGTTCAACAATTCTGCCAATACATTTTAGATTTTAACAATTAATTACTCAGACACACCTCTGCTGCCACCTTTACACAGATGGACAAACAACAATCACACTGTAAAATTTTCCTTAACACACAACAAACAAACGATGGCCCTCTGTTTTAACCCATACTCACTGTTTACAACCAGCTTGTTGGCCTGCTTGCCTCGCCGAGGTACCTGGCAGGAATATGTGCCTTCATCAGTCAAGTCTAAATTTCTGATATGGAGATTGAAGTCTGTCCCGGCTCCCTCGATTGTGACTCGAGGGTTGGGATCCCCAAACAGGTCTCTGTTCATGGACATGATGTCGGATCCATTCTGCCACATTACCGGGGATGCTATGTAGACAAAAATGTCACACACTTAAAAAGGGTTTTTTTTCTTTCTCTTTTCTTTCTTCGTTTTTTTTTTCATAAACAAAGCTACGATGAAATTCAAATGGCTATCATAATTTAATCATGTGCACACTTCCTACCTAAGATCTACCAACCCTGAAAATTTCAAAGGGCTAGCATTTATTATAGTGCTACAAATTTTCACGCTCGACTGAATTTTGTGCTTTTCGTGCTAGTACTTGATGCGCAAAAATAAGATGAGCCAAAATTAAATGACACAATAAAAGGTTATATATGGACATGCCATGATGCGCGATATCAAAATAGGCAAATATTTTCTAATTTACGCAAAAACAAGTTTTGCGGTAGGTGAAGACCAACACAAAACCAGCAATGGAAGATATATATCGCGTATTCCCAAATGGATCTCGAGATATGCAGGGTCTCGCAACTGGGACTAGTATGATATAACTTTGATAAATGAAACGGACAACATTCGGAAATCTGCATGGTCGATGATGAAAGTCTGCTATAAGTGAAATGAAAATAAAGAGTTGACCATTTGTATTTCATGGCGATTTAAAAGACATAGGTTAAGTCGTGTATGAGAGCGTCCACTATGGTTGCATCACCGTAAAATGTGATGATGCTTTGAAAGTGATCTTTTAATTTTGTGATGTATTTTAAAAAGTACATTGAATTACACTAAAGAGAGACCACCGTGAAATTATTCAAACCATGTCTGTGAACTATTTCAATATTACCCCCGTGTCTCTTATTTTCATCACGGTGGTCTCTCTCGCCATGAAATACAAATGGTCAACTCTTAAAATATCACCATGCCTCTCAGTGATTTAAAATATGACAGAATCTCTCAATTTAATTTTAAGATTATCCATCCTTTGAAAAAAATTGTTTTTTGAAAGTAAACAGCAACAAAAAAAACCACAAACACGGGACAGCAGAACTCATGACTTTATTAGACGGGAACCCCAAGTACCTGAGCACAATATGACGTCAGTACCTGTAACCTCATTTAAGTACTTAAGGTCGCTGCATTTTAATAAAATTTGGAAGCCTCCTCAGCCCTGAGGAAGGTCCCAGGAGGCCCGAAACGCGTAGGTTGGAGGCTTCCCATTTCCACCTCACACTTTTCTCGGAGTTTGACTTTATTTTCATTTCACTTATAGCAGACTTTTATCATCAACCATGCAGATTTCCGAATGTTGTCCGCTATATTTATCAAAGTTAAAAACAAGTTTGCGCAAAGTTAAACACGTGACAATTTATATTTTACAAGATATGGCCCAGACAAAATTTGTTTCAGACGGACCGAGGGACAGACATACCCATTACCATATACCCCCCCCCCCCCCTTGTCATCCCCTTGTGCGCTGTTCAGATGGCCTTGAAATAAATAGTTTAAAGCTTCAGAAAAAGTTTACAAATACAACCAGGAAGCTGGTTTTTAGTAGCAACCTGGTCTATCTTAAGATGCATTTCTGACAAAAATTTGGTAAAGCTGCGGTCACTACTTTTGAGATATCGCAGTAATGTCATCAGGGTTGACCCCACTCATACGGCCTTCAAATAAATATATCAAAAGTTTCATAAAAAGTTTTAAAATAATCAGGGAAAGCTGGTTTTCAATATGGGCCTGGTCCCTCATAGGGTCCTTCTGTGACAAAAATCTGGTAAAGCTACAGTGCCGACAGAAAGTCTTGCTCCAAAACTTTGGAGGGTCACCAGTGGAGCCACTTGCAGGTACCACTTTTCAAACTGTAATAAACAGTATAATTCTGACACCATAGCCAGTTTAGGGCCAATGAGGGCCACAGGTAGGTACAAGAAGCACAGTGAGTGACTAACATTAAACTTCCTAACAGTTTTCCCTGCAAGAGTCCCTTGTACAAGTTGTACCTGAGGAGGACCACGCGAAGGGGCCACCAGAGGAGATGGTGCCAAACTTTCTGGCGGCACTGTACGCTAAATATTTGTAGAGGTATTATGACAATGTCGTCCCCTTGTGCACCACTCAGACTGCCTTGAAATAAATACTTTAAAAAGTTTCATAAACAGTTTGAAATATTAAGAGGATGCTGCTTTTCAATAGGAGCCTGATCCATTATAAGGTGCATCTCTGACAAAAATTTGGTACAGCTATGGTAAATACTTTTTAAGATATCGCAGTAAGATCAACATGGACAGACAGACGGACAACGACAACACTTTATGTGCCGAGGGTAAAAACAATTTGACAGACAATGGTAGATGAGACTTATCAAGGTCACATGCCACAGGTCAACAACTTTCCTTGGCATGTGTTGGGCAACATGTACTCAACCCATGCCAAGGAAAACTGTTGACTCAGTCTTAATTCAAGGGGATGAGCAGTAAAATACTGGTATATGTAACTATCATCGTTATCCAAGTACACTTTGCAAAATAAAATACTTATCCTGGACAAATGTAATCAAAAATGGTTATCATGAGCTACACTTGAAAGTTAACATAATCATGAAATTAGAGGAACTTCAATGCAAGGCACTGACAGATGGGTCTATCTTGGCGCATACTTGGGTTCTGTGATCTTGAAAATGAGGCCAAGGTCTATAAAATGTAATGTTATCATAAACTGTCAGAAGGACGCCCAAGTTTACCCTTGAAACCATGGTAACTGAGACAAGGGTGAGCATGATAAAGGGCTTACCACCCGGCTTGACAGAGCACTTGATCGTCACTTCTTCCCCCAAAAGTTTCTTGAACTCTTGCTTGTGGGAGGTAAATATGGAGGCTTCCGCTGAAAGAAAATACAACACAAAACCAAGTGCACGGATTCTGTCAAAACATACGATACACAAAACGCCTTGTAATCTTTTGCCTACCCAATCGCAGGAAACTGCTGCAGAGCAAGACATGTGTTAGTCCTACATCTTGCAATCAACTGATTCAAAACGTCACGCTCATCTTAATCACTGGAGTCCAGGTTCTAAATTCTCACAAAAGGCCCTTTCCTTGAACCACCTGCATAAATGTGGTTCGGGGGGGGGGGGGGGGGGGGGGGAGGTTAACCAACTTTTCTCAGCTTGCTTTGAGCACACTTCACTCAAAGCAAGCTCAGGACAGCGGACATATCTATAATCTACTTTTGTAACAATTACAGTACATGTATCTCGAAACGAACATTCTGTGTTCTTCTATCTCTAATCTTAAACTCAACATTTTTGTTGCATATTATGATGCAGACAACAGAAAGGCTAGGCATACAACATGCTGAATGAAAGCCAGGAACCAACATCTCATCTCTCGTTAACCTGCTGCACACAAAGGCTGCTGTAAATTCATTTCATTTTTATTTTCGACTATTTCACTGATGTTGCACCACAGTGAAAATAAACACACAATAAAATAGTATTTTAACATAGAATTAATAAGACCTATATAGATGTCAAAAATATTGACAAGGCAAATTGTTTCTTAGAATGCATAACCCTTAACAATCCTTTTAGACTTGCATTACAGTTTCAGTGCCAACTGTGATTTAAGTTGAACTACTTAAAATGAACTGCTCTGAATATTATTACAATACAGATGCCAGAAACAGGTTCTTTGTGAAAAAGGCCTGTCATTCGTGTGCCAGCATGCCCACACCTATAACAGTCCAGGTCAACAGCTTTCCTCCACACACCTTGGGTCCAATGTCTGCTGAGGAAAGATGTTGACTTCATCCACAAAATAGCACTGAAAGAGTGCATTCAGCATTTGTGCAATGCAACACAATGTATGCCCCGCAGAAGCGCATTGCAAGGTAAGTGACCAGATGGGTAATACAAGTCTTCCTCACACTCTGTCAGCCCCAATTAGCACTTGTGAAATTTCTGCTGAAATTTGATAGTTGCCATTAGATCATACATTTTGAAGACATGGCAAAGTCCATGAAAATGACCCGGAAATAGAGGACTTTAATTATGGCAATACTCTATATTGGGGCACTAGCCAAATTAAATCAGCATTAATTATAAACCTATTTAGATCATTTAACAGTTGAATCGACATAGAAACAATAGCAACATTGAGAGTACTCAGTATTCTTACAGAGTTTGTATATATTCAAGAAATTAAGCTTCCTTAGATAGTGACATCATAGTACTTCAGCTTTTTTCCCCATCTGAAAACCAGGAACAATATATATATAAACCTCATTACAAATGTAACTACACTTGATATCCAACATACTGCCACATGTACATAACAAGTCAAAATTCTTCCTCTATTTTACTCATTTATCCGACATATTAAGATATCGTGCATATTTTGCAGGGAACACATGGGGTCACAATGAGGTTTCACAGTCTGGACAAAAAAAAATGAAGCACAGTATCAGTGCACGGTGAAATTAGGGGTCATGCAAAAGAACTTAATTACTGTCCTGACTTGCGCGCTTTGAATGCAAGCAACTTTTCCAACATTCCATATTTTTTTCTCCAAAAGTCAAAAAAAAAAAAGACAAGTTTATACTGCATACTGCCTTCCCAGGAAATAAATGTGGAAAACATCTGGGAAGATTTACAAGTGCACAGGATAGCAAAGCTGTTTTAAAGCAAGGAAACACACGGCATTCAATACATGTATACACTAACCCTAACGCTGGGCGTGTAACCAGGAATAATTGGCAATTCCACACATAACATTTACACCAGCTGAAAAACATGTAAGTTAGATGTCTTCTATCACTGCTGCTTTCTATCATAAAGGGGGGGGGGGGGGCTGGGTCTTGCAAACAATGAAGAGGCTGTTAATTTGTTCTCTTGCTGACAGGGAGCTCCAACCATCTTCTTCATACTCTCTTACATTTGTGGACCATACTCCATGCATACATGTATATCTGCAACAATAACCACAATTTCTCCACGGCAGTCGCCACTTTCGAGAAATGTTTTCCTATGTCAGGAACTCCAGATACCATCATGGCGTGTGCAGGTAATTTGGGCACCTACATGTACGTCGCCACCTCATGCCATGTATTTCCAGCCCATTGCTATTAACCCTTTCCTACCGCAGTGCTATCTTGTATGAATCCCACATGAAGTCATGAATATAAGCTTATTGAATGCAACAATATATTTACTGATGTACTTTTTTTACCCTGATCGCCTTCTGTTATGCTGGGGGCCTCCTTTTTAATGAAAGGTCAACATTTTCATAATTTCAAACATAGAAGTTTGACATTTCAATTTCAGGACTGCAGCATGTCTCATATGTTCCCAGGGAGGTTGGCAAAAAGGACCTCTTCAAGTAGTGACTGAGGCCCTGTGCTGCCCCCTATCCCACATGTACGGAATTAGAGTGGCAGTTGTCATCACAAACACAGCTTTTTACTCCAGGGATGACAAAACTGTGGTCTCTTAAAATAGATCTACGGTCTTTCACAGGAGGCACAAGATCCACAAAAAGTACAAAACAAAGACTCTAAACATGTGGTCTTTCACGGGGGATGATACCTCATTGGAGTTACCTTACAAGAGAGGGACCACTCCATGTTACTTTGGACAGAAAAAAAGTGATGTTGACTGAGTAAACTGTATTCATCTTAATAAGCACACACTCCCTAATAAGCGCACACCCCCTTCTTTTCAAAGGAAGGACCCCCAAAATATCCCATAGTTTTCAAGCAAGTGGTAGAATTTATTATTACACTTGGAATCAACATTTTTTTTTTCAGTTTTCGTGGATTAAATTTGTTCAAAGCACACTGTGCGCTTATTAAGATGAATACGGTACTGAGCTTTTCTCTTGGCTCTGGGGTGAATTAATTTAGTCTGGTGAAGGTGGTTGTATCAATATTGCAGGAGTACAAAATATTACAGATAACACCTGAATGATACAGACAAGAATTTTCAGTTCAGAAATTTTTCACAAGGGGCAGGCAATGGGGCATGTCAGACATACATGGTACACTTGGTGGCAACAGCTTCTTCCTGTGTCGCATTACAATTTTGACAAATGAAAGAAGCAGGTTTTGTTTACTCTGCTGGTGTCTCCACCTGGTACGGGGGGGGGTTACCTGTGGTGCCACCTACAGGCGACATGAGAATTGTGTGCATGGGCTTTTCCAAAGCATATGAACACTTGATTAGGCAAGGGCAAGAAGGGAAGGTTCAAGAACTGCCTAAAAGAAGGCACTGCAATCAGTGGAGGGCTAGGGTTGTGTATTCCCATCACTTTACATTGTAATTTGCAACTTAATAACTTAAAAACTACTACACATAGAAACACCAAATTTCAGACAGTAAATCTGGATGCGTGACAAAATATAACCATAGCTACAAAAGTGACTGCTTTATTTTAAGTTGCTTTAACATACAAACTAATGGGAATACACAGCTCTAGCCCTCCAAATGTTTGTGTATTCAGTTGTGTTTTGGGGGTGAATACACACCTTAGAGCTTTTTCTGACCTTTCCTATTAGCCTGGTGGCCATGGCACTTCTTTTTTCCTTAAAACTGCGCCAAAGCCTATACTGCAAGTCTACAGATAAAATACTTTGAGGTTGCACACTTTAACAGGCCCAAACTGGTCAAAATCGGCTGGTGGCAAAATGTCATCTGCTTCAGTGTGTTCAGCTAACTTCAACAGTAATGAAAAAAAAAATGACTGAGAATTTTAGATGAGACCAATCGGGATTACACGCCCCAAGTCAACAGCTTTCCCTGGTGTGGGTGGGGCACTTAGTGCCTGACCCATGCCAGGGAAAGCTGTTGACCCTTACCCTCAGTCTTAATTCAAAGGAAAAGGGTTAAAGACCATCTTCTGTGACAGACTGGCTTCTAACACTAAGACCACATTTTCGCCATATATTCAAACCAAAAAAAAAAAAAAAATTGAACACCTGTCATGAAAGACCATCTGATTGAGCACACCTCATATAGGTCAGTTTTCAAAAAGGAATTTTTGAACAACACTGAAATGTGTTTAGAACATGGTCTACAGATCACCAAATAATGGTCTGTCAAAACACCTGGTTATGTCCATGCATATCACTGGAATACTACCACAGAGAGCATTGCAAAAGGGGTTTCTCAAGGTGGGGTACACTTAATACATACTCCTCCCTAGTTACAACTACTGTGGCCCCAATCACTCCAATGGGATAGAAAATACAGTAGTCTGAGTTAACCCTTTCCCCATTAAACCAGCCAAAACTGGCTAGAGGTCAAATGTTGTCTGCTCCAGTGTTTTCAACTAATTTCAATAGTAATGAAAAACAATTTTGCCTGAGAATTGTAGATGAGCCCTATCAAGTTCACATGTCCCAGGTCAACAACTTTCCTTGGCATGAGTTGGGAACTTAGTGCCCAACTCATGCCAAGGAAAGTTGTTGACCCAAGTGTCAATGCAAGCAGGAAAGGGTTGACTGCTTACCTCAACAGAGTGCCCAAGCTGATCCAAGGAAATCTTTTAACCTAAACTAGGCCATACTAATAGGACTCCTCACCGATTCCTTGTCAATTTTTTGCCTGTTAAACCACAATCAGCAGCAATTAAACTGTTGAGGCAAATGACATTTCATCCGCAACCTGTTTAAGGGGGTCAGGTTACACGACCACCTTTCTCTACAATTAAGAAGTGAAAGCAAAAGTAAGTTGTGTCAGTAGGCTGTCTAGGTGACCTTTTCCCCGTCCAGGTGATGCATGGGGTCCACATTTGTCATTTTTCATAAACCAGTAATTTTCTTTAAGATCAATATTTAAAACCTGACTCTCAGACTCATCAAGATCAAGCTATACACTTGGTGGGTGCAATTTGATGCCCACATACACACGCAGCTGCATCTGCAAGCAGATTATCAGCAAAATGATCACTCATAATTTTAAATCTTCCTTTCCACAGGTGAAAATACACTAAATTTCCTGCCTATAACACCTGTATCTTTGGCATTCAGAGATGGCATTCTGACCTAGGAGTCTTACCTGACACACCAAGATTATGATGTCTATATATAACCCAATGGCCATCGTACCTGGGCCTGCCTGAAGGGAAGCATGTGGCTGTAAAATGACTTCACACTTGGGGGGAGGGGTCTGGTTTTAAATGACAGGAGTCACTTGTAAAAGGTGTCAATCTATGACAAAATTCACAGATCACATCTGTATGTGCTCAAGATGACAGTTACAGATTATGTACAGTGGTACCTGTCACCAGAGACCACCCTTAGGAAAGATCAAAATGTGGAGTTATGAGACAGGTGGTCTTTCACAAGAGGCACAAATAGCAAGAAAAGTACTAAGTGTGTTAAAAAGTGGTCTGAAAAGGCAGGTGGTTTCACATCAGGGTGGTCTGTCATGACAGGTACAACCGTAGCCTTGTCAAACATCACGTCAACTGTGCTTGTTTCTCTAGCAAGGTATTTTCCATCTGAATCAGCTGAAACTTGTAAGCAACATCTCCAAATAGCTGAGAGAATCTGCTGTCACAGCACAGCAGTCTCATTGTCTACAGTTAACTCTTTTCTGGTTGGAGCACATGAATACTCCTGCCCTGCAGGGAAAAGGGTCAAATGTTGTTTGTTAGTTTATCATTTTATTTGCTAGTTTATTTTAACCTTTTTCACTGGTACAGGTACAATGGTAAAAACAAGAGGCCCATCGGCCTAATGCTCTGCTGATACCATGGCTATATTGTACCTCTTCATTTCAAAGTTGCTGCTGCTCATGTGGCTTCTAAACATATAAAGCTTAAGTACATTTAGTGTATAATATGTCCACTAGATGGCACTTTGCTCCACATGTAATCCAAGCTTGTTTGTGTAATTCCTGTGATGGATATTGTTGCATACATGTACCAAGACAACGATGAGCAAGTCCTTCAATTTATGTCCTCAGTGGCATTGGGACAGAAGATCAAGGACACCCAGATTATGTAATACAAGAGGCCCATAGGCCTGGTGCTGTGCTGACATTGCCACTGATGTCCAAGCTACACCCGGCCATAACAAAATCACATCTTTCAACTTTACAGGCATGGTGACCTCTCAAATATACGTCAAGTTCACTGATATTACATAAACTTACAGCTTTGGACATGGTTTATATATCCTATAAATTTGGCAAGTCTAATCTAATTGCTTTTCCAGATATGGAATTAGCTCTGCAAGCTTTGGTCAGCAGAGCTAAAAAAAGAACTTTGACACCCACAAGGTGCATATAATGACTATAAAAGATACAAACTTTAATACAGATATCAACAGCACAAGATAATCAAATAAATCAATCTTGGTTGGAAACTTTAACCGACAAGATTTTTACAAAAAGAGCCAAGTTACCTTACATGTATACTTTATGATGTTTGTGATGAATAATGTAAATTAGTCCACAAGTAGCATTCAGGATTTTCAATACATATTTTTCATTTATTTATTGTTCTTAAGAAGCCAGATATCCATAAATATACAGGTTCTATAACTTGAGGGGCTCCATGTGGCCGTAAGCACACTCCTTTTTATAAGCTCCACCGCATGAACATGACTCTTTCAGTTCCAGTTGGGCCATGTGTAGCAGATGTAACTTGTGTATAAGTATCATGTGCTGCACAATAATAACATCTTTCTATGCAAAACCCTGTTGATATGGGGACCTGTGAATCTTTGGTAGTTTTGGTTTAAAAAAAAAACAAGATTTGTTTGTAAAACATAGATGCCCCCCGCCCTCATTACCCTTGCCCTCGCTACCCTATTGGAAACCAAAGTTAACTCAGGTACCAACATGACCTTGGAAATTAAATCAAGGTCACCAAACTTTAAACTTCTTCTAGCCCTTAGCAAGAACTATAGACCTGTAAAGTATCCCAGTCCTAACTTAAAAACTTCTTAAGTTATTGTGCGGAAACCACAGGAATTCTACAATCTCTCTCTGACCCTGGAAACTGGGTCAAGGTCACCCATCTTTAAACTCAACCCAGCACTTACAGAGAACCATAAAGCTGTGCAATCTTAAAGTTCTAGCTCCAAGGTATAAGTTATCATGCAGAAAGAATGAAACCATATTCAGTAAAGTGGCTCTGTGACCTTTAAAATCAGGTCAAGGTCATCCATCTCCGAACTTCACTTCGCCCCAAATGGACTATAATCCTGTGCAATATAAAAGTCCTGGCTTCAAAACCTCTTCAGTTATTGTGCGGAAACCAAAGTTAACTCAGGTAACACTGTGACCTTGGAAATTAGGTCAAGGTCACCCATCTTCAAACTTTGACTAGCTTTTGACTAGAATGATACACCTGTACAGTATCAAAGTCCTAGCTCAAAGACTTCTTAAGTTATTGTGCGAAAACCACAGGAATTCTACAATCTCTCTCTGACCCTGAAAACTAAGTCAAGGTCACCCATCTTGACACTCAACTTAGCCCTTACAGAGAACCATTAAGCTGTGCAATATAAAAGTTCTAGCTCCAAGGTATCAGTTATCATGCAGAAAGCATGAAACCATATTCAGTAAAGTGGCTCTGTGACCGTTAAAATTAGGTCAAGGTCATCCATCTTCGAACTTCGTCTAGCCCCAAATATGGACTATAATCCTGTGCAATATAAAAGTCCTAGCTTAAAAACCTCTTCAGTTATTGTGCACAAACCAAAGTTAACTCAGATAACACTGTGACCTTGGAAATTACGTCAGGGTCACCCATCTTCAAACTTTGCCTAGCTTTTGACTAGAATGATACACCTGTACAGTATCAAAGTCCTAGCTCAAAAACTTCTTGAGTTATTGTGCGGAAACCACAGTCTACCGACCGACCGACATGTGCAAAGCTATATGCCCCACCTTCTTCGAAGGGGGGCATAAATATCAATAGTCTCTTCAGACCACGTTTACTTTAATAAAAGCACAGATAATAGCAGCACAATCCAAATATTCTCGAGATGAACATATTTGGGATTTTCAACACCACAAGGCTTCTTTGAGTTCATCCCCATTAACTCATTCCATACCAATGCCTGATTTTTCCGTATATTTACTTAGATTTTAGACGACAATTGCACATTTAAATTCTTCATGAAAAGAGCTTTTGTTCAAGTACCAACATGCCTATAGTTTTAAGTCAGTGGTTCTGGCACTGCCTGGCAAGTCATGCTGCAGCTGCCGCAAGGGCAGCTGCTGCATGACTTGCCAGGCAGTGCCAGAACTACTGACCAAGGCCTGTGACCATAGAATGGAATGAGTTAAGGAATATATTTTAAATGTTCTGACATCCCTTTTGAAATAAAATATCAACCTACAAAAATTTTAGTTATTTTTTCAGGGTAGGAAGACCTACCTTTAACATTTGCAAGGGTTTGGTTCTTTTTTCACCCTTTTTGACCTTCAGTAGAAACCGTGCCCATATTATGAAACCTGCAATCTCAGTTTCTGCGTGAGGATAACAGCCCTAGGTAAACTGGCACAGCCTCAAAAACTTTGAGGGTAAGTTTTCCAACCTGTACGAATTAACTTGGTGCCTATTTCATGTTAAAAACATGCTTCAGAAAATCCAAAATATCATAAGACATTGATCTTCAAAGTCAAATTAAAGTTTCTTTCACATGGAATGTAAAACACAATGAGTTAAACATGGCACATGTCATGAAATAATTGGATTTCCAAAGCAATTTGTTAATCACCTGATGGGACTGTTAGTCAACTTGGCACAAATTTAAATGCAGATCAACTTATATTTGTAAAAATGAAAATGCAAATCAAAATGAATACGCTAGGAGGCAGCATTATACTTTAATTGCTTTTGTAAGCTTTTGATGTATGCATATATAGAGATTCCTGCTGTATGTGACCACTGCCGTAAGAGACCACTTGGTGTTTGTTGCCTAAGGTGACAGACCATCTGTTCTATATGATAGTCTCTCTCTCTCTCTCTCTCTCTCTCTCTCTCTCTCTCTCTCTCTCTCTCTCTCACACACACACACACACACACACACACACACACACACACACACACAAACACACACACACACACACACACACACACACACACACCTCTCTACATACATGGGTATACACCCAGTTGCAAATTTATAAAATCTGATTTTCATTCAGGAGAATATTTGTGGCAAAAAGCAATATGTGACACAAAGGCAGGAACCTTTCACCTGAAAAACATCATGTTCACCAGGTTCAGATATGAATTTTGACATGTGGGTTACTGCACACCATATCTGTCAAGCAAAACTTGTGAATCCTTTTGATCGCATGCTAGAACAAAAAATAAAATGATTTATGCTCTATCTTGACTACACATTGGGAACAAAAGGTCACAATCACAGAGTTTCTGTCTACACTACAATAGTACAAACTTGTGTTAGCTTCCAGGACACACGGGGTTAAGAAAAGTAGTTGTAAAACGCCACACCACACTGTTAATACTGAAGTTGCATTCTATTTGCAGGATTGCAGAGACAGAGAGTTAGACAAAGGGTTAACACACAAGTAAACAGAGGACACAAGACTCAAGACTCGAGACTCAAGACACAGACTTCCTCTTCCAATCCCACTACAGTATCTACAACCTTAACCTGTTAACTCCCACACAAATTTGAACTGAGGGCATGGGATGCCTCTTTTGGTCCCAGAGCATGATCTAGAAGATTAACCCACATTTAGACAGAAGAGATACACATTATTCTATTTTTCTTGTGATTTCAGAGCAGTACAGGGACAGTCAACATACAACAGAGGATGTTGGATTTTTCCCATGATGATCCTCTGACAGTAGGTCTCACAACAGGAGAGTACACACGTACGAAGTTCATTCTTGCACCAAGCTGCCTCAAGGCTCTCTACAAGTGAAGGTGCTCACAGATTAAGGTTCATGGCCACGACAACTTGAGACTGGATGACAGGTAAACCGGAAGCCTACCGTATCAGGGAGACATTCAAGTACGCACTTTTATATCAAAATAACATACAAAGCTCTCACTTATTCTGTGCAAATAATTGTTAATAAAAAGCACCAAGAGGTTAGGAAACTTATGATCTAGAAAATGACAAAAAAAATGTCAAATTTATAAATACAAGTTATGACTTCAGAATGCATTAATCAATTTTCAAGTTCTTTCACAATTTCGTTTGGTTTATCAAGAAGTGGCACACGACAAGTTCGGACTATAACCATAAGATGGTCAACACGGAATGAACACAGAAACCGGGGTGGAGATTGACACAGACAACAGGAGAAGCCATTGCTTGCAAAGTGCACCAGACTGCCACGATACTTGTATATGACGTGACAGAATCGAGTCTTCTGTTTGACCTCAACTACTTTTGCAGCTCACTATCAAGAATACTACTCTGCAGTTCTTGGCTTCTTATGTGCCAAATTCTCATCCAGCAAATATTTAAAATGTTTTATGTTTTTGGTCCTCCAACTGCACTCCCCACAATAGGAATATTTTTAAGGCTGGTCTTATGTTTTTCTGTTTTTTTTTTAAACTGGACACACATGTACAGAAAAGAAGACGACGTTGACACCGTCCACTGCCAACAGGAGACAGAGGAAACACCAACAGAACGACAGGCTACAACTCCATGCAGCATCAGCATCGGAATCTATTCATATCTAACCAACCTGTTCCATCATCATCAACCTCCTCATCTTCCTCTCCTGTTGCCGTTGTTACGGCTGGAGGGAGTTTTGTTAGTGGAATGGCATTTTCTGATATTCTTGCTGGTCCATCTACTGGCCTTCCTCCCGTGTCGCCCTGGATGTCTTCTGCATTTGTTGCTGTCAGTGCAAAATACCAGAGTGTATGGCATAGTGGTGAGCATCAGTTGCCATGGTTACTGTGTCACATGTTTATTATCAACCTGGAACACTGCCAACATTACCATTACCCTGCCCCCTTGTGGCTTGAAATACAATTATCCTTCAGGCAGAAAAAACTGGGGTTTGATTTGTTCCTTCTCTTTTTTTTAATATTTCTTCTACAATGCTTGGAAAACTGTTCAACCGTTCAACCCTTCTCTGGTGAAGTCCATACATAAAAAACTTCACTTGATAAACAGTGTACTAGATTTGGGCAATTTTGAACGACACATGGAAGTTATCTATATGTTTTAAAGGCAGTAAATAATCTACAGAATTAGCAAAACGAAACATAACGGCAGGAAGGAAATGGCAATCAGAATGACAGCAATAACATATTTGTAAACACACAGAGCGAAAAAAATATCACTCTACATCTAAAGTAAATCATATTTGATTGACCTGGCAATACTCAGCAGGAAAATGTGCATATAAAGCATTAACTTAGGCTGTTAAGATCACTATATAGTACATGTATGAATTCTTATCAGCAGGTCGTGATAGTTCGTGAGAAAGCTCAAGAGATACAAGTTGACATTCCATTTTTATCACCACAATCCTGTGCATTGATATATTTACTCCAATATTAAGCAATTTCTCATGGTTTTCATTTGCATGTAGGTCAGCAAATTGACGGTTAATGGTGCTTCGAACAATTTGTTAAACAGCAAATATATACTGGCATGCTAAATTTTGAAACACTGTGGGAGAATCTTTGGTGCCAAAGTGTTTCTGTATTTTTGCATGGCAGGATATAACAAACTGTGCATTTGTGTCGACTCTTTCAGTGCCACCTACGACTTAATTAATCTCAGTAAAGGGTGCCCAATTGATGTTCCTTGTACAAAGACCTGTTGTTCAAGTCCCCGGATGCCGGTACAGGCTTTTCCCCAGGACTTAAAAGTTGAAAGGTGGTAAACATGACATTATCTTATTTTTCTTGTTTTGGTAAAAAGTTCTATCAAACAATGCTAAAATATCATGTATTTTAATGGGAAAAAAAGGTGGAAGGTGGTAAAAAGATGAAAGATGGTAAGGAAAAAATGAAAGGTGGGCCACCTTTGAACTTATAATGTAAGGAAAACCCTGCGGTAGTTAGATATAATATAACCGTCGAGGCCAACAGCTCTGCTCGGTGCCCTTTGGGTGCAATGTGCCAAAAATGCACCGAGCAGAGCTGTTGACTCAGTTCAAAATGTGGCACTGAAATAGTTCAAGTATGAAATGGTTAACATTAATATCATGTACCAGGTACAAATAAACAAACAGAGAGTTAGTGCATTTGTGTGCCTTATCTGATATAAGTCTGGTGGTAACAGGAAGTGGAACCTGCAACGTTGTCACAGTTGGAGGTGCAAATGCAACCAGAGCCTGCAGGAGAAAGTGGTAGCAGAGCCTGGAATGTTACCATGGTTACTGAAAAAACTGGTAGCAGATCCTGCTATGTTACCATGGTTACACAGAAATCAATAGCAGAGCCTGCAAGGTTACCGTGATTACACGTGAAATTTAACCTTGGCAAGAAGATTGTCCTTCAGTAAGGAAAATTTAATACTTTTGAACTGAAAAGTGAAACATATTTGAAGAGGTAGTTAATGTGCTTTTATGCCAAGGTTTAACTTCCATGGGTAATAGAACACTTCATTAGAGCCATGAATGGATGGAAGGCTGCAAGGCATGAGTGAAATGGAAGTGGGCATCACAGAAACCAAACTTACTATTATTAGCAGCATCCCCCTTGGCTACCTCTGCAAGAGAATGGATACACACTTTTATTAATGACGTCAAGAAATATCAAATTGACACCATACCTGTTCTAAAAAAAAAAAAACAGATTTGCAAAATGAAATATGAAATTTGTACGGATAAGTATCACAGACTTGGCAGGGCCAAGTCAGCTGTTTTGCATGTGCCTTAAGGGCACGGGGGGGGGGGGGGGGGGGGGGGGGGGGGGGATATCTCATAACACATCCTATGGCATAGAAATAAATCCGGACTGTGTGATTTCAAAACATGGCTGAAGATCACTGGTTTCTCTGCTAAAGCTTGAAAAGTTGCCATTTTGAAGAGACCTGTCAAAATGTTGGTTGTTTGGCGGGCTCTCTAAGGATCTGAAAATGTAAAACAAATTTATTAATCTTCAGGGTATTATCACAAATCATACGATGAGACGTGTAGAGTTCAGCTTTTTGTCACCTGGAATAAGATGCCTTTCAGCTCAAGATCTGACAAATTAACACGATGTAATAAGTTTCTCTTTTTGTGGGGGTGGGGAAAGGGGCATTGAGTATCCAGTGGAAAAAGGATAATGTACCACTGCCTGCTGAGGAAAAGAAAATGAGAGAAATGGCAGACTTCTTTTCATCATAGGGTAACTTGTCGGCCTTATTTAACTTCAGGGGACCCGAGTTCCCATAAAGATGTCTATATTCCTACCAGAAGTGAAGATTATTGTGCCGCAGGCATTATGTGGTAACATTCCCATATGTTTTTCTAGTAGAATAGATGTTTGCGCCGCAGGCATCATGTCATTGAAATATTTTTTAAAAATCGAATTTATTCCGTTAAAGCATCCATGGAATCGATTATTGTGCCGCCATTTGAATATGCACCGCACGACTTTTGACGACGATATTACCCACAATGCACCACCGCAACTCGATTTTAACCAATGCGGGGACGTCTACTAGATTGGCCATGTGTGCGTGTTTACCTTCACGAGCCAGGTGCACGTGATGGCCTGGGATATTCCCGGGGATCTCAGCATTCATTCTTTCTTGTAAATTTTTTCTTCAAAATAGTTAAGCAATACTTTAATTGTTCATGATCACATTTGAAATTGTATGATACGGTCCCCATTAGCACTTGCGGCATCCATCTTGGATCATCGGCAGAAACGCTAATGCTTAATTTACATGTTAGGACCGGTCGGAAGTCCTGTTGCTAATGATTATCTAAAAGACATCCGGAACTTTCGTGAACTTTGAACCATTATTAGTCTTAAAGGGGATCGGGCCCCCCTCAAGTTCAATAAGGCCAACTTGTCTAGTTTTCTCAATTTTGCCACCACTGTTCAGTTTAGTCAACTGGGGGTTACCCACTGACATTTTGTAAAGCTGCTATGGATATGACTTTTGGGGTTTAGAACTGTTAACAGGTTTAATAAAGAGCTGGGTAGTGCCATATTGTTTTTGGGTTCACTGCTATATGTCATGCACAGTGGAGAAACCTAATACTTCACCTTTGTACATTCTGTGAGTCATCGGCATCTATTATTACTGTACGTTTACACGCAGGGAGAAGCCCATGGCCAAGAAACCTCTGAATGTGATCACTGCTAAATTTGTAGAATTTAGGGTTAATTTTGTGAAAACACCTTACAAAATGTGAATTAATTTTTATTTGGTAGTATTTCATATGTGATGTTCAAACAGCATATTGAGTATCTTGATTTTAAAACCAAGTTATTGAAGGTATAATGGCTGGACCATCACCTATTTCTCTAAAATATATTTCATGGAAACCACTGATTCAATAGGATTTTTTTTCCCTTTTATACAAGATTTTTGAGACAATTTAAAAGACCTGAGTAAAGTTTAAATACAATAAAAGCATAGGACATACCAATGAAAGACTCTGCATGGGCGGCTTTATCAAACTCCTTTGTCTGCTCTCCCAGCTTTCAATCAAATTAGTGTGACATACATACAGTAATGCTCTTTTTGCTCTTTTTCTTTCTTTTCTTTTTCGGGGGGGGGGGGGGGGAGGGAGGAGGGTAGAGAAATTAGCTTTCATGTATATATTGCCAATTTGCTCTTTTCTATTGGTCATTTGCTGTACTCTTTTCCTGATTTTTTATACACATGCATACCCTCCCAATAACTTTGAAATGCATCAGGTATGATACAATACAAACAAGCAAATCAGCGTTCCATACGCAAGTATTTTGACAACCCTTTATTTCCTGAGCAGTTTGATGCTGCAACTCAAACATTTCAATCGTCCCTGCTGGAAAACACAACTACTAAAGTAATACAAAGCCATATGACCAGCAAGCTCTACACAGACTTGTGTACAGAACTTGTTTCCCATGTGTTACACCAACAAAACTGCGTGCTTTTCCTTCAGAAGAGGCCTGTGTTGATCTCAGCAGATACACAAGTTGTCCAGGCCACAGCTGAAGACAGGTGCGGTGATGCTGTCAAAACATATTATCTGGGCAGACCTATCTGGTCCCGTCATAAGGAGCCAACTTTGCCTCTTTGCAAAAGTGATCTAATAATTTTACCTTCAACATAAACTGTTTCTTTGGATTGCTGTGGGATCCCCATTAGGGCTGCATACTTTTAAAACAACAACCCTTATCTAATCTGCTTGACTAATTTTATGTTACCATGACAACCGGCAGCAAGAATAAACACATCATGCCAGCCACCAGCCTAAACAGCAGATGGGGGTGGTGGGGAGGTCACGCCCTCTGGTGACCTCTCTATCAGTTTCCTATGATGTTTCTCTCTCTTTCCCATGGCGGCTGCCAAAAACCTGTCCCCCAATGTTTACGCCCGGGTCATAGGTCTTCCCAGGGGGCCCCATGCTTAGGGTCAGTCTGGGCGTCTGGCTCAGATACAGGTCTGCAGGTAAAGATTATGTATGTAATACTGTCTGATAACGCAAAACGATAGCCGCTGACTGTGTGTATGGATGCTATTAGCACATGGGAAGATCTCCCTCAGATGTTGTTAGAGCACCACCACACTGTCAGCTCTATACCTACCAGTCTCTAGGTTTGGCGGTCACTAGTTCTCCTGATCCACTTTTTCATCGCATTCCAAATCTACGGATTTTACTACATAAACTCATCTCTCTTTTATTCCGTGCTTGGCGGTGAACTACTGGATATGAAGACAAAATAAGAGGACACTATGCATCTGTTCACTGCTGAAACACAGCGCAGGGAGTTAACCCTCTGGGTCCTAAAAGCCTATATATATATATATCGGCTCTAAACACATTGAGTTACAAAATGCTTAGTGTCCAGAGGGTTAAAACACAAATACCTGTATGACAGGTCTTTCATGAATTTTATTCCGTTTGCGAAGAAAGCCATAAAAAACATCACACAAAAAAAAACATGGCTGTAATTAGTAAATCATGCTGTGGGAATATATATTTGTTACACCTATGAAACTCATCTTAAGGCCTTAAAACTCCTGCATTATTAATACATAAACTGATAATGTGGTAACGTTCAACTGTAAATGACAGGTGCAAGCTGATAAAATCCTTAAAATGCCTCATAACTCTGGAGAGGAAACGTTTGGATTCACCTGTGCTGCATCTTGAGAAGAAGTGTCACAAGAAAAGTGACGCTGCCAAGTGCAAATTGAGGCAATATGCTGCTAGATGGAGCCACTTGTGTTTGCTCTCTGTTGGTCTTCTTTTGCCCCTAACTTATGACCTCAAGCTTAAATTGCAATTCAAATAATAGACTTAGTTTGCTTCCCAATCCCATGTTAAACATACATGGGTAAATCTTTTTTTCCCTTATTGGCTCATACTTCCTTAAGCCCTTAACCGCCAGGCCAAAGAAATTGCTGGACGCCAAGGCAAAATGAGCAAAAAATTCAAATATCATCAAATGCAACTATACTTTTTTTTTTCAAACTGATTGTACACAGGATAATGTTTCTAACCTTATCTTATCCAAATGAAGGGTCTCTCGGCAACAATTTTTGAATCAATGTAACATTTCCCCCTCCTAGCCATCATCAACCAGGCAGTTCAAAATCGCCATACACATGCTTGTAAGACCAGCAATACTTGACCTAGTAACATGATAAGTATAATCGAAAGTGTCATGTAACAGTCATGTGCCTAATTATGTCAGCGTCCCTGACAACTTATATGCTATATACACTGATTCCCAGGCCGCCAGAAGTGCAGTGGAAGTCAATGTAAAAACCATGTCTATTTCCGTCTCTTATGGCATCAGTGAATTGAAAGCTACGACGGAAATAGACGTCCCAGGCTGTGAAGTGGTTAAAGCTGATAACTATGCAAGTCAGTGGGGACTGCAATGCTAATTCACATTTTCAACTTCTCCAAAAAACTGACCTGTTGCCTTATAATGTAGTACAGATATTCTATTGGTCTTTTTCCCATAAAATAATATATAACCTTGAGGTCAAGGTCAAATCTTTGTTGCATTTTTCTGCTGACTCAGCACATTTCACATATTGGCGTATATTTTCTTAATAATGGTGCATCGTAGTGCCAAGGTTACTATTAAAGGTTAATAGGAAAGTACTTATGGGCTTTCAATTTGTATGGTTTATTCTACACCTGAGTGGTCTTCATTCCTCCCTGTTGATTATTATGCAAGTCAAAGGGGATTGCAAAGCTAATTCGCATTTTCTACTTCTCCAAAACAATTGGCCAGATTCACTTTAAACTTGGTGGGGGGTACCTCAGGTAGGTAACTATGTAACTATGTTCAAATTGTCATGCTCCCTTTTTTTTTTTTTTTTTACCACATTACCCAATGATGTCTGCATTGGTAGTTCACACTCTGACTTCCTCAAAACCCTCAGCCAGATATACTTGAAACTTTGGGTACAGAACTCCATAGATTTTGGGATTATTTTTTTTTTCACATGATTTTAATGACCTTCAGGTCTTAGGTCAAGGTGATAACGCCTTGCAAAATAAAATGGTTTCCCAGCCACTGGCATTACCAGACCTGTCCCGCTAACCTTTGATTTTAGCAGACAATCTTTGAGTTTTCCCGTAAAGCTATCTCGACTTCTCATTAATCTTCAATTTTCACCATACATCTTTCATTATTGCCCAAGATTTTGACGTTTTACTGTGTTTCATAAGATAGTCTAATAAACCCGCAGTAAAATTTGCACGTATTTGTGTCAAAAATAAGTTACATGTACTCAGTCGGCAATCAAAGCTCTGTTTAGAACCTTTTTTGCTATTGTCACTCACTACCTGACGGCGTGGTTTCCTCGCTGTTGAGAGCGAGAGTTGCCGCATCATTTTGTAATCGTCTTCAGGCATCTGCCTGCTGTCTGCTGTCCATCATGTCTTAGTTTAGCAAGTTTATTAACATGAAACATGGCAACAAAAGAAAGACTACCAGGCAGGCAACTATAACACATTTCTAAGACAAACCAAACTCCAAGTCCGGCAATGAACTCAATGCCAGATGGACATCCACTTTTCTGGGTGGGCAACCAACCGTTTGGCACAATCAGAGCTTCAAACAAACAACTAATTCTCCTTAAAATAACTACATAGAAGGAGAATAATACCAAGAATAGTTTATATTCATAAAAAAAAAAGATTTACATGTAATAGAACAACCAAACATAAAGTAAAGTTGCAACCAAATTTCTTTGCGAAAATTCCAGCAAGATGGGCAATAATTGGTGTATTTTTCCTACCGAAGTGAAGATCAGTTCTAGAAGTTCACCAGAACTTGAAATTATTTAGACATTAGTTGTGTGATAATCCTGACAGTGTGCTTCCTTGAAAGCAAATGCACATGCTCCAGGTTAAAATCCAATTGTTTTGCTTCTAAACTCATCAGTGCTTATCTGTGCTTGGTTTCCTGCCACATGATCCTGTAATACAATAGTCTGCCACTAGATGGCACTATATGAACAGTAGCAATATTTTTTTTTTGTTTTGTTTATTTACTTTGTTAACTGTTTTAAAATGATACTTTTTTATGAATAAATAGGGTTGTCCCTGCAAAAAAATTAAAGCTTAACAAATTTGTGGGATGCCGGAGGCCGAGTCGTGGGCGCTGGACAAAATAGGCCAGGGGTTTGGGGCCACCCGGACCCCCAGAAGCCCTAAGGGTCAAGCAATTTCTGTGGTGGGTTCTGAGCACCAGAGGACACTGAATTCTCATTATTTCATTGGGTGGAGATGTGTAATTTATAAGAATTAATTTTGCACCATATTATTATTTTCCATGACTTGCATAGTACACCCATGGTGCCTTTTTGTCAAGGAGACGGGGACTGCTAAACTGATTGACAACAAACTATTGTACTGTGAATGATTTGAATGGTCCACAATGGGATTAAATGTGACCTACATGTATCGTGGATTACTCTTCTTTTTTTTCTTTTTTTTTTTTGTGTGTGTATTTCACCCCAGAAATTGGTAATTCACTGCCAAACATGGAATACAGTATGGACACAACTCTTCTGACTGGTATCACCTCCTATGAATGTTGGGTGGGGCTTTTTTTGCCTTGGTCTATATGTCAAAGACCAAATGCTGCATTCATGCTTCATGAAAAAACCAAGGAGTGTGTCTTCATCATAAACAAGTTCAAAGTTTTACATGATGCAACACTACAGTATTCATTTATGGAAAACATATGGTGATATTTTTAGCTCAGACCTCGTATTGTGAAAAGAAGTACAAGAATATTTGACCTAGAATCAGAGACAACAAATGAACGCAGGAATCTGTGTTAGCTACTTGTGCCACTGACTTCCACCCTTTGTTTGTTTGAACTCCTGGGGCAGACAAAGTCCACTGTCTCCCATGTAATCAGCGCGGCATCAGGCAGACTACAACATGCTCTGAAATCCCACTCTGATGAGGATACCCCGGCCACAATTCAAACGAGGTGACATCAGAGGGTAGAGACAACAACATTTATCGGAATCGCACCCTTCCTGTTCCAAAGGGTTGCCTCTGTAGAGAAAGGAAGTTCTTTTAGTCAGGGTTCCACTCAACTGGATTAGTTAGTAGACCCTGTCCATATTACAGCTTAAATGATACTGTCCAAGGTTTGCAGTACTAACACATGTTAGGTGCATACTGTTTTAACCCATTTCCTCTTGAATCATCAGACAATATCAAAAATTCATGCTCTCGTTAAACCTTTCTTGTTCTCTTGACGTATTTTATGTCTTAAACGCACATCAGTCAGTCAAGTGGTTATACAAGGAAACTGGGTCTCATAATGACACCATCTGTTCCTTGAAATATGTATCCAGTAACAGAGTATGTCAGATAAAGGAGTCAAGAAGTTTAGGAAGTTGACTTAGTGCCTCAAAAGTTGTGTCATTAAGTAAATGTTTTGGCTTCAATGCAGTCCCAGGATTAAAATTCATGAATCCATTTCTACATCAGTTTATTCTTACCTCATGAGGCACTTTTGTGACAAATTTGAGCAAAACCTGTCAGTATTTTTTTCCCCTTTTCAAACTTTTGCAGGAGCATTAAGCAAGCAAAATCTGCACTGGGCGAGCATGTTGAGAAAACCTCTGAGTATTTATGACAGCTTATATACTCTAAATGGCTTCTAGACTGAGGCATAAAAAAAATCTAACTGATCATTAATAAATAAGTAAAGTTGTTCACTTGTCTGAAAAAAGTACCTTTGGTAAAAACAGTATTTTTCTTAGTGAAATACATACATAAATTTGGACAAGTGCAGCACTTGGTAAGTTTACTTGTCCATAAGACATTTCATTTACTTTGGACCAGCAAAAAGGACTTATTTCAAACCCTCACTAATCACGTATCCCGACTCCTAATCTTCCAGAAAGTGTTGGGTTACAGGAAACCACTTCAGACTCTGTTATAATTGAGGAAAGATGATTGACTGCAGCAGCCAATTTGATGGCAAGAATTCCTAGTGCAACAGCAGCTGAAAAGTTGATCCTGGCCTCACTACATGTAGGTGCAGGCATGAATAAGACTGGCCTCTGATGACTAACGTGCAGGACGCGGTGACCACCAGTGCCAGTATCTGACTTTCATGGGGGAGATAGGACACCAAATTTAGTATAAGTTCATCAGGCCTTCGCATCTAAAAATTGTTGGTGAGCTGAAAAAAGCTTCCCTCACATCATTCTAGGTGAGCTATTGCTGTAGTCAGAGTACTTCAATGTAAGATTGAGGAGTGCTTTTAGGAGCTCACCTCATTTACTTTAGGTGAGCTTTTAAGGCGAGTGGAAAATCACACTCCTCAAATGTAAAGCCCTGAGATCATGCATCATCTCTACCTCTTTCAGTGCCACATTTTGGACTGAGTCAACAGCTTTCCTCAATGGGCTTTAGGCATAATGTTCAAAAAGCATGCCGAGCAAAACTGTTGACCCAGACCATTATATTCTCTGGAACTAAAGGTATTTTGGTGCTTGAATGAAAGGTCTTTTCACAAGGAACATGAATCCAGGATCCTTATAACTGAGAGCATTTTGCCTTAAGTAGTTTGACTTAAATTGCTATTGCCAGTGAAAGAGTTAAATTTAGGCCACCAAAAAAAAAAAAAAAAAAAAAATCTCAGATTATCATCACTGGTTTTCCACACAAGTGATGAGAGCAGGATTTTTTTTATTTTCCCCCCTCTAAATGATTTACTTCATTAAAGCTTTCCGCAGGTCCCCATTGCCGATACTGGTTGTTCATTCAGAATGTCACGTGAATGCTGTAATATGGTTCTCTTGATTGTCGCTAGAGGCGCTGACTGCTCAAGCATTAATTGAAGATTTGTCAACATTTTTTTTCACAAATATTTACAAATATGGTGCGTCACAAAAATGATGTGGGTGCGGATGATAAACGGGGATATTTTTGGTGTATCTTTATTGCTTGATTCGCATACATTCACTGACTTTTATGCTCTTGAATCTTGGATCTGGCCTCTTGAGAGCAGTCCCTATTAGGTTTTTAAACTGGAGTCGCAGTTTGCATTGAAAAAGTCAACAGGAGCAAGTCCCTGGGGACAGAGAACATCTTGCATTGAATAAGATTTCTACCGCACCTGATTTCTAAAGACAAGTTATAAGTGAAGGAAACTGACATGCCTGAAGGGACTCCATGCAAAAAAGGGAACCCTTTTCACAATGCAATGATATTCAATTGAATACAGTGCTAACTATCATATTCAATGAGAAGAGTAGGCAAGTGCTGATAAGAACAGATACAAGTGAGTGCAAAATAAGCCTGACACGTTTTGTCCTGCACTGAACTCATCAGAGGCTAATGATCGAGTAATGACTGACCACAGGTTGAGCATAACTCTAATCTTATGCCTCACAGTGCATGGAGTTGAAATCTTTCAACTCCACAGTTACGATGTTCAATCAAAACTGAATGCTGTGGTGTGTGCATGCCTTTATATAGGGCTGGGTGACTTAGAGGTTACGTTGCATGGTGATGTCATCAATTATGGGTCAGCATACTCAGCCTCACTGGACAGCAGGACTGGATTGCGCCAGTCATCACAGGTGACTGTGTTGGCATGTGGTTTGACGACAGGTCATGTTCACTGATTAATAAGTTGGGTACACAAGGAATATTCTTCTCTGTGAGTACCCATGGGAGAAGACTATTTTCAAAAAGGGAGAGTTCCATCAAGACTGAGTCAACAGTTTTCCTTGGCATGGGCTGGGCATTAAGTGCCCAACCCATGCCAAGGAAAGCAGTTGACTTGGGACATGTGATTTTTAGAGATCTCACCTAAAAATTCTCAGGCAAACTGTTTTTCATGACTGTTGAAAAAAGTTGAAAACACTGAAGCAGATGACATTTGACCACCAGCTGGTTTTGGTCAGGTCAAGGGACTTTCTTAGATCATAACACTGTTTACATGGAAACAATAACCCGTAAATTTATGATGCATTGACCTATTTTATTGACAGCTTTGACTAAATTTGCATTTTGTGCATATTTTACAGTTGTACCTTTCTTAACTCTTTCAGTGCCAAGCACGTCATATCCGTGGTGCATATACAGCAATATGTCACTAGATAGGAAGTACCACCACCCACCCACCCAGTCGATCTACACAAGTGAGACAAGTCTGCATTATCATAATAGGTTGCCAGATTCGTATTCCTCGTAAAAAGACCTTTCATTCAAGTATCAGCATGCCTAGAGTTCCAGAGAGTGTACCAGAGGTCAACAGCTTTTCTCGGTGCACATTGTGCCCACTGCCTGCTGAAAAAAGCTGTTGACTCAGTCCAAAATTTGGCACTTAAAGAGTATTATGCACACTCACAGTTTGATATGCCATGCCTTGACTGAATGCATCTCAATTCACTGGTACATTTTGTTGTAAGCAACCATTATCCTGTCCAATCACAGTGATATCAATACCCTAATCATAGATAGGCACATCTAATTGTGTATCATAACTTAAAAACTCATTCAAACTCATGTTTGCTCTACTTTCTCAATCATGATGACTGGGATGTTACCATGTCTTGCCAATTAAGGCGCAGCTTAGTTTCTGTGTCAGTTCCTGCAATTTATTGGGCTGTACAAAGGCTATTTTGTGTGACCGGGGATTTACCTAGTCTTGCAATGAAATACCAGCTGCTTCTAGTACAGAATTTTTAGAAAAAAAAACACCTAAACTTGTATCTTTGGGGCATTTACCCCAGGGTGGTGTGGGTGTGGGGTGGAAAATGGGTGGGCGGGGGGTAGTAATTCCTATGTAGTGACATATTGCTATACAAAAAAACCTCTCTACCCAAACACCTCCGTATACCAAACACCTCCGTATACCGAACACCTCTCTATACTGAACACCATTTCTCGGTCCCAAATATGTATTTATAATGTAAGCACACCTCCCTATACCAAACACTTTTTTCTGGTACCAAGGGTGTTCGGTATAGGCAGGTTTTGCTGCATATATGCACCACGGATATGACCCTATGCCCCCCCCCCCCATATAGAGTTGAACCCACCATTCCGAGCACTCGGCCTTGAATATTTAATTGAACTACGTTGACCACCTCTTTTCAATAAGAGTGACTTGGGAACAAAATAACAAGTCTGATTGAATTTCACTCAGAATGAATGGAAATTCAATCTTATTGGGGAAAAATTGCTACTTCCGCCCTCTAATTTTGGGACAAAAATAAGCCTGTAGAATACAGTGAAACCTACCTATACCGAACACCCTTGGGACCAGAAAAAAAGTGTTCAGTATAGTGAGGTGTTCAGTATAGGAACGTTTGATAACATTGAAAATGTATTTGGGACCGAGAAATGGTGTTCAGTATAGAGAGGTGTTCGGTATACGGAGGTGATCTGTTAGAGAGGTTTTACTGTATAGGGATCTAGGCATCCAGTAATCGTAACTACCCACTCTGAGACCAAGTAACCCCCATCAACCCAATGGGGAGAGGCTGTCACAAGGTCAGAGAAAGATATATGCTACTCCACAGATACATGTAGGTTTACCATGAATTCACAAGGCAACTGTCTTTTCCTACCCTCCTGTCAAAAAGTTCAGACCTACCACAGATTTTTTTGACTATCATACTTTTGACAACACAAGCTTAGCAGATGTGTTGAAAAATAAACAACAAACAAATAAATTCACAGCACTTATATGGTAAATACATTGAGTCTGCCTTAAAGATAACCTGATGTACCCTGGACTTGGTCATACTTTTTTTTCCAAGAAACATTTTTGCAAGCTTGGCTTTAGAAAAAAAGTCCTCCCTTGACCTCTGACCCCAGATGAGTCACCTCCACCAAGATTGATGTGCGACTAAGGTGCCCCATACATTCTTGTTTGTCTTCAGTTAATTTACAGTATTAACTCACTCAGTGCCGTCGTGGTTATAGGCCGGTGTGTGTGTGTGTGTGTCTGTGGCATGTTGCAGCTGCCAGAAGGGCAGAAACAGCATGACTTACCAGGCAACACAAACACCACTAACTTCACCTCAGGCATGTTTGCAGTGTTTGTAACAATGATCAACAAAAAATCCTACTTTTCTGGGTTACGATAAAGGATAAGGGATAAAGAGAAACTTTATTGCCTCCGTATACAAGTGTACATTGGATTTGCAGCAGTAAAATGACACACATGTAGGTATAAAGACAACAAAGAGTGTTACAGCATAATGAATGTGCTATCTTTGATGCCAAGACCCACAAAACTGGAGTATTTTAGCCAATTTTAAAGCTTTTATGACATCAAATTTAACTGAAGCACTCCTTGCTAAGATGAATTGCCATTTGTGACTTTTCTTTGCCCTGTTGTCACAGCTACAGAAACTCTAAAAGCATGTAAAAATGCTCAAATTAACATACATTTTTGTTTGTTTTTATGAATTAGAGGCAAAAATCCTACAAATCTGAGCATTTTCACCCAAAATCCTACTAAATCCTACAATTATTCCCAAATCCTACAAAAGTAGGAAAATTCTACTCCTTACAAACAGTGCGTTTGTACACGAACAAAGATCTTTCATGATAAGTCTGAACACACCCACATGTAATCTCTGTCTCAAATTGGGTAAATATGCGAGCAAATCAGGAATGGTAGACAGTGAGTTAATTTGTTAATGTATGGGTGTCAGTAACACATACCCAGCTGTCCTCTCTGTGGTCAGACTCTGATTCTGCTCCTTCCTGTCACATAGAGCACCAGATGGATGACGAAGGATCAAATTCTACAATGTCCTTCGACCTTAGCCTTTGTAGAACATTCCTCAACTTTTTTTTTTTCTTCCAGAACTCGGACTGAGATAGTCTTATTTCTTTAACCCTTTCTCCCTTAAACTGGCCAAAAACCGGCTGGTGGTCAAATGTTGTCTGCTTCAACGTTTTCAACTAATTTCAACAGTAATGAAAAACAGTTTGACTGAGAATTACAGATGAGACCTATCAAGATCACATGCCCCAGGTCAACAGCTTTCCTTGGCATGGGTTGGGCACTTAGTGCCCAACCCATGCCAAGGAGAACTGTTGCCTCAGTCTCAATTCAAGGGGGAAAGGGTTAAAATGCAGAGGAAACACTTGGGAACTTGGAATGAGATAGTTGTATTTAACTCTTTCAGTTCCAAGCACATCTTAAGTCGATCTTCTAAAGTAAAACTAGTCTGACTTATCATTAGGATCTCAGATCCCTATTCCTCATAAAAAGACCTTTTGTTCAAGTACCAGTATGCCTCTAGTTCCAGAGAAAATATCCCAGGTCAACAGCTTTTCTTGGCACGCATTGCACCCAATGCATGCTTAGAAAAGCTGTTAACTCGGGCCAAAATTTGACCAAAGAGTGCAAATGCACAGTTGTTTGAATTTAATTAACACTTCCAGTACCAAGCTTTTGACAGTCAACAGCTTTCCTGGACATGCTAAGCTCACTGAACAGAGCTGCTGACCCAGACCATTATATTCTATGAACTATGGGCATGCTGGCACTTGAATGAAAAATATACGAATCTCCCACCCTTATCATACGGTGATCCTCACCCCACCCCCCTCATAAAGCCACCCCAAATGCAGCCAAAAACTGGCCTTAATGAGAATGGTGGTCTCTCTTGAGGGGGAGAATATAACAGAAATTACCATACTTTCTGCACAAGAATGGGGCCTTTCAAAAGGGGTGGCCTCTGGTGAGAGGGGCCTTATAAGAGGAGGACCACTGTAATTAAGAACAGTTCTTCTTAAGTAGTTCAACTTAAGTCACAGTTGGCACTGAAAGAGTTAAAATGTTTTGTTGTAGATTTGAGAATGTTTGGTGTGTCTGCAAGTATGTCCTTTACTTATATATGTGCCACAGGAGTCTTTTGATTTCTCTGTCTACAAGCTTTTCAAACATCAAACTGAAGACTCTCATCAGAACCCACTGTGTTGACGCAACCAACACTAAATTGAATGCCAGCCATGACCTCTTTTGAGTGGGTCCATCACCCCTTTTGAGATGGTCCCTATGACCTGTCAGGTCATGATGAGGATATATACATGACACAGGTCCACAACACTGCACCTGCAAAATATGGTCTTTCAGACACAGTCAGACCTGCCCCTGGGCCCACCTGTCCCAAGGGACTGATGCCATTACACTCAAAGTGCACCAAGGGAAGCTGCTGATCTGCACCATCATATTCTGTTTTACTGCAGGCATGCTGGTACTTGAACTCATTCCACACCAGTCCCTGATTTTTCCGTACATTTACCTAGATTTAAGATGGCAATAGCATATTTAAATTCTTCATGAAAAGAGCTTTCGTTCAAGTACCAACATGCCTATAGTCTTAAGTCAGTGGTTCAGAACCACTGGCCAAGGCCTGTGACCATAGTATGGAATGAGTTTTAAAATGAAAGGTTGTTTTACTATGAACATGATTCTAGAGTCCTACTTATAATTCACTTCGTTTTAATTTGTTCAATTTCAGTTGCAGTTGCACTGAAAGAGTTAAAACGGAGGGGGTCAGGAACGCAGCTTCCTCAAGATGGATTCAGAGGCAATTCAGAGAGTGGGGTCGTTTTAGAGGGCGATGCGCCCTGGACAACCCTAATGCTCACATTGTATGCGATTTTTCCCCTTGAAAATATAGTTTCTGCAGTTAAAGGTGGGAGGGGGTGTGAAGGAAGAGCCTGCTCCATAATAGCAGATATGCATATTAGGGTCCCACCCCAACTGCATACCTGATTGTCTAGTCTCGCTAGGTGAGATATGGCAAGATACAGGTCGGTATCTTATGGAGACAAGTGGGATATTACTAATATTTTGGAAATATAGACTACTTATTAAAGGCATATGGAAATTTTTCTTATATATGGCCCGGAAAGTATTAGAAGAATACCAGTTTGGCATTTGTGAACTTAAATTTCTCAAAAAATGCTAATTTTGCGAGAAATGAATATATGGCCCGTCTGTAACAGTGATGCGACCCGCACGTCACCTGTGATCACCAGGCGTCAAACCCGTACTAGTGGCAGGACATTAATATGCATACTGCGAATTGCCTATAGGTCTTTGGGCAGTAATCCTGATGGGTAAAATCACAGTTCATTTCTAAAAAGAGCCCGAGGACTTGATACTGGAAGCCAAGAATGAACACATGCTATACATTTTAAGGTGGGTCCAGACCAGTCTGCATGACCTTTTTTTTTTAATTGTTTGTGCACTTGCACATGAATATAATACAGTAATTTCATATGTCTGTCTCTGAAGGCAAAGTACAGACTACACTTGTAGCCAGCTAGTCTGGACATTAGCAAACTTAACTCATGCAGACAATGCTGCAATGCCCATTAGTCCGGGGCACCATAATATGACCTTTGTGGGCCCTTAGTCAAAGAAGTGTCTTTGTTTTTTTGACCATTGTTAATATGACTGCAGGTCCCATAGATGAACCACACATTTTCCCTAGCACTGTACACATTCCCCTGTACATCAACTACCGTATCGTTCCTATTTACTGCCCAGAGTGTACCGCATCGTTCCAAATTACTGCCCGGAGTGCTCAGGGAATTTTCATAATGTGGGACTGAAGTTCAGATCTGAGCTTTGAATATTATAGCATAATGTTTAACCTTTTGCTGGTCACACTATAACTGAGTCAATGGCTTTCCTTAGCATAGGTTAGGTGCACTGCACCCAATCCATGCCAAGGAGGGTTGTTTACCTACAGTCTGCTACCATGAATGGTCTTTATGTCAGTTTGCAAAAATATTTCCTACTAACAATGAGAAATTTTTAGTGTAAGACAATGCTGCAATGCCCATTATCTGCAAGGGATTTATATAGGGCTTTGCACTCTTTCCCAATTGCATGTACTTATTATTGCTTTTGTATCATCTTTGTAAATTTTACAAATAAAATGCATGTATGTGTAAACCAATCTCAGTTAGCAAAAATATTTCTGAGTAACAACAAGAAATTTGAAGTGCAACCTTAAGGCTGATGACAATTTACATCCAGGCACTTTTGGGCAACTTAAGCAGGAAAAGGTTAATTAATCAAAAGGAAGAAAATAGATATTTGCTATATTTTTGCATTTTCTGACTCAGAAAAGTTGGAAGGGAACATAATGGGCTGGGGCGCACAAACAGGAAAATATGGTATCCACTTTTTTTTTGTGGGTTTTTTTTTGGGGGGGGGGAGGGGCTACGTCTGTTTCTTTTTTTCTTTTTGCTCCTTTTGATTCAGGATTACAAGTGCATCTGCTGTATGATAAGTACCAACTGCCACCAACTTAATTCACTACATCTTGAGTTATGTAAACTAAAATTAAATTGTGTCTGTGACAGTCGCTTTTGGCTGCAAAAACATCTGGTATGATGTATCCTCTCAATGGCAAGTCTTAAGTTTTTTTCTGAAAATGTTCCCCTTGCCAACTGTCTGCAATTCGCTTTCAAAAATAACCAATTGTCAAATGTTTTAGCATTAACCACTTGCTGCTGAGATTGCCTGGAAAATTCTGAGGTTTTAAGTGGTTTCCCTACACATACAATAAAACATTCTGAATGAAAAACAAAGACCTGCACTTTGACCCTCCCCCCTCCCTGCCCCTCACAAAGTGGACAGAGGAAAAAGGTCATCTGCTTCAGCCATTCATAGTAATTTCACTGTTGTGTTCATGAAAGAAAAATGTGAAAAGATTCGCAGACAAGCCCTACCAGGATACAATTTCCCAGGTAAACAGCTTGACACCGGGACAGGCTGGGCACTTAGATAACCTGTTGACCCAGAGATATATCAGCAGAAAAGGGTTTTAAAACAAACCTATTGACTCATTGTTACTGTAACCACCATTGCCACCGCCCACCCCACTGCAAATAGATTGTGTACCCTTTACACAAACAAATGTGGATACCCCTGGACAGACCTAACACACACATTGTATATGACTTTTCCCTCGTAAATATGGTTTCCGCAGTAAAAGGTGGGAGGGGGGAGATTCATTACTATATGTAAGCAGAGTCTTGTACCTTACAGCATGTGACAGGGCAGAAACTATGAAATTAAGGCCAAAATTTTCCTGCTGTTTGTTAAAAAATTAGAAAAATATAATAAACTGGGCAGAAATCAACACAAAATTTATGACAGTTCCTCTCGCTCCCACTTAAAAAAAAAGCCTGTATGTGTAAAATGGAGAGCGAGTCTGCAAATCAATTCTTGGCTCCTTCTATCTTCCAAGTAGAACACGAGGTCCTCTCTTTTATACTTTATGGTCCTAGACCTGCCTCATATTTCAAAACCGAAATGAAATAAAAGAGAGACTCCTATTGGTTGTTGTTTTGTTTGTAAGCCAATCAGATTACGTAAGATAGAAAAGAGTAACTGAAAGTTCTTTCTTGAGTGACGTACCTTAGCAACCCAATGTTGAAACTGAACAAAATGGAGTCGAAAGGGCTGCTGCAAGCATGCTAAACCAAGTAGGTTCTTGACAAAAACATAGGATTTAATGCTAAATGGGAGAAACAAAATTCCACATGGCCGTGTCATGGGGAATGGATTTAGACAGCACTCGTTTCAAACCGTTCACTGCGAGCCAAAGCATCTCAGTGATCAGTTTTAAAACTCGTGCTGTCTAAATCCATTCCCCATGATACATGGAATTCTGTATGTCTGTACTGTGACATCATTTCCTTATTTTTGCCCCCACACTTTTTCTCCTTAAACTTCTACAAAGGCATCTCAGGACATAGGAAATAACGCTCGCAGCAGCTCATGTCTTGTGTCGCTGCCTTAAGCAAAATTAAAAATCTTGTTCACGGTTCCAGCCCAACACTGGAGATTGCCTGTTCTTATGACAGGCAGCTTTTTCAATTTGCAGGTAATACAGGCAGTTCCTTCCAACAGGATTGACTATAGTTGTTACATAGCTACCTCTATGTACATGTTTGTCATGGGAACATTCACTTTACCGCTATTGTCTACAATGTGAGGAATGTGGTGGTGTAATTTGGTCCATACAATAGGATGTATTCATATTTAAATGCGGTCCTACTCTAACACCTATTGAGCAAAAGAGGGAGCCACCTGCATCAGGGCAGATCCATGTATTAAGCATGGTCAAAAGTACTTTCTCAATAAAATGAACAACACGAACACAGAATAATCTTAAGAAAATGTATTAACATATATTTGAAACATAAAGGATACCTAAATTGATTAGAAATGGGATCTCTTTTGGTTGAAAAGGTGTTATTTATGGATGTTCATGTAGAATATAATACAAATCTGCCCTGATCATGGTGGAAGCATCAGTCGGTTGCCCTGGCAACACAGGAAGTGAGCAGGAGCGCAATTAAATATGAATGTCTCTTATTACATCGACAAAGTAAGTACACAAGCAGTGTGTGTGTGTGGGGGGGGTACACTTTGAAGAGGTTGGCCTTCTTGACACGTTTTCACAGAAGGACATTTGGACCAGCATGTATGTAATTTGTATCGATCTGAATTAATTTTTATCATACATTACTAAATTACCATAGTGTGACTAAATTTTTTTATTTTTTTTTAATGCCAGTCTTTCCGACTACCACATGGAAACTGCATGTATCTGTCAGTCCAGTGAAATTTTACTGTCAAGTTTCCAAAAGTATGGGAACTGGCCGGTACAAGGCAAAACTGATAGAAACATTAATTTTTTTCACTTGAAGCCTGGTTTCCAGCAGAGTATGGACACCGATATATACCACTTGCAAGCCTGGTAATTTTGAAAATTTTATCACAGGCAAAATTACTGTTATGTTGATAAATACAAATAATTGATTTAGACATCGTTTGACTGACGAAATCTCAATGAGTGACTAAGAAAATCACTGCACAAACATATGTTTGTACATAGTTTTTGCCAAATCAAGTGTTTTTGTTCTTGCCTATTTCTGTCACTGGTTTTTATCAATGTCTTATGTATCTATATTCTTAAAAGAGCCCTGGCAGGGTCTGGTGCTATTCCCACAACTGTTGTCATTTATCGTGTTCTGTCATGCTGTACTGTCTATTGTGCAACACACATGTATCCTTTATGGAAATGCCTATGATACTACCCACATTGGGAGATGATAAGGTACCTTTTGCTTTGTAACATAGACAGACAGTAGGCTAAAAGAATTGACTGAGGCATTGGTCTGAAAATTCAAAAAGTAAAAAAAAAAAACAAATTTATGGCTGATTCAGAGTCCTTGCAAAAATAGTAGCATTTTTGGGGTGAATCAGGTGACAGAATAAGTCATGGGGCAAATTTAACTCTTTCCATACAAGTCCCTGATTTTTCCCTACATTTACCTAGATTTAAGATAACAATTGCATATTTAAATTCTTCATGAAAAGAGCTTTCATTCAAGTACCAACATGCCTATAGTATTTTAAGTCGGTGCCAGAACCACTGACCAAGGCCTGTGACCATAGTATGGAATGAGTTAAGGCATACTGCCCAGCACAGAGCAGGCCTGGCCTCAAAGAGGAAGCCTGTCCTCACAAAGCAGGCCCGCCAGTCCTAACAGAGCAGGCCTGTCCTCAGAGCAGGCCTGTCCACAGAGCGGGCCTGTCCTCAGAGCAGGCCTGTCCTAACACAGCAGGCCTGTCCTCAGAGCAGGCCTGTCCTCAGAGCAGGCCAGTCCTAACAGAGCAGGCCTGTCCTGAGAGCAGGCCTGTCCACAGAGTGGGCCTGTCCTCAGAGCAGGCCTGTCCTAACAGAGCAAGCCTGTCCACAGAGCAGGCCTGTCCTCAGAGCAGGCCTGTCCTCAGAGCAGGCCAGTCCTAACAGAGCAGGCCTGTCCACAGAACAGGCCTGTCCTCAGAGCAGGCCTGTCCACAGAACAGGCCAGTCCTAACACAGCAGGCCTGTCCACAGAGCAGGCCTGTCCTCAGAGCAGGCCAGTCCTAACAGAGCAGGCCTGTCCACAGAACAGGCCTGTCCTCAGAGCAGGCCGCTCTTCCTATACCTTCTCTTTGACATAAAATATCATACAATACAATACAACCTGAACGACAAATGCCTCCAACAAATATTCCCTGCTTTAGAAGTTACAGTGATTTCAAGCCTCATAGTAAATGGAGGCAGACACTAGCACACCAGCAGTTGCTTTGCCAGATGGTCGAAGTTCCCCTTCTCTGCAGCCCTGTGCCTGGCTCCTTCCATATGGTGGTAATACAGACGTCCAATCAGTGTTTTTACATTGTCTGGCAAGTCAGTAAGCAACTGCAGCTGTGGCATGACTTACATCCAGGCAACGCAAAAACCACTGACTCCAGACCAGGCATGTTCTGGGTTTCCACCGGAGAGGAAAAAAATAAGGCCAGGATTTTCTACTGTAAAAAAAATCAAGCGACGTGACAATCAAGCATATATTTAGCTCATAATGTGCTAGAATGCACATCAGCTCATCCTCAATTTCCCAATTTGCTGGGTGAGGAGTACCAGACCTGGTGCCTTGCAAGAATCTCCTACTCTAACAAAAGCTTCTGGCGGCACCCCTGATGTTTTGCACTCAAGTAAATCCTTTTTATTAACCCATTCAGGGCTAATATTTCGGCAAGAATCTAAGAACAAATTATCATAAAGATTCTCTTAAACTTGTCTTTCTTTAAAAAGAAAACTAAATGACAAAAATCCTAATAGATTCTCGCAAAATTTTGCGAAGTTCTGGCCCTGCCATTGCTGGTCAGAGCATAACTGAATCAATAGCTTTCTTTGGGACAGGTTGGGCACATCGCACCAAAACCATACCAAGCAAAGCTATTGACCTAGGGCCTGCCATCATGAATGGTCTTGTACACATGCAAATTTCAGCAAAAATGTTTTCAACAAATGCAAAATTTAAGTAAGGCAGAGAGCAATTTACCTCTGGGCTCGTTTTGGGTGACTTAAATAGAAAAGGGTTAAGATGTTAATACGGAATCCTCATTTTGAATCTGGATGAAGGCCTACAAGTAAAGTCCAGGCATGGTACATGCCAAATTTTAAAATCTTAGCTAAGATACCATGTTCAGCAGATAACGTGCCACTATCCTTTCCATCAGTGCTAGCTCATTAGCTGGCATCCTATGTTGTGCCTGGCTTCACACCACGCCAGCTGCAGAAAGTTAGACTGCCTTATGTAAGCTGCCTGGTTTGATGAGTCTATAATGCTCTCTGTTCTACTCTTTTGGTCTGCCTTAAACAACCATTCACTAGTGGATTCTGTTTGATGTCAAAATTACATGTCCCTAATTTGAAAAGGGAATGAGGTCAAGGTCACCATCTGCAACTGGGTTATTCCACAGTGTGTGGTCTAATTCAGACTGAGATGTGCAAAGTACATAAGATCCACCATTCTATTTTTCATGTACTTTCATTTCTAGTTTATCTGTGGAATCAAGTTTCAACACATCGTGTTAAGACTGACTATGATCTTGAGAATACATGTAATGTCAATGTTTATTCACATGTAATTTTTGAGAGCACTATCCTATAAATATTCACTGTGCAAACAAGTTTCAATAAAGTTTCTGATCAATTGTCATTTTAAGGAAACTAACTTCACAGAAATGGCCCTATTGAGTTAGGATACAATGAAAGGTCTCTGCCCTGTAATCACAAGCAACACCTCACCCTTCTACACACAAACATCTGGATACAAAACTTGACAAAATTCTGTTACTAAGCCCCAAAGGACACAAAGCTAATACAGTGAAACCTGATTTGAGAGACCACTGTGAGGAAAGACCACAGGCCTTGTCAAGGCAAAATACAGTTTTATGGCATCTCAAGATACAAATTGCAAGGCTAATTGGAAGGAAGACAAAATTTACTGAAGAACCATGCCGACATATGTGGTAATCTTTAAGATATATGTACACAGATACCTGCTCAATGACCGGGGCATATTTCTGCAAGTCCACATTGAGGTAAGTCCTCAGTGCAGGTGCAACTGATTTTCAGCAAATCTCAGGCCTTCAGCCAGCAGCCCTACCAAATTACTCAACAAAAGATGCAGGTGGTCTTCTGGAGAGCAGACAGTACTAATCTGTTGGGCTGAGTAAAGGGGGAAGAGGGAGTTTTAACACTTTGAACTCTCAAGTTTAAGATTAACGTCACCTTCTCTTTTTTCACTACATATTTTGATGTCATGGCAATGGGATACGTCCAGGGACAGGAAGTGGAAGACCAAGTCACTGGTCAAGAGGTATCACATGACCTATCCTGTCCTTAGTATTGGTATTCTTCTTCTCCTTCTAATCCTTCTTCTTCTCCACCTCCTCCATCATCATCATCATCATCATCATCATCATCATCATCATCATCATCATCATCATCATCATCATCATCATCATCATCAGGATGAAATACCATCATCATCATCATCATCATCATCATCATCATCATCATCATCATCATCATCATCATCATCAGGATGAAATACCCAAATACCCCACAGTACTAACCCCATACTAAACTGTATCATATGTTCCTCGTGTATCAAATTTTCATGATACTATAACAATCTTCAATTTTACCATAACTTACAAATTTTTTAGTTGAAGAAATTTAAGAAAATCATCCCTGTATGGAGATGAACAACCATTAAAACACATTTCAAAGCCAACATCATTAATTCATTGCTGGTGTATGTAGACACAGCCAAATGATTTATCAAAACACCAGCAGAGCGGCTGTAGATAAGTACTGACTGTTCAGAGTGCAATCAGTTCATACAATGCCATGATACGTATCAATGATACATGGCTTTGTACCGACAAGTATCATGATACAGAAATCAGTAACAATACCAAACCTTAATCATCATAATCACTACTAAAGTGACTCAAAAAAAATGTTGAAGCAGACAAAATTCCACCAGCAGCCAGCTATGACCAATTTGAGGGAGAAGGAGTTCACGTTGAATTAGTCATGGTAACCTTGTTCACAAAATACAGTCTGCCTTATGTCTACTATCAGTCCATAAGAATATACACATAGAAAGGAGTGCATTTTCAGAAATCTGATCAAACATGTCGGGGTTTCCTGATCCTGGTAACCTATTCTTATCTGGAATATCGGATTCAGGCCTGTGAGAATACTTTCCGACATAAACAGATGTACGAGAAGCAAGAGATTGGCAGAGATAACCTCATTGACACCATGCCTCAACTGTCACATTTTGTACACAAGATGTTCCCCATATAAATAAGTTCTGTCAATGTTCTTCTGTTTGCCTGCATATCTTCATGGATTTTGCACTTCAGTCAATCAGCGTAACTCTCAATAACTTTCAGTTTCATTTTGTTGGACATGCTGTGGTCATGCAGGGACCACTGGTGCCATTAGCCAATTAACCAAATGCTAATGTTTCATTCATTTGGCTAAAGAAATTTGCAAATGATCAATTTACTTTTTACATGAATAATATAAGAGTCAGGTCAAATTCAGCAGTGAGTATTGTTATTTTTCCCAATTTGGCTACAATTTTTGAAGGCCTGCATCTGTTCCTGGTCATGTGATTACAAGGCTAGCCCAAACATACCTGACACTTTGCGTTATAAGAGGGATGGCATCCCCTGATGGGGAAAAATAAAAATTAAAATAAATTTGCTGCATGGGAAAGTGGGATCTTAAGACTGGGCAGCCTCATCTCACGAGGTCCTTATGGGATAGGGACCTGTTAAACCTATGCTAGACTACTGTAAATTGCTTTAATTTCGCTGTACTTTCAATTATTTCACTGATGGCACAAAACCATGAAAATGAAAACATAATGAAATAGTATTTTAGCATTGTTTGAATAGGAATTATGTTCAAAATAGTAAAATTAAAACAATAATGCAACGTCAAAAGTAGAGACACCATGAAAATTTAAATATGTGAAAATAAAGCAATTTGCAGTATTAATTTTGATTGTGTTTTTAAATTTACAGCTTTGTGAATTCCTCAAAATAAGCAAGAGTAAAGATAAAGTGAAATCAGGTGAATCTATATAGTGCGTATTGGTTTAAAGGTACATGGACAATCATTTCTCAATTTTCTGTTGTGGCTTCCACTGTGGGTTGGGGGTGGCTTGAAACAAGATGCAACCTTTTATAGGTTTTTTCATGGATGATATACTCCTGCAGCTCGAATGACTTCACCCAGGCAAAGGTGAGCACAGGAACAGTGTTAGGCCCTCAACCGGCAAAGCAAGGCAACAGGTATCTCTGAAATGTGATACCTCGGTTATACACAAATGTAAGGGTCGGAACGACCTCAAGATCCCCTCTGCCAAGGCAAAAATATGATAGCCCTGAGGCCTTGAAAATATGTCCAGGTCTTGAAATATCGAAATGAGCCAAGCTTCCAGTTAGTTGCTACACTACAGCTTTGACAGTAGCTCAATTTGTTCAAATGTTATTTCACCCACAGAGGACGCACGTGCACAGACATGACGTTAATGCCCCATCAGCGGATAAAGCCAAAGGGGTAAAAGCACAGTAAGAATCAACCCACTTACAGGGTGCCATATTATCTGTTTTAAAAGTTATTAGTGTCCTTGCCCCCTCAAAGGACCCCTCCTTTTGTGACCTTAACGAACACTCAATATTGCCAGTTGTCCGTTTTATCACTACAAAAACAGGATGAAAAGTTCTATTATGTTCAAAATGTTGACCAGTCTTAAAACTACAGTTGTGACTTATTTCAATTAATTGCAATGCCACTAATAGAGAAAATGATACCATAATAATTTAGGCCTAGAGCATGGACGTACCATAGAATCATATTCCCCTGCTTCCTATTGTACATAATGTTTCTCATTTCTCTACTAGCAGCAAAAAATAGTAGCGCAAAGTCCTGTTCCTGTACCTAACCTATGACTCCTGTGGTGAACCAATAAATCAGACACAGGTTTCTAGTGCATCAAGCCTGACTGCATCCCTCTCAGGAGCCAAGAAGACTTGCCCTGACTATGCACTGGAACATGCTCCCTGCAGACTTGGCAACAATTTTTGAGAGCTGTACCTCATAAAGATCTGCGGCTTCACACACGTGTACCGTGTCTGCTTTACTTGTGCCAGCTATGCCAGTCACAGATTTTCACATATATATCCACATACATTCAAATTCTTCGTGAAAAAAGCCTTCATTCAAGAACTGACACGCCCAGTCTCAGTTTCCATGGTTTTTACGTCACCGGGCAAATCATGCAGCAGCTGCTGCAAGACTTCTCAGGCAGAGCAGAATCTCTGACCTGACCCAGACATGTGCCGTCATTGTACCAGTGTTTCCGATAACCCCCAAATGGGGGTATATTACCCTTTCAGAATCTGAAATACCCTCTGAGAAAATTCTGAAGGGTCACAAGTCTTGTTTACTTTCATGTAAAATTTGTAAAAATCTATTTTTATACCCTGAATTTCTCTTCCTGTGACCCCCTTACAAAACGCCTAGCAGAAAAATTGTTGTACAAAATGAGTTAAACCTGGAGGGAAAAAAAATTGACAAAAATGATATTTATCTGAATTATAATAATATATACCTAATCAGTTGCACATGTTATACATGGCAATAAACGTAAATAAACTCTGGTATAAATACAGTGAAACCTCCCTATACCGAACGTCCATGGGACCGAACAAAAGTGTTCGGTATAGGGAGGTGTTCGGTTTAGGGAGGTTTCCACATTGTGGCCTCATGTCTTACCAACCGTACTATACAGATACCATTGTGGTGGGAGATACTCATGTTAAACTACATGTACATCATTATATAAATGAACAACAAATAAGTAATTTTTGATTGTTTTATGATTTGGGAAAGATGTACTGACTGTGATAGAGCAAAGTTCAGATGTATACATGCACATGTATATATAATTGTTAAAGAACATTATAACATATAGTGTATGTTCATATTGAAATAACATGCTTAGGACCTTGCACCTATTTTAGCAGAGCTGTTGCTCATTTCAGTCTACTGGTACTCCTTGAAATTAAATCCCCTGGCTTTGGTGAGACAAACATAATGACTTAATTTGTAAGTTATTGTTCGTTAGAATGATTAAAGAAAACACCCAAAAATGGTCCAATTATCCCTGAGAGGATAGGAGCAAGTTGCTAAGTGACACTGACACTTTCACCCTCCACCCTGTTGTTGCCATCTATAGAAGTGACAACAGGTGTTCAACAGCTTGTCTGTGGATTGTTTCTATTGCTGCTGGTATAAGCAATAATTAAGCCTGTCTCTGAAGTTAATCTGGTTTATCAGTAATTACTCCCTGCAAATACACAAAAATATGCTGAATGTGTGTTCAGTATAGGGAGGTTTTTTTGGAAAATGGTGTTCATTTCAGGTGTTCATGTTCACTATAGAGAGGTGTTCAGTATAGGGAGGTTTGCTTATAATGGAAGCATATGGGAAAAAAATTGGGTCCGAGAAAAAGTGTTCGGTATAAGGGGGTGTTCGGTATATAGAGGCGTTCGGTAAGGGAGGTTTTACTGTACATATGTACTGGGGTATATATATATATATATATATATATATGTATATGGTGAAACCTCTCTATACGAACACCCTTGGGACCAGAAAAAAGTGTTCAGTATAGTGAGGTGTTCGGTATAGGGAGGTTTGATGGCACTGAAAGAATATATTTGAGACCAAGAAATAGTGTTCAGTATAGAGAGGTGTTTTATATATATAAGCCATCAGAGACTTTTAACAGAACTTTTTTCTTCTTGGCAGCACCGATTCAGGACTCATCAAACCGCTCCCTACCATCAACACCTTTGCTCAATCATATTTGCGCATAAATCATCATAATGATCCCTGACTCAAATTTATCACACTGTGCCCAGGTATGCTCCTGTCTGCTTTGGTGCATTTTTGGCCACCATTTAACCATCCCAAACAGTCCAGGGTCCATACCTAATTCCGTGGTGCAGTACAGCAAGGCTTTGTGCTTCCTCCTACTGAAAACCAAGCTTGCATGAATGATTTTGCTGACAATGTATCATGAATCAATCAAAATTCCTGTTTCCTCGCACACTTTTCATTCCTGTACAAGTATTCACTGAAATCACGTTATGGTCAAATAAAAGGTTTGTACTAATTTTTCCTTTGAAAAACACAAATTTGCTTACACAGTCAAGCCTGTCTTGAAAGACCACCTTCAGGGATAATCAAAGGGTGGGCTCTCAAGACAGGTGATCTTTCAGGATGAATAGTACTAAGCAAAGTGTCTTGAAAAGGTGGCCTTACCAGACAGGTGGTCTCTCATTGGAGTGGTCTCTATACCATAACTGTATGGTGGGCAAGACGTTGACTCAGCCACAACTAAGACGTGACAGGGTTAACAACCTGTTACAAACGGTTAACAACCTGTTACATAGGGTTAACAAACTGTTACATAGGGTTAACAACCTGTTACATAGACACACCACTCTGGAAATTTACACCTCAAGTGCATTAATGCCACAAACATAAAATAAAGAACTTATCTATGAAAATTAACCCTTAGCCCCTCAAATTAAGACTGAGTCAACAGCTTTCTTAAGTACCCAACCCATGCCAAGGGAAGCTGTTGACCTGGGGCATGTGATCTTGATAGGGCTCATCTACAATTCTCAGTCAAAATTATTTTTCATAACTGTTGAAATTAGTTGAAAACACTGAAGCAGACGACATTTGACCACTAGCAGGTTTTGAGGGGGAAAGGGTTAAAGGGGGAAGGGTTAATTTATATTGTTTATATAAATAGTGGTCTCCCTCTTACTCTGGGCACAGCAACCCGGTCTAGACGGGTGACTTCTCTGGATGAGCCACTTCTATGTGCAGCAGAGATGGTTTGTTCATTACATTTCCTCACCCCCACCACCACCACGTCCACACCAGAGGCCACCCTTTTCATATGGCCACAATTCTGGTGTATCTTGGGGTAGCCTTATTCATGCTATAGTATAGCCTATCAATCACCAACACAGTGCTCCTGCCCCCCCCCCCCCCCCCAGTAAGGCCACCCCAAATGCAACCAAAAAGTGGCTACATTAGCAGTGTGGCCTCTCTTGGGAGGGATTATACAATGGAATCACTGCTTTTGTGGCATGGAGAAGTGGCCTTTGTAAAGAGGGTGGCCTCTCTTGAGGAAGACCTTATTAGAGAGGGACCACTGTAGGACAAAATTTTTGTTATTTAGGTATTGCATGTACAGCAGCAAGTTTGTCACTTGACTTATTTAAACAGCTATAATTTTCACAAGAATTACTTTCTTCTCAAAATGTCTTCTTAAACAAACCATGACCAGCACCTCCCCTAAGGAATGCTCTTGTCACGCAGGCTAGTAAGTTCACACCAGCTGGAAACATTATCCAATAGGTAAGGCCAAATCAAGTGATTCATGTGGGGCAGGTATGTGTATTTCCATCTATTGTTATTTGCACCTAGATGTAACTTAAAAATCACTTTACATAGAAACACCAAATTTCTTGTGGTAAATGGTTGTCTATGGTAAGAGTACTCCTGTAAATTTAACATTTTGCTGCAAAACTATTCAACATATTGTATGTTACTTCAGCATAGAATCTTATGCGAATATTATTATTTCCTTGTTTGATGTCCAAATTCACCATTAACACTGACCTACATTTTATGAAAGACTTATTTTGAATGACTTTCAAATTTTGAATCAACACAAAAATCCTGCTCAATGCTGCTGTGATACGTGGTTTTTATTTCGATTATTCAGACATTTTACATCATTCAGTGCCACATTTTGTACTGAGTCAACATCTTTCTTCAGCACACTTTGGGTTCCATGTGTCCAGAGCCACCACATTGGGGACTGAATCAACAGCTTTCTTCGGTGCATTTTGGCAACAACGTGTCCAAAGCACACCGAGGAAAGCTGTTCGACTGAACTTTTATATTGTACAGGCATGCTAATACACGTACTTGAATGAAAAGTCGTTTTTACCGGGAACATGAATCTAGCATCCTTATTACAATTATTCACAGCAGTTTGTACTAAGTAGTTCGACTTTTGTCACACTTAGCACTGAAAGAGTTAACTGATGCATTCAAATAATTTTCAGGGAACCTGCTTAGCACCATGAACACTGTATCCTGCCAAAAGTTTTGTTCACCTAAGTCTACCTCCACAGTGCAGTTCCTGAGCACGTGCAAAGCAGCCTAGTTCAGGGGAACAACGAGCCTAAACTAACAAATGAATACATGGCCCAAATAGTTACTGTCTGCAGGAAAGTCATCAAATTTTGTGTGTACTTTAAAAGTAGACAACAATTTTCACATCTGACTAAGTTTTATCAGAATTCACCAACCAAAAAGGTGTATTTTAAAGAATGTAACTAGGCAGCCTCTGGAGAATTGGCCCAGGGTGATAGCAGCTGTTCCCCTGGCCTGGTTTGGTCCATGTGTTGCCTAGGACTTATCACACTCTGCTCATGCTCAGAGCAGTGCATTATGGAGGTATAGACTTCAGTCAAGTTAGTAAATTTGAAGCTTGAAGACCTACATGTAGCTGCTTCAGGTGAACTTCGCCACCCCATACTTTTACTCGAGAAAAAAAAATCTCCTGGCGTGTGAACTGATATAATGTACATATTCTCAGGTGGCATCTGGTTTAATCTGTACATTACTGACAGCCACCTGTCCCTGTCTGTAGCGTTATTCCTGGTCTAATTAACTCTTTAAGTGCCAACTTTTTGACTGAGTCAACAGCTTTTCTCAGCATGCATTGCATCCAATGAGCGCCAAGAAAAGCTGTTGACCTGGGGTATTCTCTCTGGAACTATAGGCATACTGGTACTTGAATGGAACGTCTTTTTACGAGGAATACGAATCTGGGATCCTTAAATTAATTCAGACTAGTGTGACTTAAGCAGATCAACTTTAGACGTGATTGGCAATGAAAGGGTTAGTTACAGACAGAAGGGGGAGCTACAGTCTTTGGCAGGTAACCAGATCAACCTTATGTTTTTCCCAATTTTCTGGAGGCCTACAGATGGTATCCTGTGACTACAGGTACAGGATTATCTTTCATCAAGGTACTTTATCAAATGACCTCACTACATCAAGAGTGAAAGCATGATTTTTATCAAGGCATTGTGATGATGATCCAGTGACCTAATTTAATAATTACACTTCCCCATGGTCAGGACAAATTTCTTTTGGTTTGAACATATAAATTTCATTTAACTTTATACGAATGGACATTAAGGTTTTGCATGGTTGCTTTTTATCCCACAGCAAGAATGTGCACATTGAATTGAGTCCTGGTTGAGGGAGAGTATCTAGAATCCTACCATGACTTATGGGACATTTTTGGACCACCCCTTTTGACACGGTATGTAAAAGTTGTGATTACTATCTCATTTTGAGAGACATACTTTTAGGTTTCAGTCAGTCCATTTACTGGTGCTCTAGTTTAGCTCTGTACTATTGCCAGTTTTGAGACAAGTGCATCCTTCCACCTCTAATACTATTAATTTTTCATTGTGACTGATGGGACAAAAACAATTGACTGATTGGACGCTATCCAATCAAAACTATTAAGAGTATTTCTGTTTCAAATTATTTTAAGCTACTTCAAAAAGGGTTCTAAAAATGAAATGAGCACATTTTTAGAGAACTACAATTGTATTTAACATCAGTTATTTTCATTCCATTCTTAAATGGTTGCGTATCGATTGAACATAGAAAGACTGAAGTAGTGTGAATAAACAGATACCCTCATGATACATACACTGCCTCTGACTTAGGTATATATGCTGTGATTAATTTTTATCTACAGCCATATGTGCCATTTAAGACAGATTTGTATTGAATCCTTGTGACCGATGTGAAAATATGAGTCAAAATGAACAGACAAGACTCTTTGCTTGATTTTGTCCCATCAGTTACAGTGGATAGCTTGGTCGTATTGCAATTTCAGGACTGGTATGAAGGCAGATCCATGAATGTTAGAGGTCCTGCCCTGCCAAGACTGAAAATGGCCAAAATTGAAACTCTTCCAATAGAAAACAATGGCATGTTAAAAGCTCCCAAGACAAAATTCTGTCTGAAGACTGAAGTTTTACACCCATGCAGATCTAAACTGAGTAGCTTGTAAACGGACTGCAACCCAAAAGTATATCACTGAGGGTGAGTGATATAAACAATGCACATCATAGTGTGACTTATGGGACATTGGAAGCTAAATGTCCCGTAAGTCAAATTAAGATTCATTTTGTTCCCTCCAACTGCCAATATTTATAACCTTTTTTTTTCTGATTGTTTTTGCCTAGTATACTTTTTATACTTTCTTTCAACTGGCCATCCACCACACTTACTTTTCCCTTTGTTGCTCAATTCAAGTTTTGGACCACATAGATTCTTATATGACTTGTGGGACAATGTTGCAAGGTGCGCAAGAGAATAAATTCAAGGGAAACCTAAATACCAGTGTTATACCCAGTTAAGTGCACCAAGGTAATAGACAGGAAGAACAGAATCTTCTGGAAACATCTAATTAGCACACAACAAAAACAACTTGCAAAGAAAACGTGACTTATGGGACATTACAACAATATGGAATGCAGATCGTATATGTATGCTGGTCCTATTTATAAATTAGCAAATTGTCACAATGTAGTTTGTCTAGAGAGGTGCTCAGGGGGTAATAAAAAATCTTGGACATTATTTGTATCTCTTTAAAAGTATCATAGCATTGGAGGGAAAAGTTCAATAAGATTATTTTGTGTTTTTTAAAGTTATAAGTTCATCCTAAAATGAAAATGTGATATCTTTGGGCTAGAAAGTGCTGTCATGCAATTTATATTTTTCAGACAGTAGAAGCATTATATATTTCATTCATGTGTAGGAGTTTATTGACTGAATCTGAAAAACTGATGAAAATGCACCTTTGCCATGGAATTGACCATTGGAGTCATTGCATAAATTTGTAATTTGCGGAAAGCTGTATACTTACTTCACTGGATTAGAAAGCTGTCTATATTTCAGGTCAGATTTCACATACACATTTAAAGGTCAGTGTCCCTTGCCCTGTTACCTCTAAATACTGTTTCTGGTCCTGATACAACTTCTCAACCTTGGGCTCCACATCACATCAGACTTGTCCAGAGTACATCAATTACTGTCAGCTTTCGATTAACTCTTTCAGTGCAAAATTTGGACTGAGTCAACAGGTTTCCCTTTGTGCACTTTGGGCACAATGTGTCCAAAGCAGGCCAAGAAAAGCTGTTGACCTGGACTATCAAATTTTTTTTTTTACAAAGAACATGAATCTGGTATCCTTATTATAATTGAGAGCAGTTTGTCTTATGTATGTCAACTTGTTGACATCTAAAGAGTTAAAGATCAGCTGTAGGCCAGAATAGGCTGATGTACACAAATGATGTAAGTTCACAGTGCAAGTAGCAAGTCCACCTGGGACTCAACCAGGGTCAGTGCTACCTGAGTTACACCTCTACCTGGCAGGGGAGCCTGTGTATACAACAGTTAGATCACTGTGCCAGCCACATGCACAACATTCCTGCCCTCCCAGTCTCCCCTGTGTACTGCCAGACCATCTCCCTTACCTTAACCCTATCCTTACACCCCCCCCCCCCCCATTCACCAGGACACCAGGCAGTCTCATTTGTTTAATTGTGGAATATACCTACTGGGAAAACATGCCAAGTCAGGGAGCTCCCTTGGCAAAGGTTGCACACTTTCATCACCGGAGCATGATGTTTACCAGACATGCATCCAGATATGACTGAAATATCATGTGGCAACTTCTCCATGAATATTAAAATTACAAGGTTGCCAGTGTTGGTCTTGTTTAACTCCTCCACTTGTCATCTTACCACAATTTTCACCTTTTGGTCATCAACAAAACATCTATTTGGTCAACAGCCCGTGCACCATGGGTGGAATGTAGCCAGAGTTTCAAGGCTGCAGGAAAGCTGTTGACTTGATCCGATTAGTAGGGGGTTAATCTCTTCTGCTGCTTATCTTGCTGTAAGATTAGGTAAGAAGGGAGACCAGACGGCAGACCACTGCAGACACTCACAGTGAAATACTTACTGTCAGTACATGCTCATGTTGTGACCTCCTGAAAATGACTTTACGCAATTCCTGTTACCACACTATAATTGCATGGTGAAACAACAACCCCCCTCCTCCAAACATAACACCCCACACCCCACCCCAATGCTAAAAATGCCTTAATACAGAATCTGAAACTAATTATTGCTCAACCTAAAAACAGAGACTTGTGACCTGATGATACGTGGCAGCCAATACACTACTCATCATTTTCAGGAGTCTTTTTGACCACTGATGTTAGGATTGAGGGTGGGAAAGGGGTTTCCTGTACTGGCGTACTGGGCCTTTTTATTTACCGTACTGGCGTACTGGAAGCCCTCTTATTTTACGTACTTCGTACTATCCAAAATTTCAAAAGATTTTTATTTTCTGTACTGCGTACTCTAGAAAAATAATTACCTGTACCAGCGTACTGAACCCCCCCCTTAGGATATTGTAGTCTATCCTAGACACATACACCCACAAGGTAATTCATCCCCCCCCACACACACATAAATTTGTCAGCAGCCAGGGCATTGTGTTTCATCAACCTTACCTTTCCTTCCTGAACAAAGCATAATGTGAAGTCTGCCATTAGAACGGCACGCACTGTGTGGCAAAGCTTATTTCTGTTGAAAGGGGAGATGAAATGATACTCTGTATGTGCCGCTCTCAAAAGAGGGGCCTTCAGAGCAGCACAAACCCAGTATCATCACTGATGAGAGTACCCCCCCTCCCCCCATTGTTTTCCTTTAGTAACACTGAGCTTGACATACATGTAAGAAGGAAGCATCATAAGTAATCTTTATTCCTACAAGTTTCCCAAACAAAGGTCCAGTATTCTGCCAAAAACTGCTTAAAGGGCAACTTTTCTCTTTTATGGCCCAAAATTTGGGAAAATTTCCCCAAGGTCAAAATATTCTTCCTGGACCACTTTTTTCACACCAATTTGAGACCATATTTTCTACTATTTCGAATAAAAAATTCCCTAACAAAGGGTATTGCTTTTGTGAGAAAGTGCCCTAAGAAAGGGCGGGTTTTTTGAAAGCTTGAGCAGCACACCCCCATAAAAAATTTGGGGAAGTGTGGACAAGAATCTGACTTTCAAGACGTTTAATTCTCTCCATTTTCCCAGTTTGGAAAGAGCACCATATTTTGCCATGTTTGATACCTGAACTGCCCATACACAATGATACTGGCCTCAGCAGCTACTATGAATGTCCCCTATTTAAAGAACCAGTTATAACTGTCCTAAGTTAATAAAGCAATTTCATTTCTAGTGCACAACTTTTGACCATCTGTGCAAGTTAAAGGGAGATCAAAGTTCCCGGGGAAGCCCTCAGTGTCATGACATCTAATCATGAAGATAATCTCTGAGGGCAAACTTCCACTCAGTCTTATCTGCTGATTAAACAGATAGTTTGGTATTCCTAATAATACAGGGTAAAGACATTATCAGAAAACAGTATTTCTGAAACACGAGATGACTTCTTCAGACCTCTGATTACTTCAAGGCTGCATCATCTGTGGCGGCAAAACCAGGAACAAAGTTCGCCCTGAAATATCTTTGTAATTTCTGAGTTATTTCTGCATATTATCATCTCTGTTTATAAAACATTTACTGTATGGATACTCCCATCCAGGATACTGCACCAAGCAGATCTAAACAAACCACAGCCTAGCACTGGAGTACTCCCTGGTGACCGTGATACCAGCCTCTCAGTGACCACAGGGCCAACGTCCCATTTTGTATGACACAAGCCAGTGCCTGCTTAAATGCATTACTCCACAGTACTGTGGCTTTTTCAAAGTTGGTCAGAACAAATTCTGAAATTTGGAAATGATAAGTAAATTTCTGTATATTTAAAACTCTTTTTGAGTGCCAATCACATCTAAAGTCGACCTAAACAAGTCAGACAAGTTTGAATTATCAATAGGATCTAAGATTTATATTCCTCGTAAAAATACCTTTCATTCAAGTACCAGTATGCCTATAGTCCCAGCGAGAAAAGCTGTTGACTCAGTCCAAAATTTGGCACTGAGAGGGCTAACATAGTTTTAGTGATACGTCTGACCTAAATGTTGGTCCCAAAAATCTGACCAATCAGAGCCCAAGGCTGTAGTCCTGCTCTGAAGTGCAACAAGTGAGGTCACAATATGCAATTTCACCTGTGGTCAGCTGAATACACAACCTAATACACAGACCTGTATATAGTCAGCTGAATACACAATCTAATACATGTACACAGAATTCTTGCAGCTAAGAGTTATGTATTTTCATAAGCAGGGACAGAGCTAGACTTTAAACAACTGTAGCTGAAATTGGAAATAAAGACATAATTTGCAAAAATTTGGTCTTGGCCCTTCCTTAACTCTTTTAAAAATACTTCAGCAATTTTCACATTTCTTTAGCCAAATTCAAGGAACATTAGCATTTGGCTAATGGTCTGAGTGATCCAGGCATTAGATTTTATGTTAAATTAACCTTGAACCTATTCACTTCTTGAAGCAAATGAAATAATTTTTTCCAATCATTTTTACCAGGCTGCCCCAAATGCACCAGAAATGTGGCCTTATAAGAGGGGTGGTCTCTCAGAAGGGGGACAATATAATGCAAAGGCTGCATTTGCTGCACTAAGAAGTGGCCTCTCACGAGGGGGTGGCCTTTCGTCAGGGGGGCCTTTCAAGAGGGGGACCACCATAATGTCAACACATAAAATGTTCATGCTGAGGGTCTCAAACCAAATGTCAATGGGCAAGCATGCCACTTTGCCTGTTAAAACTACCAGGGAGTATCTGATGCTGTACTATGTGTTGTTTGCTGCCTTTATATCATTCACGATGATAGGCCATCAATCAACACTTTTCCTGGGTGTTGAGCAAACAGCTGATTAAACCTCCAGAGGTTTAAGTGTGAACTTAATCCACGAGCACACAGATTTTTTTTATTTCACATACAATTTGCTCTTAAGTACATACAAACAGAAAATACAAACAGAAAATACTCTTGGTGCAAAAATTTTACTTTTAACAGGGCTCTCTGAGCTGCAAAGTGGAGTTCTCCATGATTTCTTACTAAAATGGCCACTTGCACCTGCTCCTTTTCAGAGTCCTTGCAGGGTGCTAGAATGGAGCCTGCCTGACCACAGCTGAGCAGTCTGCTGGCATCAGGTCCCTGGGGTACTGGATTATCTCAGTGGTCATTAACAAGGTGGTGTAGTATAAACACCTCTCAACTACTGCTCCCAATTAGGTCCACTATGCACAGCTACCATCCCTCCCTATCCCTAATTGGTAAGTGCAGGGGGTCACCACATAAAGGAAAGAAAATGCCAGCTGCTTTACTCCAAAATACTAGTTGTTGGGTTGGCAGTACAGGCCGTCACGGTCACCCTTTGAGTGTGACTCTGCCTTACTCACTTTTTTCCCCCTGTTCTTGACCTGCATGTGCACTGGTCACCCATTCCTGCACCAGGTTCACAGTGTCAGTTAAATTTCTCTAAATATTAAGTACAGAGATTTTTCAGTACCTTCCCATCTAACTTATGAAAAATTTGGGGGTCATACTCAGAATAGGATATAACCAATCTCGGATTGCAATTTGCTGAACAAAATGCAGCACGCTGGTCCTCAAATTTTGATTGCATAGCACTTTGTGTCCTTTTCTGTTTCTGTGGGAAAATTCCAACATGAAACTAAACAATGAATCAAACCCTATATATTCCAATAAGTCAGATGTCACAATCTAAATTTCACTCATCACAGACTGCACAAGGTGTGATGATCAATGATACAGATACAGTGAACCCTGTCTCAAAATATTGCCCAAGAAATAACCACATTGTGGTCTATGAAGACTGGTGGTCTTTCATGGAAGGTATCAAAAGCACTGAGCAAAGTTCAGTAAAACCTCTCTAACCCAACACCTCTCTATACTGAACACCATTTCTCGGTCACAAATATATACTTTCAATGCTATCAAACCTCCCTATACCGAACACCTCACTATACTGAACTTTTTTCTGGTCCCAAGGGTGTTCAGTATAAGGAGGTTTCACTGTATTCTGAAAAGATGGTATTTCAAGACAAGCTGTCCTTCACTGGAGTGTGTCCTTAAGTAAGGGACTACGGTACACTATTAGTATTATACGTCATTGCAAGGTTTCAGTATAACAGACATTTGAACATTCATAAATCCACTGCACAGAAAACAAGGCACGTCCTACTGGGACAGAAAATAAATGACAGAGAAAATAGAAGGAAATTCTGATGCAAAATAAATGCCAAAAATGGCCAAATAGAGAACCAATTTCAGGTTTTGTCCCGACAAGGAGGGACAGCTGGCATAACTGTCCAAACAGGCTACACCACAAAACTCTGGAACAAGGGATTCAGTATTTTCTGTCTGAATAATGTACATGTAAAGGTAACATACTCAGTTTGATCCAACCCTAATGAACACATCTGGCCAGTCCTGAGTATTATTCATACAGTAATCAGATTCTATTCTGCACTCTCACTCATCACCTGCTTATCTCTGATATGGTGACAGAAAACCGACAGGGCCACATACACATAATTAATGATGGCTGTGATAGATTATGCCTCCTGTCCTGGAATTAACCCTTTGACCTGACTCCAAGAATGACTGTGGGTTGTTCTTTTACATGCATCCTTTATGGGACAGTAGTTTTACTTTGCTCACCCCTGCATCAAAGAAACAGCCCCCTCTGCTTCCACTTTTCACTCAAACATGGAACAAGGGAACCCAACCCACGAGAGCCAAGTGTGGGTTACATACATGTACATGTAACTTTCTGGTTCTAGATGAGTTATTTACTGATTAAATCCATTGAGGTTGTCGCTTCAAATATTGCTGTCTGTTTACTTTGTACAATGGTCCATTTGTAAAGAAATGGATTTATAAATGCTTGATTAATTTGAAACGGAAAGGGTTAAGGCTTGGCAGGGGCAAATATATTCTACCATAAAAGACGGTTTACCTGCTACCACCTACCAATACCTGACTCATAACACTGGCAAAGGTTGGGGAGGAAAGGAAAGCCTCCCCCCTCCCTCATCCATCCCTGTTTTTGAATATGTCAAAAAAAATGGTAATTTCTTTTGCACTTTGTTAAACGCTCAATGTATATTTCAAACATTTTAGGCACAAAATGGCCCAGAATCCCCCATGTCACACACAACTTTCTGTGGGATAACACTTTGCACTACCCAACCCCCCCCCCCCCCCCCCCGCCCTTCTGAATGAAACAATTTTTATTTCAATTGTCCCACCCCAACCTTCAATAAACAAAGAAATAAAATAATTAAAAATACCCCTAATCAAGTTTGCTGGTACAAACAAGGAAAGTGTGATCTTGCTTACAAAGCGAAGTTTCTGAACTGACCCCCCTTAACATCATTATCTATGTCTTGCCTTACCAGTCCTGGAGTAACAGAATCCAATGTCCAGCAACAAGCTAACTGCTCAATCCTCAAGCAGTCAACCAGGGCAAATAAACAAGTTTATCATTTCATAAAGGTCTTCACACTGGAATCACAAAGTCTATAAATTGAAAAGGTAAAAGGTCACACAAAAGTAGTCAACACCTCCATCCTGAGTTCATACTTTCTGGGAAAACCCAGCTAGCTATTTCAGTATCAGCCACACTGGATAACTCTAAAAATTATGAGGATTACTGTTTTTGTGAGAAATTATTAAATATCTACATAATTTGTACTAGGGTTCTTCAACAAGGCTGATACCTCCAGCTTAACGGGATGGGGGGGATTTTCATGAAATGTTGCTGCTTCTTAATTGTTTATGAAACATGGATAAAACAAAGTAATTCTTCCCAACCACAAAGACCAATTGCTAAGAAAATATTTTGTGCTTTCAATTTGTCATAAGCATGACAATCAAGTTTCATAATTCCTTTGACACGCATACATTTGAATTTCCACTTATATTTTCACTTTTAACTGTGACAACTACAAAGCAAGACACTGAAAAGACAGCAATCTTTTTAAGATCTTAAAGTGAGTCTTGTTGAACATTTTCTAACATGTATGAACAATTTTGCCTACAAAACTTTGTATATATTTGACCCTGGATGTGGAACTTATTGGTACTTGATCTGGTCAAAATAAACTTGTTTGAATCCTGTCTGTCTGAAATCTTGTGCGAAAATGCATTATTTCACCCAGGAACAATGAAAACGATCAGATGCAAATAAACTCATTCCACCCAGATAGAAGACTGAGTCAACAGCTTTCCTTGGCACGCTCTGGGATGCACCAAGAGCGTGCCAAGGAAAGCTGTTAACCATGGGCATATAGTTTGGAATGATCTTCCATGCAAGTTTCATCCACATTTTTGAAAAATAAGCCCTAAATTAGTAAAATAGAATTAGCAGACGGCATTTAGATATTGGCGGGGGGGGGGGGGAAGCGTCATTAGGGTGGAATGAGGTAATAGGAGACCCCCCTGCACCCCAGACTCTACTGCATCTGCTGCTATCTTGTACATACATATTTCATAAATGCATATATGCATCCTATCTGCCAATGGATTCTTCATCAACCATCAGAAAGTCTGCAGCCTCATCTCCCACAGATAAAGCGTCTCTAGTTTCCCTTACATCTCAGACAGGTTCTGTCTAGTCTGACATTCAGGCCAAACATCAATCTATATGCAAACCTACAGACAGGCCAGGCATTTACAAAACTTATGCTCAACACAAATAGTGGTGGTGGCCCTATATTTAGGCATATTTTTTACAAGTGTAGCACAAGATAGGGCTCAGCACTTTACCATGCAGTCAAGCAACTTTGGCCGTTATTAGCATTGGCAAACATCTACACCTATAATTGCCTTTCGCGTCTGATATTCCCTGACTGCACAAGAAGGGTTGTCTGTGATAAGACACCAAAACTCTCAGAATCATGTGTACACATCTTGACAGTTCTTGCGCTTCAGAAATTTCTTTCAGTACCACATTTCAGGGCCAGAATTTTGCAAAATTTTGCAAGAATCTATTTGGATTTTTGTCAATTAGTTTTCTTTTTAAAGAAAGACAAGTTTAGGAGAATCTTTACAAGAATGGATTCTCAGATTCTCGCCGGAATTCTGGCCCTGCATTTTGGACTGAGTCACCAGCTGTCCTCAGAGTGCTTTGGATGCAATGCACCCAAGCACACAGAAGAAAGCTGTGGACCAGGGCTGTACATTTATTTATCCCATGTATGTGTAGTCCAGAGTAACCACAGACGGGCCATTCTGCACTGTGTAGAATTAATTGCCGATCCACACCCCCCCCCCACCCCCCTGTAGAACGGTCACATGCCCTACTTTTGCGCTGACCACTTTTTTATGCGTGCACACCTAGGATGTTGATTTATCGTGTGCTACGGTATTCATCCTTGATTGTTGTTTCGACACAACACTATCATTTTTTTTAATGTGAAATGGTAGAGAATACTCTGGACGACACATACATGGGATAAAAATAAAACAACACTCTTGAAATTTCCTGGCCTTAAATTCTGCATGGAACTCGTGTACCCATGAAGCAGGAGGACACACTCCATGGTGAGCTGCATCTCCTGTATCCTTCCGCTCCACAGGTACGCTTGTGCCATGCAGAATTTACGGCCAGGCACTCACACTGGTGTAGTCTTATTATTATATTAAATGAAAATATATATATATATATATATTCAGCACTTTCTGCTACTCCAGTGAAAGGTCTTTTAACCCTTTCCCCCTTGAATTAAGACTGAGTCAACGGCTTTCCTTGGCATGTGATCTTGATAAGTCTCATGTACATTTCTCAGTCAAACTGTTTTTCATAACTGTTGAAATTAATTGAAAACACTGAAGCAGACGACATTTGACCACCATCCAGTTTTGGCTGGTTTGAGGGGGAAAGGGTTAACAAGGAACATGAATCTAGCATCCTTACTACAGTTCAGAGCAGTTCATTTCAAGTAATCCCCGTTTGGTCACAGTTGGCACTGAAAAAGTTAACTGAAGTTTTACTTTCACTATTTTGGACACAAGTCTGATCAATCATATGTTAACTCTTTCAATGACAAATTTTGGACTGAGTCAATAGCTCTTCTCGGTGCGCATTGGGCACACTGCGCCCAATGAGCACCAAGAAAAGCTGTTGACCAGGGATATCCTCTCTGGAACTATGCACATACTGGGACTTGAGTGAAAGGTCTTTTTACCAGGAATATGAATCTGGGATCCTAATGATAATACAAGCCTCACTTAAGTAGGTCGACTTAAGTCGTGACTGGCACTGAAAGAGTTAAATTAATGTTTCATTGTGTTTATATTTTCACAGTATGGAGCCATCAGTAAGATATGAGAAAATAGAATTACACAGAAATTTAATGACTTGATAGTACTTATCTTCTGCCTTTTGTTACTTGCTTGTTAACTTATGATGAAACAGATGACAGAAACATAGAACTACATGCATAAGCAGCTGGGTGGATGCATTATGTTAAGGTTGAAAATAACGTGTGGCTAATATCTTTTATTAAAAGAAAGTGTGAAGGTCTACTTTCTTGCAGACATATGCTATAGGTATAAGGTCAAGTACAAAGGTCACCCACTTTATTTCCACTCATGCAATGGACTGCCCCACTTCTTGGCCTTGCAAAGAATTGACCTGGTCACATTTTGTGGCCTGATGGTTAACATAATCCACATTTAAACTCTAAAAGCACTGATTTAAGACTGAGTCAACAGCTCAGGAATCTTCATGAGGAATTTGAATCTTCTAGCCATTATAGGTTTAATGGTAATGAGAAAACGAGTATAGCTGTGATAAGCACTTTAAGGGTTAAACTTCTGAAAACTGTAGAAGTAAGGTGAACATACTTGTAATACATCATTATTTTGGTCATACTCTATTATCCTTGTGCCTTTTGTAGATCCACTGAGAATGAAAGGATCCTAAAACCTTGGTACATGTACGGTGGCACCTGCTCTAAAGTCCACTTCTTCGAAGCGACCACATGTATATATGTATCTTTCTATCATCACGCTTTCATTGCATTAACGCTTTCCCCCTCAAACCAGCCAAAACCGGCTGTTGGTCAAATGTCGTCTGCTTCAGTGTTTTCAACTAATTTCAACAGTTATGTAAAAAACAATTTGACTGAGAAATGTACATGAGACTTATCAAGATCACATGCACCAGGTCAACAGCTTTCCTTGGCATGGGTTAGGCACTTAGTGCCCAACCCATGCCAAGTAAAGCTGTTGACTCAGTCTTAATTCAAGGGGGAAAGGGTTAAAGTATATTTTTCTAATACATTTTCTTGTATTTTAAACCTCCTGCAATATGGGACCCGTTTTTTCTACTGAACCAACTTGACACTTTGGAAGGCAATGTTCAGAAGCAAAGGGGTAAAGTATGCAGCACCAAATTCCATTCTCATGTGTGATTGGTTATTTGGCCTAACAGCCTGTTACATGCACCAGTGGATTCAGTGATTGGTCTGGTTACCCACCATGGGATCATGTACACTTTGTTAATTAACTGTGGTAACCACAAAAATCTGTCAAGTGATCAGATCAGGGAGTTCTTGTTTTTATACAGAAGCTTGCAAGAATTTTATGAAGGTTCTCCCGTCTGTTCTGTTTTGTTTTCCCTTCAAAACAGGCTGACATGTGTTGTTTGCCATATACAGTATATATATATATATATATATATATATATATATATATATATATATATATATATATATATATATATATATATATATATATATATCTTCCTTTGTCTTCTGTACGTATCATCCATTTTCTCTGCTAAATAATGAACACTCCCAATGGATGTGCAAAAAGTTGCAGATGTGTGCTGTTTGAGTTTTAATGCTCGTCACTGTCCTCCCAAACACAGATCAAATTTTATGCTCTCTATAGCTTAGCCTCATGACATAATAGCACTCAAGACAGATGTTTTTGGCTCCAGCAGTATGTCACAAACCTTGAATTCAGACACTCTTGCATCAAATTGGACAGGATTTGGCAGGTTGAAATAAACATGCAGTTTCTGCAAGTATATGTCCAGAAGAACATTGGTTCAGATACTGGGTTCGACAAGTTTCCGAATAAAGCACAACTACACTGTGCATACAAATACATGACACAAACAGCACACTCCATACAAATTACGACATATTAATTGTCTTGCCTTGAAAGACACAACGCAATGGATGATGGGAAATCCTGTATCTTTTCGTCTCCATGTTTTTTTACCAACATGTATATATACTGATGACCCATCCATCTATCAAATAATTTTTCAGGAGACACCATTAGGAGTTTGATGCATTAAACAGTGCACAAACACTGTGTGTAAACTGCAGTCTTGCAGTGATGTGTACACATCTGGTAGTTTTCGACTGACACGCAATCACAAGTTCGTCATGGATCAGGGAAAAAGGCTAATCTTTTCCAGACAGCTCCTCTCAAAGGGTTAAACACATGCCTGCACATGCCCATTCTACGTATAGGTTAGACGCCGTGTAGAGTTTTCCAATTGAATTAGAAGACGAGCGCGCAGCGCGAGTCTTCTAATTCAATTGGAAAACTCTACGAGGCGTCTGACATACTTATACTCCAAAAGATGGGTATTATAAAAGTATTTCCTACTTGAAACAAAGTTAAAAGACTTGATTTCGAAGAGAAAAGCGACAAGTAACAGTACATAATGTAACGACCTTTGACACTTGACCTGTCACGCTCCCTGACCCTATTCAATGCTGGTCAACAATAGACACGCTGGAATAAATATTATGTAAAATCCTCAAAGCATCGTCTCAGCTGCTTAGCGTAATGGACAGCACGCTCAGCCGTAGATCACAGAATTCGTGGTTCGAACCCTGCCAGGGACAAAATAAATTTTTTTCATTAAAAAGTGTAGACAAAAATTGTCGAAGTTCCATTGCAAAGTCCCGTCATGAGGTCACTTGCACTTCAGCGGATCTAATTCAATTAGACTCCTAGGAAGAGAGGAGCTCTATGAAAATTAGACTCCGCTGAAAACAATGGAAATTGGGCGCTGAGGAGTATAACAATGGATAATCTCTGTATGGAAAAACACTCTACAGCACAACAACATGAGAGGAGTGTAAAGGCGGCCTTGTTTACAGATAATGGCCAATTGATGAAAGGGATCAGATCTTTATTTTTTTATATTTCATATTTACTGCTAACAGTACTGGGAGAGCAAGCAAAGAGACCTGTGTACATTTCTACGATTGTAAAAATTTCACGGCCGTTTTGACCCACAACCACATGATGGGTGTTTTGTTGGGATAAACCAGTCACCAGTTTTCAAGTACTAATTTACAGGAAGGACTTAGGTGGGGGTGCAGCCTGGTCAGTCTGAACTGCAGTGCTCTAAGTACTTTTAAATTCCAAAACGATGAAAAGGTGGGATCTGTGCATGTGAAAGTGCCCACAGTTCATGACATATGTACACAAAAGTAGGGGTTGAGGGGCATGGCCTCTCATGATTCAAGGTCAACATTATATTTGCAATTCACAGGTCACAATAAAATAAAAATTGCCAGTCTTTATCTCACAAAAAACTACCCCGTGTCTCCCTCCCCAAAAGACTTCACCTGGAAGAGATAGTAAAGCTTTTTTTTTTTTTTTTTTATTTGGCTCTAATCAATTATGTGTTTGCTTGAAAATGGTTTCTGTTTGGGTTTATACCCTGCAACCCAGATGTACAACCTTCTCACACATGTACAAGCCACAGATACAGCACAGGTCTATGTCAGTCATCAATGCATTGTCAAAAATCTACAATTTGTTCCCAAAATTTTCTGCATAAAATTCTAGGAGCCTCAGTGTAATCAGGGAAGGTCGTCACCACTGCTATCAATGCACTGAAAATACATGCACATTCTATAATTCAGAAGATAGTGGAACAAGCTTTCCATATCATCAAGTGACAGGGAGCAGTTATTATTTTTATCAGCTATATTCAGGATCAAAGGAAGACCTATGTATATTTTCCTCTGCACACCCAGCAAGGCAACAGACACTGAGAGGAAAACACCAAGGCACCTTTGTGTACGTACAGCCCCTGAGAAGTCGACCAGTCGGGCAGTTTTGACACCAGAATCATGATGTGGAAGGGACCAGCTGTTATTTATGTCAGGTATTCATTTCACATCAAAACCACCAACATGTCCTCCAATAAAGATGTCATCTATGGCAGTCATCACTGGCACTGCTAGACTCGCCTCTCCCCCCCCCCCCCACTTGCTTCATACACATATGGGTCCTGGTCCTGTGACCTTGAAAATGAAGTCTAGGTTACCAAAATGTAATCAAGTCAAGAAATAGTAAGAAGGTACTACTGAGGAAAATTTGCGCTTGATACATTGCCTGTGAATCATGAGATATTTTGTTCACTAGGATTCTGCTATGGGTGGCTAGTGGGACATGCAAAATACGTGTAACCTCAAACTTCATCTGCATGGGGTATAACAAACTTCGGGGGGGGGGGGGGGGAGGGTATGAAAATAGTCTTCTGTGGACCATTTATTATTTTTCCTTTGTACCTGATATCAAAAATTAAGAGTTTTCAGCAGTATTCAGCAGACCAATTATCATTTTTTATATGAACCCACAATAAATGACTCATTCACAGGTCTCTATCTCATTACATTGACAGGTGACAGTTTTTGATAGAATATATTTTGGGGAGCAATTATTATTTCAGTATGGATTTTCCAGGAAAGAAGCCCACAAAATATCCCTTGTATAAAGATCATCAGGCACCAAGAGAATCTAACATTTCATTTTGCCGGACGCACAGCAGTCTGAATCCCCAGCTAAAGCAAAAATCATTTGATTAGGCACATGTTGATACTTGAAACGTATGCTTTAACAACAAATCTGAATATATATATAAAAAAGGCTCCGAAACATGTTGAGTAGTTACCCGCTGAAGACCCTTTAATTTATTTGGGCTGATACAGCCTATGTCAAAATTTTACAGAGGAACGTGTGCAATATAGACAATATTAATTCCATATATATACAGGTTAGACAGGGACAGGTTAGCTTATGGAGAGTAAAGAGTTCGAACTGCGGAATAGGATATTGACTACTAGGAAGTGGTTCTGGGCAAAAAGACACAAATACAATATATATATATATGCAATCTCCATCCTTCTTCCATGAACATGTACATGAAAAAGTTCAGCAACTGCTACGGAATGAGTCACAGGTGTACATTGCTGTCAATATCTGATTTCGAGTGCATTACAAAAATCGGAGGATAGAGGACTGTATTTGGCTCGCCTGGTACAGCTGTATGTGTATCTGGTTCATGGCCAGCCAGCTACGAATGTTTTGTTTACCTGTCCACCCCTGGTCTTTACAATATTTAGACTACTTACCAGGTTTTCATGTTCGATTACAATCTACACCTGCTAGCTGTCATAGATTTCACTTTGATGGAATGGTTATACTTACAGAGAGTAAGAAACGATTGCATAACCTCTCAAGAACAGGACATCCCAAGGATAGCCTTCAGCTGATGCAAACTAAGTCATGAATATGTCTCAAAATTGCGACATTTTTTTTTCTCATTATTGATACTTCTGCCCTAGAAACATTCCATTCATGCTATGCAAGTCTCCACCACTGGTTGTCATGCAGCAAACAATTTTCGAAATCTGCAGACCAGCCCTGTAAATCTATTGACAAGACTCATCCTTTAATCATTTGTATAGTTTCATAGTTTTCATGTTTTTTTTTGGGGGGGGCAATTCAGACTGTTGATTGAAATTTTTAAATTTCACTGTTTTGGACACAGTTCAAATAATTAAAACCGATCAATGACCAAAAAACCCCTCGGCCATGAGAGACGGACCCGTCGGTGACAAAGATACCCCTCCGATAGGTCAAGGTTACTTCGGTTTGACCTAATGACAAAGCTTTGAGGCAATTGCAATGAGCAGAGATATCATGGCAAGGTCATTTTTCTTCAATACAGCACTGTGACCTAAATATGTGACCCAGTGACCTAGTTTTCAATAGGTGTCTGAGGCATCCTTAGGGACCAACTGTCATAAATAATTGGTGCAGCTAAAATGAGTAATTTAATATTTGAAGATATCATGGTTCCACCATTTTTCTTCAGACCAGCACTGTGACCTAAATATGTAACCCAGTGACCTAGTTTTCAACAGGCATCTGAAGCACCTCAATGGCCCTGTGTGATAAAAATAATTGATGAAGCTACATTCAATACTTTTTCCGATATTGTGTTAATGCCTTTTTTTTGCAATGTAGTACTGTGACCTAAATATGAGACCTGGTGACCTACTTTTGGATAGGCACCTGAAGCACCTCGATGGCCCCCTGTGATAAAAATTTGCTTTGTGTAAAATGAGTCTTTTTAGAGATGTGGTGTTAACAAGGCAGGCATGGATGGACGCGTAGGTGAGGACAATATCCCTCTGCCCTTATAGGCCGAGGGGTAAAAACCTGTGTTGAAATACTATTTCACTGTAAGCAATAAACTGAAAACATATACGTAAAAATACAACATAATTTCACATAATCAAATTTCCAGTATTTTACGGCGTGTGGCAGCTTTTGCAGGTCACTTGTTACTGAAAAGTGGTACCTTTAAACTGCCTCCAGTGGTGACCCTCCCCCCCCCCCCCCACTCCCAAGTTTTGGAGCAAGACTTCCTGGAGGCACTGATATCAAAATATCATCTTATGCTATGTTTGAGGGTGAATTATCATTTTCTAATGTGAAATTCAAAAGTAGTGACTCACTGTACATCACATGTCCTAAACATTGTTACAAGTAAATTGTGACGTGCCTGCATCAGTGATGTGATGCCCTGACATTTAGACAAAATCAAATGTGCTCGAGTGATGTTTGATTCATGGAATAACCGCGAAGAACGTAAACAAACAGAGCAAACCAGCTCGGTGTTGAAAGTAGGCCTAGGGCATATTTTCTGTGATGAATACCCAATAACATATAGGTCACTTGTGATTTTCCCCACCAACAACGATCCCTCGTGAAAGAAAAAAAAAGTGACTCACTCTCAGCCATGTAAGACTCTCTATATATCAAAGTTTAAAGAGCTCCCCTGATCCTTCCTCAAGCAGGGACCCCTGGTGCCATTAGCCAATTTGCCAAATGCTAATGTTTCATTCCTTTGGCTTAAGAAATTAGCAAATGGCTAATTTATCTTAACATGAATATTGAAGAGTGGGGTCAAATTCTGCAGTGATTACTGTTTTATTCTCCGATTTGGCTACAAATTTTGAATGCCTAGATCTTTCCCTGCAGAGGGAACTTATAACCACTCAAACCAGAATGTAAAGGGTTACCCTAAAGCTTGCATGATGACTTTCGCTTCCTGATGAAATGTGCAGTGGGATCAGCTGATTGTAAGAAGTTGCTTCTGTGATGTGTGTACACGGGGATAAACAGCCTGTTTTCACACCATTTATTGTTGTATCACATGCATGTATGATATTCTCCTCACTGCAATGAGGTGGTAATCGCTGGGTAGAGGACTGGATAATTAGTGGCCAGCAGATGGCCGGAGCCTAGCTCCCCCTCCCCTCCCCCCCCAACCTCGTGATTCACACACATCATGCAACCACAAGAAACTGAAGTTTACAAAACCACCTCTTCAAAGACATCAATTTGGATTGAACTTTTCAATAACAGACTGGACTTTGTTTCAATACAAGAGGTTTTCAATTATACTAACTTTGGTATTGAATGGGCCTAAAACATCGGTCACTCGGTCATGAATATACATACACAGGGCCAGAATTTTGGCGAGAATCTGAGAATCCATTCTCATATAGATTCTCCTAAACTTTTCTTTCTTTAAAAAGAAAACTAATTGACAAAAATCCAAATAGATTCTTGCAAAATTTTGCGAAATTCTGGCCCTGATATATACATTTGAACAAATGGTCTCCATATTTGGTCTGAAATCACAGGCTTCAGTCTATTTTGTGTAAAGACACCATTATGCATTCACATTGGCCCCTTGTACAATAATCTGACTTCCCTTGGTTTTGTACCCAAAGTGAAGAAAAATCAAGACTTTCAATTCCACATATTAACCACCTCCTGGTCGAAGTATTCAACAAAGTCAACAGCTTTTTTCTGATGGCCTGGGAAATGTTATCCTCTTAAATCTACATTTCTCATTAACCCTTTCCCCCTTAAACCTGCCAAAACCGGATGGTAGTCAAATGTCGTCTGCTTCAGTGTTTTCAACTAATTTCAACAGTTATGAAAAACAATTTGACTGAGAAATATACATGAGACTTATCAAGATCACATGCCCCAGATCGACAGCTTTCCTTGGCATGGGTTGGGCACTTACCCATGCCAAGGAAAGCCGTTGACTCGGTCTTAATTCAAGGGGGAAAGGATTAAAAACATTTGCTAATGATACACTAAAACAAGATTTTAAGCAGACACTTTACATGCGAAGCACTTCGGGGCAACTTGAGGGGCAAATGGTGCAATCTTGATCCAGCTCGACAGAACCAGTCCATTGGTCCACTGACACATCACTTGTATTTTTTTAGACCACATTTGTTAGGTCCCTGCTCTAAAATTTAAATACAAGCCAAGAAGAGTTAATTATTAGCTCACATGCACACAAACTTTGGCCGTTTTCTCAACCCGCACCTTTCTTTAGATCTTTCCTGCTCAAATGGCCAAAAACGTTTTGCATGCAAAATCACATGCACAAGTGTTTCAGTTTAATTTTCTAATATTATTAGAAAACGTTTTGAAGAAAGACACAAATTTGTGCCACATCTCATCATGATGCATGCGTCCAGTTAAGAGTTTCCTTCTTGATGTGGGCTGGCAGCATGGGTCTAATTCCCCCCGCCCACAGGAAAGCAATTGATTCAATTATGTTCTGTTCAGAAAGGGGTTAATAAGCTGTTTTGCATTAAATGAATCCCTGTTTGGCTGACCCAGTTTTTTGTTACCTTGGAACTATTTTCAGACCACTCTCCCTGCCCCCAGTAACACTCCAATAATATTTGCTCAAGACTGAAACCGTATACTTTCTTTCCGACAGTCACAAACGGTCGTTAACCCTGACACTGATACTTTGTGATGTTCCAACGCAAACTTGGCTACTGACTTCTTCGTTTTTTTAATGCCTGGAGTTTATGGGACTTGACACACAAGGGTGCCCTGGAGTGAGGGGGGGGGGGGGAGGGATGACCTCTCAGGAGACAGCCTCTTTATCTGGCATAGCAGGAGCTAAATGTGAGTCACCAGGACAGGACACAGAGACATGAAAAACATGATGTTATGCAGAGGGAAAAATAAAATACCATATTCCTCCTAGTAAGTGCCCTAAGTATTAACAAAATTACAGTAAAAATGAGTCTTCATTCTGGAGTAACATTTTGAACATGACACACACAAGGCAAAACGCAGGCTGCATGAACACCCTCATCCCCCCATTGGCTCTCCAAGGAAATCAAGACACTCAACCAAGTTACTCCTAATTCACGATTGATTAATTCTGAAAAAATACAATAACAATTCCAAAATTACCATGATTTCCTGGGTTACAGAAAGTACCATCAGACATGAACATACGATGAAATACCTTACAGTATAATATAGCCAAATTAGCAAAGGATAAATCATTTATTCAATTTTTGATGCATCTACGTAAATTCATGGTATTTTACTTTATACTGATTTTCTCAGCATTCTCGAACATGTAAACTTTTGCCCTTGGTTTTGATCAACATAATCAGCATTTGGCTGACAAGGTCACAGTTCTTTAGCAACACTGGCTACAATAGTGGAACTCTTAGTGCCAGCGCGTAGTCCTGCAGTGTTACTTGCTTTCAAGAAGGAGAACGTAGGTCATCACACTTTTGTGATCAATTTCATTGGATTATTATTGTAACTTCACTGCTTTTTCTCTTTTTTTAAAAGTAAATTGCCCACTTTTTCATGAGTTCAGGTATAAAACAAGACAGAACTTTTTTTTTCAACTTTTACTTTTTGCTTATTTTTTTAAACACTTTCCAAACACTTTAAAGTGAGAAGTTTTTGTGGCAGCAACATATGGGTCGGATAACTGCAAACAGAAGGTATTATTTTGTTTGGACATGTCTATATTCGGTGTCTTTGCATTGAGTAACAAGGTCATGTGTGCAGCATAGCACCATAACAACCTTAAACCACAATGTGCAGTAGTACATCAGGATCAGTCACTCTTAACAGTGTATCAATGTGAGGATAGACATTAGATGTCACTCTTAACAGTGTATCAATGTGAGGACAGACATTAGATGTCACTCCTAACATTCTATCGATTTTGAGGACAGACAGCAGATCTCTGGCATTCCTACAATAACATCACCCTGATATATTTATCACAAAATAAGTAAATTATCACAGGAATATTTATATTCTTCCTGGTTATCTCCCAACCAATACATCATGCAATGAGTCATGGTAAAAAGTGACAAAGTGGCAAACTGTGATATATATCTGCTGTGTTGAGACTTGGTGTTTTTGGCACTCATTCGTCAAAAGAGATTCCCTCTATCACTGCACAGCAGCTGTCTGGGAGTCCAGGCCGGTGTCACTACTGTATTGGTATCAAATATAGACCCGTGTTTTTCCCAATGGAGATGAACTTTTCTGATTTCTTCATCAACATCTGTTAACAATTTCTCCTGCACCGGCTACCGACTTGCGGCTTGGTTTTCATATACATGTGTTTCTGGATAAACCATGTGTGGCTATGTTACAGGGGCTTTTGTTGAACACAAAGACCAGTCAACTTGCTCTCAAGGAAATTGTTTCACAGGCCTGGCAGGCTATCCCATAAACCTCAATGTACATTACACCTTGTCCAACATTTTGCAGCCGCCACATCAAAGACATTGAATACAACACATTGTGAGGAGACTACTCTGGCCCCAGCAGCTCAACAAGGAAGTGCCTGTACCCAGCACGCTCCCGGAAATTTATGCTGAAATTTCTTGGAAAATGGTCAATTTTTGATAATTTTTAGCCACCACTGCCTGAATTCCATCAATATTTTCCTTCTATATTTCATATTAATTTATCCCAACATCCCGGAAATCTGACTTTTTATTGCCTGGATTTCTAGTTTGGCGGGTTGGCATGCTGGTGGCCAGTACATTGCTGTATCAACCAGGACAAAATGTATCCTTCTTGGTACTATGTGATGTTGGATCTTGCATGCTGACAGGGCTGCCACCCGCTCACTGTTCAGCATCCAAAAGCCTTGAACTCTTTCCATACCAGTCCCTGATTTTTCTGCATGTTTACCTCCATTTAAGATGACAATTGCATTTAAATTCTTCATGAAAAGAGCTTTTGTTCAAGTACCAATATGCCTATAGTCCTGTGACGATAGTATGCATTGAATTAACTTCAAACAAAATTTATGTACTATTTACTTGAGATAAAAATTACGATGTAAAACTAACATGTGTTTCATTGCAACCCCAGGCCTAGACATTCCCCCACCCCCACCACCAAAAATTCTTTTAAAAGCCTGTTGGGCCATTATGGACTGGGGCACTTTTCACTTTACTACCCTGGTCACAGGTGGGCCACTAAGGATTTTGAAGACAGGCAGGTAGGCCTTACACAAAATTGAAATAAAACCTTGATTATTTTATGCATAACTAAAACAGACTTATGGCACTTCTCATTATGACTGAGCTTTTTTTATCTCACATGCAGCACCACTGGTGTTTTGTCTATGTGTGATGACTTTGAATTTTATCCCCACAAAAGTGCAACATTATTGCATTCATTTTCTCCAAATACCCACTGAGCTTGAAATCATCATCTTATTTGTTTGTTTATTTATTATTTATTTATTCAATTCTTTATTCATTCATTTTATTTTTTCAATAGTAGTATATTAGTATTCTTTCTTTCTTTCTTTCTTTCTTTCTTTCTTTCTTTCTTTCTTTCTTTCTTTCTTTCTTTCTTTCTTTCTTTCTTTCTTTCTTTCTTTCTTTCTTTCTTTCTTTCTTTCTTTCTTTCTTTCTTTCTTTCTTTCTTTCTTTCTTTATTTATTTATTTACTTGTTTACTTATTTATTTATTTATTTATTTATTTATTTATTTATTAGTGTCCTTTACTTTGATAAACATTTTTTTTTTTTACAATATTAGTATTCTTTATTTTAATAAATGATTTTCGTTTTTTATAATATTAGTATTCTTTATTTTGATAAAAGCTCATTTATCTTTTTACAATATTAGTATTCTTTATTTTGATAAAAGCTCATTTATCTTTTTACAATATTAGTATTCTTTATTTTGAGAAATGTGTGCCACTACTGGTGCACCCATCAGTTCGCCTCATCATGGTGGAAGTAATGGCAGATGTTTATTGCCGACACCTAGCGAGAAGACATGCCGTTTTGGCATGAAATTAGTGTGCATCTGCTGCGTTTCAAGTGACCTAATACCAACAGATTTAATTTGCATGCAGCTTTTGCCCATTAAAAATTACCAGAAAATGACTCGTGTTGTAAATATTACCTGGCTCTCTTTGTCACCAAGAATAACATGTGCCCAGTCAGTAGCTTTCCTGATGGCACTGTGCCCAGAATATGGGAAAGCTGTTAACTCGTGTCTCGTGCGTGATAAAAACAAAATTATAAGATTTACAGCACATACATGTACTTCCATTCGGAATGCAAGAACTGTTGATTTGATAGTTTTGGGCAACATTTATCCGTTGCAATATAATTGATTCAACTGATGGACAGGGTTTCTTAAGCTTTCTTTCTGTCTCTGTTTGTTTATTTCAGCATAGTCTTCATCGCACCCATTACTTCACCAACTGGTCAATCTACACCACCATTAACACTGATCAGTCACATGGTCAAATGAATCTCCACTGACAATGTCACTCTGTCTCTATGATGAGATTAACACAGCAAGAACATGAGGCCTCTCCAAGGACTTCTTAGTATTTTGTTCACCCTAGGGCAAGTCAATGCTGAACTCAACTAAAGCATAGTAATATATTGGACACTCCCCCCAACCCCAACCCAATTAGTGAACGACATACAATTTTACAGAACTGGACAAAAAAAAGGGCGGAGATGAAGGTCCTGTGCCAACTTCATTGATCTAACTCTTTCAGTAACAAGTTTGGGACTGAGTCAACAGCTTTCCTTGGCACGTTTGTGCCCAAAGTGTACCTAAGAAAGCTGTTGACCCAGACCATTATATTCTCTGGAACTATAGGCATGCTGGTACTTGAACGTCAGGTCTTTTCACAAGGAATATGAATATAGAATCCTTATCACAATTGACAACAGTTTGTCTTAATTACTTTGGTTCAGTCACAGTTGGCACAGAAAGAGTTCACCCAAAACAATGTGCTTAATTTCACAAATGTAAATTGTCATTTATTGCACTTCAGGTGCTTATGTGATGCTCTTAACCCTTCAGTGCCAACTGCGAGTAAAGATTAACAACTTAACCCTTTCCCCCTTAAACTGGCCAAAACCAGCTGGTGGTCAAATCTAAAATAAAGAGAAGCTTAACAAACCCAAATCCCTAAGCCCAAGTGCCGTTTGAACACTGTCAAGTCTGATATTCCAAGGGCAAAGTCTTATTCCGCAAAACTCAGCTTGAAAAACTGTGAACATTGTTTTAAACCAATATCATTTTGTGCAAGGAACAAATCATATTCATAAATTTTGAAATTTAGAAGAAAGTTTTAGGCTTTATTAGCCTTTATATAAAATCGGGTCATCAGCGGGGAACCAGCGCAAGACTTGAAACATCCTGACAACAAACATCCTGAGCTGAAGTATGATAGGAATTAAGCCAATATGATATTCCTTTCTTGATAGGCCTACTTATTAATAATTTAGCCCATATTACATAAATATAATTAAAGTACTTTAACAAATCATAGGTCAATGCCTAACTTGCATAATTAGGCCTATCAAAAATGTATCACTGTGATCAATTGAGTACAGCAAACTCCACACTTACCAAGGACACTTGGTCTTTCAACAGACCCAGCAAGGCCGATCTAACGAGATAAACATCTCCTGCTTCAGTGTTTCCCACTAATTTCAACAGTAATGAAAACCAATTTGATAGAGAATTGTACATGAGTCCTATCAAGGTCACAAGCTGTTGAGACGGTTTTAATTCAAGGGGTAAAGGGTTAAACAAACTGCTCTGAATGCCCACAAAAGTGCTTGATCCAAGCTCCTTGTAAACAGACCTTTTTATTCGGTACTGGCATGCCTTAAGCTACATAGAATATAATAGTCCAGGTCAACAGCTTTCCTTGGCACTCTTTCTATATGTTCAAAGTCTGCCAAAGAAAGCTGTTGACTCAGTCTAAAATGTGGCACTGAACGAATTAATTTCAATATTTTAGGGCGGGTCCCTCTTAAACCTACTTTAAAATCCCATTTACCTGCATTTGTATTTCCAATTTTATTTTATTTTTTGCCTGTCACCAGCAAAATAAGCAAATATAAAAGTACATCTAAATGAAGTGAATTTACAGTACAAGTATGGAAGTCACATTTCATGAACATAGTCCTCCATGGGTGACATTAAATATCACAGTTCATAGATCTATGAAACATTTTGTTCACAAAAATACCCCTGAACTTGTCTTCAGTGACAAGTTTGGAATCCTATCAAAGCGAAGACTCCCTTTGAAAGTGTTTCTAAAAATAAGGCACAACCTGAAAAACAGTGACCCAATGGGGGTGGGGATGGGGGGGGGGGGGGGAAGTAAGCATTTTCTCCATGGCACATGCAAAAAAGCTGGGCAATCAGTTTTAGACACATAGTCTTGAACTTGTCAAGAGACCTGTTTCAGACAAAAAGTCACCTTGTTCACAGAAAGTAAACACATCTGACTTGTGGGTGTCTGGTCTTGGCAACAGGGATTTGAAACATCAGTCATAGTATCTCTTTCATGATTCGGTGTCTTAAGGACTGACCTGGAACCATGAAAATCCATGTAGACAAATTGGAACATTAAAAAGCATACATGTTTTTAACATATATCCATGACTCAGTTTTGTTTTTGTTTTTTTTATATATATTAAAAGAAAACACCATCTGCATATACAATGTATATCAGCTTTTTGCTAAGTTGTCGTGGAAGTCCCTGGTGCATGGAGTCAAACTTGTCTCCCTCCTGTGCCCCCCCCCCCCCCAGGTTAACCTATTAATGATGTTCATCAAGTTTTTGGAGACAAGTTAAGGACGGATGGTCCACCTCCATGTAACAGACATCACAGCTGACAAAGTTTTGCTACCAGTCTCCAAATATTCCCGTGTTTCAAATGTCTGTTCGTTTGTAGTGCCTTTTTCATCTTCTTTTGAAATGAAAATACTCTGGCCTGTTGACCCTTTTAGGGTCACCGTGAGACCGATTCAACAGTTTTCCTTGACACGGGTTGGTAGCTGCACTAAGGAGAGGTACAGACCTGGAGCATACCCCCGTCACAGACCTGTCCTATCTACAATTCTCAGTGAAAAATACTTTGTATTTACATCTACACGTATGTATTATTTAACTCATTCCATACCAGTCCCTGATTTTTCCGTATATTTACCTCGATTGAAGAGGACAATTTTGCATATTTAAATTCTCCATGAAAAGAGCTTTCATTCAAGTACCAACATGCCTATAGTCTTAAGTCAGTGCCTGTTACCATAGTGTGGAATGAGTTAAAAGCAACAAATTTTGAGGACACAACAAGTTACATCTGGGTACTTTCTGTAATTTGAGCCAGAAAGGTTAAACATCAAGAATATAGCTTTCTTAGAATACTTTCTTTGAACCTAATGAGGATACTGACAGAACAAAAATACCAGGAAATCCTATGATTTTAACTTGACATGGTCAATTTCTGTACATCTTAATATTCATCATACATTTCCATTTACATGCACCTTTTGTCTCCCTTTCCAATTTAATTGCATAACCTAACAAAGTTCCTGGATGCCAGGGTTAAAGATCAATGATGACTTACACATCTTTAATGTTAAGAACATGAATGTTTTTGCCCCTGAAACTGGGACTGCCTTGGACTGACAAAATACCCAGAATTCCCACTACCAACTGGTACCCTGACTTGCCCCCATCAGGGTGTGCCAGACACCACAAGAATGTGTTGAATTTGATACATGGATCCACTGCTCACTCCCAGCTGAAATGAGATCCACTGGTCAGTATCACTCAGTGCCTCACAATATCACTCTGTGATGGGTCCCCAATGAGTAATTAGTGAACTATGGTGCTGGGTCTTCCTCCCCACCCCCCACCCCGATATCTGGTCTGATCCACTTAGAAAAGGGGTGAAAGGATTATCAGAATAATACTGATTGCATAGCTTAGAGACTGTCTCTGTATATCTTCCATCTACTATTTTTTAAAAAAAATGAGACTTGTGATGCAATGAACAATCAACTCATCCTCTGCAAGAACCTCACAGGGTCTGAATATGTCTGGACTGAAAAAAAAATATATAAATAAATAATTAAAGGCCTGTTCTCCCCTCCCCCTTCCAAGGGCAGTTACAATATTGATGGCATTATACCACACACTGGCAGCTATCAGCAGCCATGCTGCAAGTGCCAGGGATGATCATCAACTTAGGCCAGCTTACATTCCTTGTCAGTGTGCACAAAATTCTATTCATCTTGACCGCACACCTTGATGTTTCATCAAGTCTTCTCAACACCTCAGTTGGAATGGCAGGTCAGGTCAAACAGCTACTCTGTACACACACTGACAGCTGACGACCCCTGCAGTATATTTGGACCCAGCCAGTCCAGTAACATTTTTCACCATAAAACCCACTATTCTTTTGGTTGTCTGTCATTCATATCCCCAACTTGTTTGTGAACACATTATCTAATACTTACTGGCCACCTGAAACACATTTTGTACCTTGACAGCATCACTTGATTATATTTACAAAGGTGACCTTTGACCTCATTCTCATGGTCCCAGCAGCCACACATACAGTGGCCCCCCAGCTAAGGCTTTTCAATGCAGTCCTCTCAACTTAAAATGACAAGTTTTGTGGTACTTGAGAGTCTCCACCCCTGCCAAACTTTCCACAAAATCCTGGACCATAAATTCAGCTGATCTTATTTTGTGTTAAAAGGGGTAAAATGTTTACCAATTTAAGAACTCTGAGGTTCAGTGGGAACGGCAAGACCTGTCAGTAATCACTCATGGTAACTTTACTCTTTCAATGCCAATCACGTCTAAAGTCCATCTACTTAACTCAAACTAGTCTGAATTATCATTAGCATTCCAGATTTGTATTCCTCGTAAAAACACCTTTCATTCAAGCACCAGCATGCCTATAGTTCCAGACAGAATACCCCAGGTCAACAACTTTTCTCAGCACGCATTGGGCACATTGCACCAAGAAAAGCTGTTGAATCAGTCCAAAATTTGGCACTGAAAGTGTTAAACTTGTGTCTGTTCAATTGAAGTCCAGTAACCTACAAACATTTACCATCGCTCGACAAATCGACCTGGAAGATCTAAGATTCAGCTTCCAGCATTCCTTTCCCAGGATAAGCATCTCAGTGCTTCAGGAAACTCCAATCTCCCCTTAGCCCACACGTTGCATGTGGTAAAGTACCTTTAGAAGTATATTTACATGATGATCATATCTTCGGTGCTGGTAATCTTCTACCAAATTGGCATAATACATGAAGCATGAAGGTAAAGATAGACTTGGAAATAAAACTTGTTACCATAGCAAAAAGCTTTCCCTTTAGCCCTTTCCCCCTTAAACCGGCCAAACCTGGCTGATGGTCAAATGTCATCTGCTTCAGTCTTTTCAACTAATTTTAACAGTAAAGAAAAACAATTTTGACTGAGAATTGTAGATGAGCCCTATAAAGATCACATGCCCCAGGTCAACAACTTTCCTTGGCATGAATTGGGCACTTAGTGCCCAACTCATGCCAAGGAAAGTTGTTGACTCAAGTGTCAATTCAAGGGGGGAAAGGGTTAAGATCCTTCATCTAGCTCTTTCATTGCAACATTTTGGACTGAGTCAACAGCTTTCCTCACCACGTTTTGGGAACCATATTATACACCAAAAGCACGCTGAGGAAATCCATTGACCTTTGACCTGGGCTATTATATTCCATGTAACGGCAGGCATGCTGACCAGTACTTGAATGAAAGGTCTTTTACACACAATATGGATCTAACATGTGCACCTATTGTAATTCAGAGCAGTCCATGTTTTAGCAATTCGACTGAGGTCACAATTGGCACTGACAGAATTAAACATAGATCGAAACTGTGTAGTTCTAACCATGTTCACCACTAAGAATGGGACCCTCATAATGTGGATCTGACCCACTTAATTCTAGCTATGTTGATTAGTTGCATTCATATGACTTATGCAGATCTACTGTTTAAGTCTAGCTGTGCGCATAACTCAGAAACAAACCCTTACCCTCACATCGATGTGACCTTTGCACATAATTCTACAAGCAAAAACCAATGAAAGTAGGAATCTTGACTTGCTTGCATGTATATGACAAGTTCTCTGGTTCTGTTAACCAATCAAAACGCAACCTTCATCTCTTCTATTAAAACTAGTTCTTTCTGCTGAGAACCAATCAGAATTTGACAAGTTCCCATAGATCCGACCAATATAGCTTTGGCCAAATAAATTCCGTCAAATTATAGGTGGCCCCTTTACTATCATACGCAACTTAGACTTTGACCTCCTCCAAAATCCCACTATTAATATATTTCGAGGATCTATCAAACATTAAGGATGCTAGAGCGGTCACAAGATCTTCAAATTTTAACCCATATACGTATTTCTGCAGGTGGCACGCCCAATATTGAATTCAACCTAGATTTTTATATACATGATAAATCCTGAAAGTTATATGGGGCTATCTTACAAACTGTGGACTGTATTTCACTCACAAGCAAAATGTTTATGGACGGACAGATGGATGAGTGATTGCATTTAAGCTCTGCGATCTTTGGTCAGCAGAGCTAAGACTTGGGAGACTTGCAGTTGCATCATTTCATGACAACATGCTCCAAATCAACAGCTTTCTTTCCATGAATTCTGCACTTAGTGCCCAACCCATGACAAGGAAAACTGTTGACTTAGTCTGAAATTCCGTTTGAATTCAAGGGAAAAGCATTAGTTAAGTGGTCAAGAAAGGCTTCACAGCACAAAAGAAATGTGTGTGTGTGGGGGAGGGGTAGTCCTATTTATGCCTCGTTTATTTCTCTATTGCTTGTGGGCCATACAGTTTTTAATTGGGAGTGCGCACATCATTTGGTTCCTTCCCAGACAAAACCGGCAGAACATCATTATTTTTTTTCATGTTTAAACCTTCACATAGTCTGCATAAATAATCATGATATAATTGACCACATTTTCTCACGGTCTATTTCTGCACACTTGACTATGTTCCATTGAGGTGTCTACTTTCATTATCATCATTAACTTAAGTGGTCAAAACAAAGCTTCCAATTACAACTGTATACACTGTCTGATAAGCCAGGACCAATTCATGGAAAAACAGTCAGAGATAAACAATGATAATTACGGGAAATATTATTGTACTGCCGGACCTTGGCTGGTCATATTATTCATAAACAAAGATCTATTCTGGCCTCCATGTATTTCCTTGTCGATGGTGGTCCACCCCAGATCCCTCTGTTCATTAATGTGTATTAAGTAAACATCCAGTCACCACATGAGATAACTTTAGCCTTAACCTTCTCCTGCTCCAAATCTTCCTTAACCCATTCCTGGTTGAAGCACAACTGAGTCTGCAGCTTTCCTTGTTGTGGGTTTGAGGCATGCTGTCAGGAACGGTCCAACATACAAATCTCAGCATAAATGTTTTCTGGTGCTGAGAAATTTAAGTAAACCACGGAAAGCTATTGACCTAGGGCATGCCATCATGAATGGTTTTACATGTAAATCAGCAGAAATGTTCTCTAGTACAGAGAAATTTAAGTCAAACAAGGAAAGCTATTGACCTAAGGCATGCCATCAGGAATGGTCTTACAAGTTGTAAATCAGCAGAAATTTCAACTAATTTCAACAGTAATGAAAAACAATTTGACTGTGAAATGTACATGAGACTTATCAAGATTACATGCCCAAGGTCAACAACTTTCCTTGGCATGAGTTGGGCACTAAGTGCCCTACTCATGCCAAGGAAAGTTGTTGACCTGGGCATGTGATCTTGATAGGGCTCATCTACAATTTTCAGTCAAAATTTTTTTTTCATAACTGTTGAAATTAGTTGAAAACACTGAAGCAGACGACACTTGACCACCAGCCGGTTTTGGCCGGTTTAAGAGGGAAAGGGTTAAGTCAAAATGTTATAAAGGCAGACAACAGATTTCCTTCCAGGCGCATTTGGGACATTTTGAGTGGAGAAGGGTTGACAGACGTCTGGGTTTACCTAACAAGACATCTGGTATTTATCTTACAAGTGAATTGTCATACCATTAAGACAACTGATTTCAACAGGATCAAAGGAAAAAAATTGGCATACAGTGAAACTTGTCTTCAGCCAACCCCCTGGGATGACAGTTTCAGTCTCTCAAGACAGGGTCTTACAACAGGTATAGACTAATTGAAAAGTACCAAGTAAAGTATATTGAAAAGGTGGTCTTTCATGAGAAATTATCTGTCATTAGAATGGTCTCTCAAGACAGGTACTACTGTACTAGCAGTCCTCACTGGAGTGCAGTTATTGACACACAAACAAGTCTTGCCTGGAAGACAGACCTGTCCTTTATGTACTCTTCAACTAAAGGGGCAAAACGCCTGTCTCAAGCCAGTGGCTTCTGCATTGTCTGCCAAGCTCCACCTGTTGTTAGGGACAGCTAGACCATGACTACAAGTGCATGAAAAACACTGAAAGTTAACTCTTTCAGTGCCAATCACATCTTAAGTTAATCTACTTAAGTCCGACAAGTCTAAATTATCATTAGGATCTCAGATTTATATTCCTTGTAAACAGACCTTTCATTCAAGTACCAATATGCCCATAGTTCCGGAGAGAATACCCCAAGTCAACAGGTTTTCTCGGAGCGCATTGCACCCAATGTGTGCAGAGAAAATCTGTTCACTCAGTTCAAAACTTGGCACTGAAAGGGTTAATAGAAACATGGAAATAGTGACTGAAGAATTTACATGGCACAAAGGGAGCCGAGTCTCCATACAGGAAACTATGCTGGAATCATATCCTTTGGATATCAGCCCTGATTTGACACTTTGCATGTAATTTTTTTGGCACAGCTCCATATTTCCTGTACGCAGAGTCACAATTTACGGCTGTCTGTGGGTCAGAATCAGACACAACTGACTTGCTGTGTGTCTACTGAACCAGTGAACAGAGGTCAGTACCGGACTCTGGTCATCTACACAATTCCTATGTAAATTTTTAAACACACTTTTTGTCTTCACTGAAATACTTTATTCTTTGTTTTACTCATTTAAGTCTGTATGAAAACAGACTTTTTTGCAGCACGGGACACTGGTATAGAAGCCATCCATACAATTTTCATGTTAAGTCTGTGTGAAAACACAGGCTTTTTGATTTCCCCAAATATATATATATATATGAACACAGACTTTTTTTCTCTCTCTCCCTCCCTCCCTCCTTCTCTCTCTCTCTCTCTCTCTCTCTCTCGCTCTACTCCACTTTTGAACATTAACTTTCAGACTAATTCAGTGGTGTTGTTGATCCACACCACTTTTCACTGGGTCATTTTAGTGATGACTGGTGCATTATTACAGTTATTAATTATGTTCCCTCTTCCTGTCAATTCGATAAACTGGCTGTAGTTGTATTTTTGTTTATTTCGCTGATAGCACAAAAATGAAAATATGACCATAATAAAATGGTCTTTTACCATAGGTATGATGGTAATGATGTCCAAAATGACAAAGTAGAGTTAATACTAAATAGCTAATCGTTCAGAATCAAAATACAACAAAAATCTAGTGTCTAAGTGACATGTATGTACAGCAAAGTAATATTTTGTGTCTTGAGTGACCATCCTTCAAGCCATAAGAAGTGTCTTGTTAAAGGGAGTCTCTCAAGAAAGCACAAGATTTGGTGCCCTCTACATCCATCACAAAGAAGTGGTCTCACACGACATAAGATCACAGAAGTTCTACTAGTCTCCTAAGTATCTTCGTTTTAGTTTGGCATTGCTCGAGATCTCTGCAGCCAAAATAGCGTGCATTGTATTTTGTTGACAGCCACACAGGTCACTGCAGCAAGGCTCTTTGATCCCTTCCACCAACTTCTAACGAGATAATGAGTGGCCATCAGCCAACCTTCCTTCACCCATCGTCACCAGCAGCAAGCACAAGCATATTGATGACGGTGACCGTTAATTAATGCCCACACTTATGGCTGGAGATGAGAAGGCCGAGACGCCAGCACTGACAGGTGCCTGACTGGGTCCCTCCACACCACATTAGGCCAGTAATAACCTCCTGTCCCCTATCTGTGCTTAACTCACTCTTACCCACTCCTTCAATTTCACTTGAAGGTTACAGACCACAGTTGTGACTGGCTGGTTGTGCATCCCAAAGGAGATAGTTTGCAATTGTGAAAATACTGTGTTTTCAGCATCTTGTAGCTTCTGTTAAAATAAAGTTAGCTAAGTCAGGTTTGCTGCATCATAGAGTTGCTTCACTGGTGGTCATATAGGTGCACTGTTTTCCAGGCCAGGTGGGAACTTTATGGTGGGGAAGGACAATGATGTGACCCTGACAAGAGCACAGTTCATACACCTGTATAAAGCTGACAGCCAGGTGTTGTTTCGTATTTCAATTATCACAAATTAAGGAGCTGAGAATATATATGACAAAAATCCATCCATGTATTTCTGACATTTTTATCTGTTAAATGCCGTTCACGGAATTTTAAAATACCAAAATGCTGATTTTTTAGACTGAAAAATGCTAATATGAAAAATAGAAGAATTTATAACTTTGGTCTGTGGCCTAAACTTTGCACCCTGAGTAAGGACTTAGGTAGACATATTCAGGGTTTCTGCCAGAGTGAAATTTTAGGGTACTCAGTTTCTCATGTTTCAAAGTGGAAAGTCTGACAGTGAAGATTTATGGGGTGTTTTGGGGTAATGTATGCTAAAATTGTACTTTTTTCCCAAAATTTTAAGGTAAGCAAAAGTACCTTTGAAATTTTTTGGGGTATGCTTTTTTACCTGTTTTACCCTCTGGCAGAAACCCTGATATTGGATGTATGATGTTCATAACATATTCATATTTTTCACAGAAAGCACTTTCATTCAATTATCAACATGCCTTGTCTTTCAGAGCTTGACGTGAAAGCCTGTCCACCTGACCATGGCTAGCAAATAAATCAAAACCCTCTGGTCACACAGCCTGGTTGTAATCCATGATTGTCTTACCTGGCAGGCACTTTGCAAAACAAAAATCTGGGGGAAAATGGCAAAATTCTAATCTTAATCAAACTACTCTTAGGGACAGCTGGTGCAATTGGCCAAATGCCAATGTTTCATTCATTTGGCTAAAGAAATTTGTAAATGACTACTTGATTTTAACATGAATTATATAAGAGCAAGGTTGAATTCTGCAGTGATTATTGTTCAATTATTTTCTGATTTGGCTTCAAATTTTGAAGGCCTAGGTCTGTCCCTGTTCTCTGTGAGCCTTGCTCCTTCCATCTTCTTAAGCAAAGATTCAATCACAAATTTGACTGAGAGTATGACCGAGAAGTGAAATGTTTTATGTGGTATTTAACTGAGTGACACAGTGTCACTCCGTCAAACACGAAGTTCTGTGAGTTTCAACTTCACAATCTGCAGACTTTCGCAGACAACACTTGCCCCCTATCTGAGTGTGGGACTGGCGAGAAAAAAGTTAAAGTCTACCTCTGTAAAGGTCTGCAGTTGGCATGGCCTGCCAAGTCGCACAACTGGCAGGACTCTTGACCAACGCACAGACACCTGACCTGTGCCACTGTCAGCCTGAAAGGGTTAACCTAGGAATTTGCATTTAAATGGGAGTGGATTAATTTTGCAATGGATGAGAGGTGAACTATGGTATGGAGAGTAGATCGTTTCAATGTAATCGATGTGGCATGTCAAAATATAAAGTAAATCCACAGCACAAGCCAACTTAAGCTTTCTCTGGTTCCTGTTTCAAGTGTTGCAGAGAGAAAGTTTGAAATAGGTATAAGTTGATAATTCTGTCTTGAAAGACCACTCTAACAATAGACCACCTGACTTGAAAGACCACTTTTCTTTCAAAGATAGTGTGCTTAGTACTTTTTGTATGGTTACCTACATTGGAGAGCACCTGTTCACAAGACAATCTGGCAATTCCCAGGCGTGTGTGGTCTTTATACTTTCAAGTCAATTCTCTGCTGGTCACAACCAAATCCTTGACTGGACCCTGCCTTTTGCATGTGTGAAATTTGGTACAGGTATGTATGAGCACATGTAAAAAACATCAAAAATTATTAAGCCCCATCCTTGCTAATCATAAAAGTTTTATATATAAAGTATCCCAAGTATCTCAATATGATTCAGATTTCCACACCGCATTTTACCATATACACATGAATTGTGTTCTGCAAGCAGATTATCTAATTCTTTCCCTGGAAAAAATCTGAGTCAACAGCTTTCCTTGGACTGGGGCCCCCAATGCACAACAAGGAAAACTGTTAACCTAAGGCATGGAATCTTAACAGCATACATTTCATGGAATTCTTATTATTTTTTCCATGACTGTTGAAATTGGTCAAATATAATGGGCAAAAAAATCTCAACACCCCTTTAGCCAAGGGGAAAATATGATGCCCTGGTGACCTTGAAAATACATCAAGGTCAGTGAATGTCGAACTCTGCCAAGCCTCCAATGAGATGCTTCTACAGCTCACAATAATAGCTCAATACCTCACTTACGAACTCATAGTACCTGCTTCTATCACCAGGATCACACAATGCAATTCTATATGGTACTTTGCAGGAATAGGACACTTGCCGGAGCAGCCATAACACAGCATTGCAAAGTGAACAGGTTGAGAGCAGACACAAGAAAACGTAGCTGTTTCTGCAGTTGTTGACAAGGTATCACCTTGAAAATGCCTGTGTACAATTGGAAGGTGCCAGGCTGTTCTGCCGACACAACAAAATTTACAAACAGGGAAAAGAACTCATGGATGCAAGGGGTTACTTTTCACAGTTTTCCCCATAAGAGAGACAAACGACGAAGGGAAGTGTGGATCAACATGGTCAGGTGGACAAAAGACTCAGAGCATGGTAAATTCGACCGCATTTGCCCCAGGCATTTTGTTGGAGGCAGAGGACCAACAGAGCAACTTCCCGTTCCAACCCTGTTCCTGTACAACAATATGATCTATGCATAAGTTCACCAAGCTGGGAAACCCCAGCGGAGATTCCGATGTCAGAGCCAGGCGCGCACAGGTTTCTGGGTAATTTGCGGGCCACTCAGTCTTACGGCACAGGCTACAGCGCTACTGAATACAGCAAGTAACAAAGAGTGAAACATGGACCATGATTTCTTCAAAAAAACAGAATCTGGGGTGGCTGAAAAAGAATTTGAAAGACAAAGGAATATCAACTGATGGAAGGGATAAAGCGGCACTTTTATTTTTGATATTTGTCAGTTTAACCAGGGAAGTACAATTTAGAATAGCACGTCCCTGGTTTGATGTTTCTTCCTGGTAGAAACATTACAGCCCACTACAGAATTTGTTCAGTCAGTGGTGGTTTACCATGATAATTCGCCTTGTCACTCAGCATTCTAACTATAAATGCTTTCCGTAATCCCTCCGCCAACAATCTACAATGGTAAACTTCTATTCACCTCCTGTATTTGGTCCATTTCCTGCTTTTCTGTTCATGTTGACACGAACAAGATTAGTGTCCACCATCATGCATTATCGTGACCACTTTTGAGAAGGTGCACAGCGCGCCATCTGTTAGCAAAAAAAGCAGCCCACATGCCTTGCTTTCATAATGGGACAGCTGTCGGGGTTTTCCCACTTGGTGAACTTATGCAGAGAGCATATTGGAAAATACCGTCAGTGCAAGGGACAAGTAACCAGTGGCAGCAGACCAGACAAGCTGGGGAACGGTTAGCGTAAACCTTCCTGGGCAACAAGAGCTAAGCATAACCAGGTGATCAGTCATGCGCCCCATCATCACGCCTCGCCCCGGGACAGTTTGAACTACATTACATAACTTCGGTATTTGTACAAAATGTATTGCATTCGCTGCGGTAAAAATATAATTCTGGTGCCCTTGAAAATAAGTCGGCGTTGCCGAGTGTCAAATTCAACCAAGCACCTAATGAGTAGTGTCTACAGTACAATGTCCATGATGGTGGCTCAATCTGTTCAAAAGTTATTCTGTCTGAATGGGTAAGGGAGGAAAGCAGACACAGGCACAGACATGACAATGATAATACCCATTGGGCGGAAGGCCAACACCAGGGTTAACAACTGAAGCGGGTTGCATTAGACCACTAGCCGGTCTTGCAGTTAAGGGCATAACAAAACTAACTACGATGAGTCTTTGTGGTCTTATTTTGTGATGTATCAGCACCCGACCTAGTTGTCTTTAAATTTTTTATTATAAATCTGTGATCCTGTCTTTTTCTTTTGTTGAAACTTTTTGGCACAAGTTTCAATGGTTCATAATCACCATACAGAGCAATATTTTCTGACCAGCGCCCTCCCCCCCCCCCAAAAAAAAACAACAACTGGCTTGTATCAAGACTTTGCACACCTTGTTCCAGTTGCTTATTTTCCTCAGGAGCTACTATAACTAGTGTTTTATGGGAACCTGATTCACCGGATCACAACAAACTTAATTTACATCAGATGTGTGTCACAGCATGAATACGACCATTAAACATTGTTCTCGTTCTAAAATGAATCTGTGAACAATGGCAGTTCTCTCTTTAAGCATTTCTTGATACACACAATACCCAAACCACCGCCTTCCTCCTGGGTCCAGGTCCTGAATACATTTCTCATTAAAAATGTTTGTCTTAACTCATTCCATACTATGGTCACAGGCCTTGGTCAGTGGTTTTGGCACTGCCTGGCAAGTCATGCTGCAGCTGCCCTTGCAGCAGCTGCAGCATGACTTGCCAGGCAGTGCCAGAACCACTGACTTAAGACTATAGTAGGGCTGATGATTTTCCACTTTTGGTTCAAGGATTTTCTATTTTTGCCCTATCGTCATTCCGTTTTTTTTTCCCTAAAGCCTTGACGGTCATCAGAGCGACCACGCTTGGGCTTCACGGCAGCCATATTTCCTATTGAAACTTAAGTTCACACAAGAGTCTCGAGTTGCCAGATTATTGGCGCGGCCCGGGTAAAAGTGTATTTGTAGAACGGAATTGGTTTAGAGCTGTAATTTTAGTGTTTTAAAAGAGGAAATGTGCAGATTTTTCTACATTTTGTGTTGCTTTAATTGATTTGTTTCTTTTACTGGGAAATTTTTACCAATTTCCGTTAAATTCCGCAGGAAAATTACTTTTCCGTTGTTTGTTACTCATTTGGCGATTCCGCCGGATTTTCCGTGAAAACGGAAAATCATCAGCCCTGCTATAGGCATGTTGGTACTTGAATGAAAGCTCTTTTCATGAAGAATTCAAATATGCAATTCCTGTTTTAAATCTAGATAAATATATGGAAAAATCAGGGACTGGTATGGAATGAGTTAAACACTCTCTCTGCCAACTGCGACTAAAGTCAAAGTACTCAAAATGACTTTACAAATGCTCTCTATTTTGATAAGGGTGCTAGATTCGTTCCTTGTAAAAAAGACTTTTCATTCATGTACCAGTGTTAGTTCCGCATAATATTGAGATCATTACCTGGTTAACACTAAACATTCAGAATTTGTAACCTGTCAGGCTAGCCAAACTTCATTACTTTCTGGCTAAATTTACCTCTGCAGCGGGAGCCAGCCCCTGCTAGGAGGATATCCTCAGTTTTTTTTGTCTTGGTTTTTTTTTTTTTTTTTTTACCACTTAGCCTGCATCTGTTTTTCGAGTCAGTAAAAGAAACTGCTGCTGTTAGGTCTGGAGATCTGGATGTGTTTTTCAAAAATCTACACTATCCAGAGAAAGGTACTATAAGTGGAGCCAGAAGTTCACTGTGATCTACAGGTGGTCAGACCAAATAAATTCATCACGATCAGGAAGCACTCAGTATGGTGGGAGAACACAGTCCCATATCAAATGTAGTGTGGATGCATGGATTTTATTTTCATGAGCACCAAGTGCCCATTTGCATACAATGTGGGGGGTTTTTTTCATAGGTTTGGCACACATCTTGATGGGCATTGGAACACAATGTATGTATATTGGCTCTTTTAAAAGTGACATAAATTTTTGTTCACATATATTCTTTCTGCTGAGTAAGTTGTCTTATTGACCCGCTTTTTGTAACAGTAAACCCTCCAATGAAAACATTATGCCCACCCCCTTCACCCCACATAAAACTGGGTACAACTTCAGGAGCCTATATGTCGTAAAATATGTTGTACAATTTTTTTATGTCGAAAAATGTCAGATAATCCAAACAGGTTACACTTGAACAAATGTAGGTCTTGCATTTATAACCTAGGTACATGATCACACAAAGTTTCATCAAGTTCTGTCCACTATTTCAATAGTTACCACAGAGAAACAAATTTCACATATGACCCTGTGACCTTGAGAATTAGGTCAAGGTCACCAATATACAACCCCAATTAAGGTCTCACCATAGATATATATGTGATTCTACCACATCCACAAAGTTTTGTTAAGCTCTTCAGCAGTTATTGAAACCAATTTTAATTGGGTCAAGGTCACCCTGATACAATACCAACCTACATCTCCCAGATTAGTATCCTGAAGTTTTGTTAAGGTCTTCAGTAATTATTATCACATGAAAACCACTTTCATATATCACTAACCTTGTTATCTGGAAAGTTTGGTGACCAGTTCCCCAAATACAATGCAAACATACAAGATTCATCTGTATACAATGTTAACATAGAGGTCTCACCTGTATACAATGCTAACACAGAGGTCTCACCTGTATACGATGCTAACACAGAGGTCTCACCTGTATACGATGCTAACACAGAGGTCTCACCTGTATACGATGCTAACATAGAGGTCTCACCTGTATACAATGCTAACACAGAGGTCTCACCTGTATACGATGCTAACATAGAGGTCTCAACTGATACAATGCTAACACAGAGGTCTCACCTGTATACAATGCTAACACAGAGGTCTCACCTGTATACGATGCTAACACAGAGGTCTCACCTGTATACGATGCTAACACAGAGGTCTCACATGTATACAATGCTAACATAGGTCTCACCTGTATACAATGCTAACACAGAGGTCTCACCTGTATACAATGCTAACACAGAGGTCTCACATGTATACGATGCTAACACAGAGGTCTCACCTGTATACGATGCTAACACAGAGGTCTCACCTGTATACGATGCTAACACAGAGGTCTCACCTGTATACGATGCTAACATAGAGGTCTGTATACAATGCTAACACAGAGGTCTCACCTGTATACAATGCTAACACAGAGGTCTCACCTGTATACGATGCTAACATAGAGGTCTCAACTGATACAATGCGCCAGCTCCTGACCATAACTTTTCTCAAATTACTTTTTTGATGTAGTGTTTTGCAAGTGATCATGAAACCATGAGTTTTTGCTTGCAAGCACAAACTTAACTGATTTCCCTCATTAAAAAATACAATGCCCCAGGGATTGATATTCGAGCAAGTGCACATCCTATAGTCCAGCACAAGAAAATATTTCAAGTTGAACACAAATTTACTAACCAACTACTTGTCCATACTTTACACAGAAAGTGCTGCAGTCAGGGCTACTGTGCTCCTTCCAGATGGCATCATGCCGATGCACTATCTGACTGGTCCTGATGCATTAATTATCTGACTGGTCCTGATGCATTATCTGTCTGGTCCTGATGCATTATCTGTCTGGTCCTGATGCATTATCTGTCTGGTCCTGATGCATTTTCTGACTGGTCCTGATGCATCAATTATCTGACTGGTCCTGATGCATTATCTGACTGGTCTTGATGCATTATCTGACTGGTCCTGATCCACTATCTGACTGATCCTGCTATAGATCTGCTGTACAAGCAGCTGTAAGAGGACCCGCCAGGCAATGCAGAAACCACTGACCTTGTGCTTTTACCAGTCAAACATGGGCCCTGATATCTGTACATAATTAGTCCAGAAAGCCCAAATCCAAGTTTCTGGTGCTGGGGTCCACAGAGTACACCATTATGGCAAAACAGTGTGTGTGTGGGGAGGGGGGGGGGGCACCAAGGGACTGAAGTGTTACACCTGAGGCCACCTTGTAAGGAGGGTGTTGTAAGGAGGGGGCACTTGACTGTACTAATGACAATCTTTTGTCACGCCCTGCAGGCCTCATGTTTTACTTGTGTCCAAATGCAATACAAGAGTGAAGAAGGTTTTGAGCAGGTCCACACACAGTACATGACCTGGTAGCAATAAATCAACAGTCCACAGGCCAGAACACATCAAGAAGGAGAGTTTATCTGGGTACCTATGGCAGCAGTAAGCCTCCCCTTACCAGTCCTTTGGAAATGTTTCAAGAGCTGGGTCCTTGACGTCAAAGTGTATTACACAGAACTGACCCTCAGCAATCAAGTTTGAGGTCAAAGATATGCGTCCAGCAGTTTGCTTTCACTTTAGGTAAAAATATAAATATCTCTTCATGAAGAATTCCCACCATTCCTCTGGAATGAGTGAGAATATGCGGATTAATGATAGTCTTGATTTAGAGTCAATTTTCACATAGTACACATTCAAGAAATAATCTTGGTTCAGCAATGAGACATGTAAGCTAAATTCAGCTCATGCAGTAACATATTTCCCATACATATTTTTTTGAATTGCCTGTGTTCAAATTCCTCACGATCAGAGCTTTCAAGTTCTTAATTAAGTGCATGCCTGATCAGAAGGTGTCAGGTTTCTGCACTGTCTCAATGGTCCTCCTACATCTGCTGCATATGCAATAGCAGCAGGACTTGCCAGGCAATGGAGAAACCACTGACCTGTGCCTTTGTCACAGTCATGCATGAGCCCCTGATTTGCCATACCTCTACCACTTGTTCAAAACGCCCATAACCAAGTTCCTGTACAGGGAGGGTCCTTGGTAGATCTTAACTTCTATCCTATAGTGATTCACTCAGGGACGATACATCATCTTTCACCAGCAAACAAACAGTACCCTGGGGTGCAGGGTGGGGGTTGGTTCTATGGTGGGGTGCACTTTCAATAATGCAATAAAGTGGTGATAAAATGTTCAAAATTTAAACTTCACATATAAATGTACTGGATGCCAAGAAAGATTGCAATACCACTTATGTTTTTAGCCTGCTAAATCTTCCGGATCCAGTTCCTGTGTAGTTGCAAACATACACCTTTTCTTTTTCCCCCATCAAATTTTACCAGCTTCCATCTGATGTTTAGTCATGTGCTTCTTCCTCTGTATTTATACAGGGTTAAGTCTCTTTAACTCTTTTGGTACCCAGTGTTTCCTTCCATTAACCCCCCTAATGAGGGTATATTAGCCTTTCAAACCCTGAAATACCCTCCCAAAAAATTCTAGAGGCAGAAGTCTTCTTTATTTACATGTCAAATTGATGAAAATCTATTTTTCTCCCCTGAATTTCCCTTCTTGTGACCCCCTGAAAAAAATCCTAAAGGAAACACTGGTGCCAAGAGCAAATAAAAAGTCTTTCTACAAAGAGCATGAGTCTGGCACCCTAATTATCACAGCAGTTTGTTTCAAGTAGTTGGACTAATTGAAACAAACTGCTCTAGTAATTAGGGTGTCAGTCTCATGTTCTTTTTAGAAAGACCTTTCATTCAAGTACATGAACCAGCATGCCTGTAGTTACAAATACTACAACAGTCTACGTCAACAGCTTTCCTTGGTGGACATTGGGTGCAATGCATCCAAAGCACCACAAGAAAGCTGTTGACTTAGCCCAAAGTGTGGCAATGAACGAGTTACGAGGCAAATCCCTCTGCAATTCCAATGTTTGTTTTCTCCATGGCATAAAATCACCAAGATATTCAGCCTTGCTTGGAAATGTCTCCCTCCTTCCAAATTCCCTGCTGTTATTGACACATAAATTTGCACGTTTTACAGACAGAATGCAGCACAATGACACAACTGTACATCAAGGTGTTTAGAACTTGTCCGTGAGAGTATACTGCAGTGGGTCATTGTGGTCAAACAACAAGCTGATCATCTTTCCACATACATAAGGGAGGCTTATCATGTGTAGCATTTGGACCCGTCATGCTCTCCTGAGCTTCCTAAACTCTCAGGCCGAGTAGTTAACCTTCAGTCCCAATGAGGAAAAAAGCTCCAGGTCATCTGTAAATCTTCTTGAGCTTTAAGTTGTAGCAAACTAGACTCCATTATTTGGGTTGGAAGAGAGTTTAACCCTTTCCCCCTCAAACCTGCCCACACTGGCTGGTGGTCAAATGTCGTCTGCTTCAGTGTTTTCAACTAATTTCAACAGTAATGAAAAATAATTTGACTGCAAAATGTACATGAGACTTATCAAGATCACATACCCAAGGTCACCAGCTTTCCTTGGCATGGGTTGGGCACTTAGTGCTGTTGACTCAAGTCTTAATTCAAGGGGAAAAGGGTTAAGTAGCAGGGTGTCCACCTGTCTTTTTTTGCACAGCCAGTTGTAACTTTAAATTTAGACACCCAAAACATTGTAATTTTTCATTGGAATTAACACGAAATGGAGGTGAGGAAATCTGAATGCAATTAGCACTTTGGACACCCAGATTTTACATCTGGAGAAACACCCTAGATTGGACCATCTTTCACAAAATACATACAAATATTGAAAGATAATAAATCATGAGCTTAAATACTCCTTACAGCACTTCACAATGAATGCATTCTAATCAAATAAAATCAGGGACCCAAAACCTGGTAACCATTACTTTGTTGACACCCTTACTCAAAGCACTACACCGGGGCAATGAGTCTATTGAACCACCCAGAAAATAAGCTGACTCCATTTGTGGGTCAGGAGCATTGAGAATGTGACTAACCTGTACCATGCATAGTTGCCATCAACACTGTTTTACTTTTTTTTTTTCAAGCATCATCATTTCTCTCTCTTGACACTTATTATAGCCCCATGAGAACAGCATACCAAAGTCTCCAGCTTTCTTAGGCAGGAACCACTCTGATCATTAGCCAATAAGCCAAATGCTAACCTTTTTTTTAATTTGGCTAAAGAAATGTGAAAATGGCGAAAACATTTTCAAATGAATTATTTGTTACGGGCCAAGACTGATTTTTTGTAAATAATGTTTGCATTTGCAATCTTGGCTACAGACTTTTCAAGTCCAGATCTGTCCTTCTTCGGGGTGGGAAATTACCTACCCCTGAGAAAGTTATTGTCTTAAGTCAAGAGGAATCTAAGGGTTATACAAGACTAAGCGGGATAAATGGGAAGAGTCCTGCAGAGAAGCCGAGGGGCTAAGTGTAGTTTATGTTGTGTATCCAGGCAACCAGCCCCATGCACTTGCTCTGACATGGAAGACAGACAACGCAAGTTGTGGAGATGCGGCAGGTCACAGGCCCACACACATCTGTGTGAACCAGGGGCAGGCCAGCGCCTGTCATCACAAACACTCCCTCTGTTCTCAGCCCAAAGACATATTGTCAGTGTACATGTACATGTATGCAACCTGGGTTTTACTTCCATGGGAGGCTCTGACATAATTGTCAAACCAAAACTGCTCTGCATGAGCAGAAGATTTGTACAAAAAGTGTACAGTCACAAGGAAAATATGAGTATATAAGCCTTTTTAAACATAGTCCATCATGCTGGCCAGGACTTCAAATTAAAACTAGAAGCCAGTCAGAGACCGAAAACCCCTGGCCAGGGTTGATAACTGGGAATTTAACTGATGCTGAAATGTTGCCCAATCAAATGATAATAGGTTTACCAAAGCAAAAAAGGGCCTTGGCTATGTATATCATCATTGCCATAATGTATTAACTAGAACAGACTGATTTTCCAACAGAAAATCAAATGTCTCCCGGTGGAACACTTACGTCTCTGAATAAGCTACAGGTGATAACAAATTACAAATGACCAAATTTGCTTGAAAATTACAATCCTATTTTAGCTCTCACCTAGATACATTACTCTAGCAATTTTCATCAAGTGCTTCAAGACTTATTGCAGAGAAACCAATTTCACATAAATGACCCTGTGACCTTGAAAATTAGGTCAAGGTCACCCAAATATAATCCCAACCTTGGTTTTACCTTAATACATAATCCTACAAAGTTTCATCAAATTCCATCCTGTTCTTCATGACTTATCGAATGGAAAACAATTTCACATAAGTGACCCTGCGACCTTGAGAATTCGCTCAAGGTCATCCAAATACAATCCCAACCTAGGTCTTGCCTAGATACATAATCCTACCAAGTTTCATCAAATTCTGTCAAGTCCTTCAAGACTTATCGCACGGAAAACAAGTGCTGAAGAACCTGAACATCAACAACAACAACAACAACAGAAAGCTGTGTGAACAGCTTATGCGAAGCTGACCCAGAAAAGCCTTATACAAATGGCTCTGTGATTTGAGATGAAGTCAAGGTGTATTGTCTGAGTGTGTCATGATACACAGTAAAATCCCTGAAACTGATCCTGTGATGTAGGGAATGAGATCAATTTGACTCAAATGCATCAAAAGCAAACTAATATCACATAAGTGACCCTGCGACCTTCAAAATTTGGTCAAGGTCATACATATGATAACCAAACATAGGCCTTACCCAGATATATAATCCTACCAAGTTTCATCAAATTCTATCCAGTCCTTCAAGACTTATAGCACAAAAACCAATTTCACATTAATGACCCTGTGACCTTGAGAATCCGGTCAAGCTCACCCAAATACAATGCTTACCTAGGTCTTACCTTGATACATTATCATACCAAGTTTCACAAAATTCCATCATGTTCTTCAAGACTTATCGCACAGAGACCAATTTCATATTTAAGTGACCCTGTGACCTTGAAAATTAGGTCAAGGTCACCCAACTACGATCCAATTGTGGATCTAACCTTGATGCATTATCCTTCCAAGTTTCATCAAATTCCATCAAGTTCTTCAAGACTTATAGCACAGAAACCTATTTCATAAAACTGACCTTGTGACCTTGAGAATTAAGTCAAGGTCACCCAAATATGATCCCAACCTAGGTCTTGCCTAGATATATATTCCTACCAAGTTTCATTAAATTCCATCAAGTTCTTCAAGACTTATTGCAAGGAAACCAATTTCATATAAGTGACTCTGTGACCTTGAAAATTAAGTCAAGGTCAGCCAAATACAATCCAAACCTAGGTCTTGTCAAGATACATAATCCTACCCAGTTTCATCAAATTCCATCAAGTTCTTCAAGACTTATCGCAAGGAAACCAATTTCACATAAGTGACCCTGTGACCTTGAAAATTTGCTCAAGGTCATCCAAATACAATCCCAACCCAGGTCTTGCCTAGATACATAATCCTACCAAGTTTCATCAAAATCTGTCAAGTTCTTCAAGACTTATCGCACGGAAACCAAGTGTTGAAGAACCTGAACAAACAACAACAACAAGCAGAAGAAGCGGAAGAAACCGGCACTAAAACAATATGTACCCCGGCTTCCACCAGGACACATAACTATGACAGCACTTAACACTAAATAAGTATAAAATCTGCACCCTTACCAACCTAAAGTATGCCCCACCTCATTGTCAAATTTAGGGATCTGAAGTACCCCAGAGACATAGGTGGCAAAAGTATGGTGAACTTTGAGCTTTGAATCTGTAAACTCCTCTGGTATCAGCATGTCATTATACAGCTTAAGTATGCGTAGGTGACAAAAATAGAAGTTGCTGTTGGTCACTGATATTCAATAGACAGACTTACAGGAAAACAGTACGAATGAGTGACCTTGACCTACTTGAGACCTTGAAGTGTGTCACATGTAGGTCAAGTTTACTTCTGTTTGACCTAATGACAAAGCTTTGGTGCAAATGCAATTAGCAGAGATATCATGGCCATTTTTCTTCAATCCAGCACTGTGACCTAAATATGTGACCCAGTGACCTAGTTTTCACTAGATGTCTGGGGCATCCCTAAAACTAACTGTCATAAATGACGTGCAGCTAAAATGAGTAATTTAATACATGTGTGTATTTGCAGATATCATGGTATGGCTATTTTTCTTCAATGCAGCATTGTGACCTAGGTTTTTTATTAATTATCTGATCTAGTGATCTAGTTTTGATAGGTGTCGGACGCATTCTTAGGATCAATAATTGATGAAGCTATATTTAATATTTTTTTAAGTATTGTGTTAACGCAATGTAGTACTGTGACCTAAATATGTCACCTAGTAGCCTACTTTTCAATAGGCACCTGAGACACCTCACTGGCCCCCTGTGATAAAAATTTGGTCTCTGTAAAGTGAATACGTTTGGAGATATGGCGGTAACAAGACACGGGTGGACAGACACGTAGGTGATGACAATACCCCTGCGGCCTACATGGGCAGAGGGTTAAAAATGTAATGCACTTTGCTGACCTTGAAAAGAGGTCAAGGTCGGTGAATGCTGAACATAGCCAAGTCTCCACTGAGTTTGAAATTAGCAGTTACCACCAGCCAGATGCTGGTCAATTATGCCGTTGGCTGGTGAAATTTTAGCTAGGAATTTAACCAAAGATTCTTTACAGAAATGAAGCAAACCCTTGCCAATTCAGTCCTTTTGGCCAGTGGGTAAATATGTTAAATCTGAACCCTGCTTTAATGAGATGCCTGCACAGTACAAGTTTCATGACAGTATCTTACATGGTTATAAAAATGCAAAGTTATTGCATCTGCCAGAATCAAAATGCTACAATTTCTGTTGACCTTGGAAATACGTCCAGGTCTGAATATTAAAGTTAACTTTGAGCTTCTAAAGTACAAGTTTCATGATAGTGGCTCCATTTGCTTCAAAGCTGTGGCGTCCACAAGTGCAAAAATATGATGACTCCTGGTGACCTTTACAATAACTCAAGGTCACTGAATGTCAAGTTTATACCGTCAAGCATCTAATGAGATCCTTCTGCATTTTAAGTTGCATTATAGTAGCTCCATTTGTTCAAAGTTAATGTTGCATAGCAGGGCCAGAATTTCGGCGAGAATCCGAGAATCCATTCTCGTAAAGATTCTTCTAAACTTGTCTTTCTTTAAAAAGAAAACTAATTGACAAAAATCCAAATAGATTCTTGCAAAAAATTTGGGAATTCTGGCCCTGCATAGATCTGCAAGGGTGGAGGACAGATGCACACACACACATGCACAAACATGATGACAATACCCTGTCAGCTGATCAGCTGAAGTAATGACCCCTGGTGACCCTGAAATATGCCAAAGGCGCCAAATGTAGAACTCAGCCACAAGCCCACTGAGATGCTTCTATAGTACAAGCTTCAAGATAGTAGCTTTAAAGTTCCTGCATCAACAAAGGGGATGGAACGATGGATCCACACAGACATGACGATAATATTACCCCATTAGCCAATCAGGTAAGATAATTTACTCTTTCAGTGACAATCACATCTAAAGACAATCTACTTAAGTCAAACTAGTCTGAATTAACATTAGGATCCCAGAATTCGTATTCCTCACAAAAACACTTTTCACTCAAGCACACGTGTCAGTATGCTGATAGTTCCAGAGAGAATACGGCAGATTAACAGCTTTTCTTGGTGCACACTGCACCAAATGCACGCCGACAAAAGCTGCTGACTCAGCCAAAAATTTGGCACTGAAAGGGTTAAATGTATAATTTTTGGTCAGATTTTCTATTAGTCATACGGGCCCTTTATTATAGCTGGGAACCTTATGGGGAGGAATATGATACTTTAGGCCAGATTAATGTATGCGTGTGATGTTTCGTGAAACAAGGACAATGCACTCTGTCAGGAAGCTATTAAAAAGAGATTAATTAAGGTGTACATGACTTTAAGTCAGCTGTGATAAAAAATGGAAGCTATCATTGAAAAGAGATTAATTAAGGTGTACATGACTTGTAAGTCAACTGTGATAAAAATTGAAGCTATGGTATCTTTTTGCATCAAAGCATATTTCCAGTTTTGCTGACACCAAGGCCCTGGGGATGCGAGAGGGCGGAAAGCATAAAATTTCAGGACAAACCAATCCCCAAATCCATAGGTGTGTGCGCTGCAGAAAGGATCTGTGTTCCATTGGTTTACAGTGCCCCTCCGTATGTATTTTTCAAGTGGGGGTGTTCACTTTCTCAGGAGCATCACAACTTTCAAGTTGACCTTTCCATCCACTACCCCACCCCCACCCTCACCAGTTGAAATGCACATCAGAATGTCCAGAATACCATACGTACTTGTAGGGTATAACTAGATGACACCCCACTCTTGAGATAAACTCATGCACTAAAAATATTCTGGTCAAAACACTGGGCCCGAGAAGCTGAACTGTGAGTCATAGTGTTCATGCATAGACACATGTTCCCCAGAAAATCCTCATAATGTTAACAGTTCATAGTAGGTCTTCCTTAGCATCTCTGGCGGGGCCAAGATGTCCCTGTATTTTGAGAAGGTGAGCATTACACCACAATCAGTGCAGTCACACAGACCATTTCAAACCTGATTTGGGCTTCTTAAAGATCTCTGTTAAATGTATATCTAATTGTACAGTTTGTTTAAATATAATGGTCTGAATGAAGACCGTCTGGCTGTAAGCCTCTTCAAGAATACAGCTTCACCTGTTCTGAAGATACATCATTTAGAAGGATTTTCTACATGCAACATTTCAATTAGGAATTTTTTCAGAGGGTCCCAACCTGACAGAGAGTCAAATTTTTAGCTATATTATGCTAAATTAGCAAAGAAAATATAGGAGGTTGGGGCCCTTTGAATTTTGCTGAAGGGGTATTTCATGATTTGAAATGGTAATATACCCCCCATTTGGGGGCTAACGGAAACCCTGCACAGTGGTCCCTGTCTTGACAGGTCATTCCAATGAGAGGCCACATGGCTTGAAAGGCCACTTTTGGTCGGTCCCTGCTGCTATCGTTTCCATGTTATTAGGTGGCCTCTCAAGATAGGGACTTTTTCTTTTTTGAGACACTTTCTGTGCATGGATCCCTGTGACCTTGACACAGAGATCAAGTTTGCATGGAAGTGAACTTGCCACCCGTCCTCATAAGATGCTTCAGCTAAGAATAGCTCTGACTGTTCTAAGATGTTGCAATCACAATGACTTTTTATGCTGATGCATGTGACCTTGAAAAAGAGGTCAAGGTCAAAAGGAGAAAATTCATCATAAGGTCCTCATAAGAAGCTTTAGATGTGAAGGTTTGATGCTTATACTTTTCATTTTTTCTGAAGATGGCATGGTTTTACAGGGATTATATGGTTGACCCCTCTGACCTTGACAAAGAGGTCAAAGTCACCACATGGTCCTTGTAAGCTGCTTAAGCTATCAAGGTTTAATGGTTGCACCTTTATTTCTTGTAGCATTTTTGCCACTTCTTTACACAAGAAACACTTATTTTTGCGAAAATCTGCAGCAATTTTGAAGAGCTTTGTAGCAAAATTTTGCTACAATGCTCCAGTTGGACAGCCCTGAGACACTTTCGTTGCACTGGTTTGATCACTTTATATTGATTTGGTGACAAGTTGTATATTGAATACCATGTGCATGCTCAGTTGCAACAATGATAATACCCCCATCAGCCAGACTTGGCTGAGCTGGTAAACACTTTGCGTAGCTAAAATATTTGTGGCAAGTGATACTACCTCAACACTCCTGAAGATTCATGAGCATATCCGACCTCAATGTTCACAGAAGTCACAGACCACCAACCTTGTCATGAACAAGAGCCATAGTTAAATTTTGTTGGCAAAAATGTTCCAAATTTTCCAATTTTGAATAATTTAAAGGTCTCTGGTTCCAACAATGTTGCATGTGAGAAGCCTTTTTTTTTTCATGTTTTTTTTTTTTTTTTGGGGGGGGGGGGGGGGTACTAGCTACATGTAAGTAGCCAAACTTAATCCCTGTGCAGTTCATTGCAGATACACAGAAATATGCAACTTCTTTTAGATGACAATAGTCCCATGTTTAAAATATTAGCCTGGGGAAATTTTTTCATTAAAAAAAAAAAAACAACCAGAAAAGATCTGTTTTTCACTGTGCAATAAACAGTTTCAGATGATTAGTTTGTTGACCTATTTGCTCATACATGTTCCTTTGGAGGCACAGTCTTGAACTGTGCACAAACCAGTCAAGTCCAGACAGTGGGTGGTCTAATTGCATGGGGGGGGGGGGGGGGGGGGGCCAGAATGCTTGTACTGGTAACAATAATTTTATTCTAACCCAGTACAAGGTAAACAAAATGAGAATATTTTGAAATAACAGCTGGCGCAAAGTGCAGAAAATAGTGGGGCTTCTCGAAATGCAAGTACACTAAAATTTAATAAAAGTGTCAAATGCACTAGTAAAATCCATCTTACTACTAAGCTGTTTCCTGTTCACCTAGCCAGTGCCAACTGTCATTGTCACTTGAATTAGTTACATAAAGAACAGGACAATTTAATCTACAGTGATATAGGAGGTTGACAGCTGTTTAGGTAAATGCCTACATGTGCAAAACACTTTAGAACTGAAAATGAACCAGAATACTGACTGTGTTCTGAGCCCACACATGATGGTAACTGCATGCTAAAGAGTGTGCAAGTCTTATACCATTTTCTTCAAAGGCCAGCTGGGTGTATCAACACTTTGATATATTTTCTTATGTTTAAAACAAACCCTAATAATCAATCTCAAAGGGAGAGTCATTTTCTGATTCCAGTTGGTGTAGTTGGATTCTAGACACAATAAATATGCCTCATTAGCTTAAAATGTTGGGGTCACATATGGAATCACACAAATTCATAAATACAGAGTTCCTGCTCTGACTTTTAAGATGTAATCAGCATGATATAGACAAATGTGTTAGTAGGTTGCTCTGATATGCACAAGTAAACTGAAAATCATTTCTACATTTCAAATGACATAGATCTACTATGCATCACTAAAAAACACAAACTCATCGCCAGTATTTCCATTAGGCCACCCTTAAAAATATTTCTGTTTCGTATAACGCACCCTGTGTGTGCAAAACGTTGCGGTTGGAATATTTTTTTCAACAGTGCAAAAAAAAAAAAATTTTTCAGGCTTGATTTAACGCTACTCGCACGCCCCGTGTGGCAGTTCTGTAAATGCATATCGTTTGCGTACCTACCATGAATGCTATCGGTACATCGTAGTAAATTTGTGTATACAGTATTGGCAAGTTCCTTGCAATAAAAGGTGAACCTAAATCAAATTCAAGCGAAAATTTTTATATTTCAAAGCAGAAATCGCGTGTACGCACCGTCGACATCTTTCTTGCAACTGTACACAAACAGCTAATTTGGCCATGTGGTCTGATGCACAACACATCACCCGATTGGTCAATTGAGTCACATGCAAAAATGAGCCAATCACGGCTCGGGTTACAGTGTTTTCATCATGGCTTCCGCCCAGTGAACATGTGTGAATCTGCCGTAATTTATGGAGGGAACACACAAACGGGAAGCTTTGTTTATATTGCAGCATGCGAAAATAAAGATTCCAGTGTTAATTGCAACAATTATTTGGAGTCACAGGCAAATACGCAAAGTTAGGGGATAGCGGCATAGCCGAATAGCCGAATGTGTCCCAAATCAGTCCGTAAGACTGGTTCAGTTCACCGCAGATCCACTCCACGCTGTCACTAGCGTGTGACTGGAAGTCCTGTCAAGGCACCTATTTTTTCCAACACTGTTGGAACCCACCGATAAATGGCATTTGATGTTAATTTGCAGATGAATTCGCCATGCAAATTTTACTGTATTTTGACGCTGCTTTGACATCGTTGGGGCAGATCACTCTGATGGTGAGTAGTGTGACCCCGCTCAGCAAACCAATAATTACTGCCGGTACCTTTGTTATCGTAACGTAATCGTATGTAGTGTACTACAGTGAAAATGTCTGCTTGTGTTGACAGAGATAAAGTTCTGATGAATACAACTACGGACCAAGTAATTGTTTAAACTTGGAATGTTTATCAATTAGCCATTATTATCACCTATCGGCGCCCCACGCACGTGCTGCGAAAGCTCTGATTTTTTTATGTGATTAGATCCTCCCCCCAACCGTAGCCAGCCTTGAAAACAACTGCAACTTGTAACTGTGTCATGAAAATTTGAGGAATAGAGTTCCCAGCGAAAAAAAATGTTGGTTGCCCGACCGGGCCAGTACCTAGTAATTTTAACTTGCCCGAGATTAAATCTGACTTGACCATGGAGCAATAAAACTCTTAATCCACATCCCTGCACATACACACAAAAGAGGTGTGTTCATGATGTAATATTTACTCTGAACCCTCATCATACACCCCTCCCCTCCCCTGTTGTTGTCAAGTGAAAATTAAAACTACACATTTGTACTTGATATCTTACTCTTTTTCTTCTGTGATATTTTAAAAAAAGGGCAGCTTTATAATTATGCTAATCCTTTGTTTCTTGAAGCCCTGTACATGTACATGTTTAAATAGCAAAAGACCCACCCCAATTCAAGCCAAGCCAAGGTGTGTTTTCAGTAGGGCTACTCTGTCTCAGCGCCTGCAAACCAGCCTGAAGCATATATTGTCCCGCTACAACCTCATCTGTGGCAGAGTCTCTTGCTTTCATACAGATTTAATAAAATATGTTCAACCTGGAATCTTGTTGATCTTGTATCAATACTAAGTCCATCTGACAGTCCCCGTACTGGCATGATGCCCATATTGCAGTAATATGTAGTAGGTATGTGTAGTTAGAAAAAATTAGAATTAAAAAAAAAAAAAATCCTCCCTGCCTCATCAAATTTTTCAAGGCCCTGTTATACAAAACAGAAATATTTTTAAGGCTGGCCTTAGGACTTTTTCAGGGGGGGGGGGGTCACATGAAGGGAAACTCAGGGGGTGATGAGCAAATTGTCACCAATTTTACATGTAAATAAACAAGTCTTGTGACCCTTTAGGATTTTCTCACAGGGTATTTCAGGTTTTGAAAGTGTAAAAAAAAAAAACATTTGGGGGTTAACGGAAACACTGTCCTAGCCACTTGACTGCATGCTTCAAGTTACAAACACCTCTGCTGATAAAAAAAAACTAAAAGGAAAAAAAAACCCATCTCAAATTCCCTTTTAACTCCCTAAAAAACCCTACTGCTCCCAGATAATCCATATTCCATTAAACAGCAACTTCAGTTCCCTGATAAGATTTCCACGCGGTATTTGACATTTCAGGTGCCATCTTCTCCCCCCTGTCCCACAGCCTAGCCTACATTTATCTGATATGTTTCACCACCCTGACAAGCCAGGGGAAACCTGGTTGGGTTTAAGTCCTCTTAAACAAATGCCAAGATATACACTATACATATGTCTCTACTTGTTCCTCTATCTTATGGACACTTTATCTGGGTACTTTCTAAAGCATACAGCACCGGTCTGGCTCCAGGGAGCATCCATTAACCCTTTGTTGGTACAAGGAACACTCTGCAGTGAGCAAGCTATCTCACAACAGTTTTATCATTTTGTTCAGCCTCAAACAAGTAAAAAAGAAATAAGGTTGAGTAACCCTGGGTCAATGTAACACCCTCCCCTCCCTCCCCCCTTGTTTTTGTTTTTTTTTTTGTTTTTGTTTTTGTTTTGTTTTAAATTTTGCAGATATTTGGAAGACAATTTTACTGATCAATGCTCCCCTTTACATGGAGACAGGTTAAAATGGCATAGACCAAGCACTTCTACTTTGTTTACTCTTACATAACTTGGTGGAAATCCCCAGCACATAGATTTCAATAAACATGGGTGGATCTTGCCTAGTTTAAGGTAAGTACTGTCATGACTAAACTCTTAATTTCATAAACTTGATTTTCCACATTTATAAATTAATGAAAGTATACATTAGCCACCCCCCTCCCTTTGTGAAGGTATGCATCCATGTTAACCCCAAATCCCTAAAGTCTATCCACAGAGTATGTACAATCTTACAACTTGAATACCCGCATACGTGTGTAACACACTGATCACTGAATTTCCCTAAAACCAGTTCGGGACTGTCTAGTACAAGACCAACATTTATGTGCTAGTATTAAATTAGACATGAAAAATGTCTTTTTCCAGTCCAAGGTGGCTAAAATATTCATAAGTGTACTGTTGTATCATTTGTTTTAGGCCCCATGCCCCATGGGCACTTCTGTCTCTTTTGTGACTTGCAAAAAACAGAAATTTAAACAATCTTCATTTTTTACCACTAATTAAGTACAAATTATGCTGTAATAATCAAATCATAGATCTGAACTTTGTAATTTAAGTGCATTCACTACAACCATAGGCCTACTTGAACATGTGAGCACTTTTATTTTCAAGTCATAAAATTTGCATTTTCATGTATTTTACTCCCAGTTAAGATTCACTCTCTGCACTCTACTGCGAACTGAAATACATGTATGTTCAAATAAAATTACAAAGTAAAAAAGTCACTTTGCTGAGGTTTTTTTAAACTTATTCCACCCTGATAGAAGACAAAGTCAACAGCTTTCCTTGGCATGCTCTGGGTGCAATACGCACAGAGCATGCCAAGGAAAGCCTTTGATCATTAACATATAATTTGGAATGGAATGATCTTCCATGCAAGTTTCATCCAAAATTTTGAAAAATAATCCCTGAATTAGTAAAATACAATTAGCAGACGACATTCAGATATTAGCGGGAAAAAGCATTATTAGGGTGGAATGAGTTAGATGTAATTCAGAGCTCAGTGTAATGGTTGTCTCTTCTTTGAAGTTTTTTTTTTTTTTTTTTTTAATATATATTTTGTTTGTAAACATGCATGTTCCTTGCTATCATTGTGCTTCCATTTCATAGACTCAGGGCTTTATCACTGGCTCCATCCAACAGCATGGTACCACACATGTACACATGAAATGTACCACAACAGGCGCTGTCTGTGATAAAGCCTGCACTCTGTGTCCATGCACAAAGGTAATTCATCCTCTAACAGCTTCCCTGTAACAAAGACGTGCCTCGGCAATAGGACAGGTGCTGGCATTGCTTCCAAGCCAAATACCAGAACACCTGAGTAAGCTGCCAATAACGCCGGCAAACTGTGGGGAGCCCAGATCTGTTTTCTCCCTACAACTTCCCCTTGCTACTTTACACAGGCTGCACGCACAGATCCCAAGCCCATATGGAAAGTTTCACCCTGGCACGATGCCCTGTCACTTCCACTGGAGCATCACGTACTTAGGATTGGGGTCTAAACACAGTAAATCTTAGAACAGTTAAGTGGGATGTGTCCTCATTGGTGTAGCCTCTGCCTAAGTTACTCTGAAGCAGGTCTTCGTCAGAAGGATGACAAACAAACATGAAAGGGTTGTGGACGAAGGCTACTGATGCCAGGCCAGGCCTACTTACACAGAACTTCAAAGTGGTCCTGCATGCCTTACAGTGCTTGATTTTCAATTCTCATGAAACAGAGAGAGAGAGAGAGAAAAAAAAAACCAAAATACTGGTTGCATTTTATGGCCCATATAAGAAGGGGGAACACAATAAGTTTTTGAAGAAGCAAATGAGACGTGGCAAAGGCCTCGGTGACTCTGGGTACAAAGAGCTATAGTCCGACCGGTTTTGATCAAGGTGGATCTCATCAGGGACTGGAGACTAACTGCCATGCATGCGACCCACATATATACGTCACAGTAACTTTGCCATTACCAAGGTCTTTACATATGTTCTTTATAGCGTCAGGAGCGTGACGTCCTGATTGTGATTGGTTATTCACTTTCATCAGAGAAGTTAAAAAATGCTTTTGAACAGGGAATCTCTCCCAAATATGGATAGAGAATCCTATAGACTATGGGATCAGTCATCGTACACAGTGGGGTGATGTGGGACCTAATATGGGTGATTCCACAATGGTTAGAAAAAAAAGTTTTTGAAGAAGACACACAGGAAAGACAATGGAGAACATGACACACACATGGAGGGTTTCTCTCAATTTTTATCCTGTGTTCTGTGAGATCATTTTGGGGGTCTCCAGTAGTCTACAAAGGTCATAGGGATACAAGGTTTCAATACAGTGGTCCCCCTCCCCCCCCCCCCCCCCCCGAAGAGAGGCCATCCCCTCTACAAAGGCCACTTCTCCATGCAGCAAGTATGGCATTTTCATTATATTTTACCCCTCAAGGGAGGCCACCCCTCTTATAAGGCCACTTTTTTAGTGCTTTTGGGATGGCCTTATAAGAGGGGGACCACTGTAAATCTGTTCGACATTTAGGATCCTGTTTCAAAAAAAAAATAAAATAAAAAAATTAAGGTTTCTTGTACCACTAAGTTCAAATTCTGAAGTCGCAAGTTTGTTTTCTATGCATCACATATACACATTTTTGCTTTTAAAAAGAGAAACACTGACATGGATAAAATCAAGGGCTCATCCTAATACTTATAATCTGAGGGTCAAGTTGGGATGTTAACTTTTGTCTTACACCCTTTGGCCTGGCATATATGTCAGCACAACCTTATCCTGTCCGTTTAACATTTTCAGTGTTAACTAAACACAACAAAGCTTGTTTTCATTAAAGTTACTGCAATGATAACAGATAAAAACTTCTCATTAACAGATCTTTCCATCAAGTACAATCATGCCTGTTTGTAGGGCTTGTATTTTTCCGTTTCAAAAAACAAGAAATTCCATTTCACCAGCCAGAAATTTCCAAATTCCGTTTCAGTAGTTCTCTTTGTATGTAAAACACATAAAGGCAAAACAGCAAATTCCCTTTCAGAGGTGACAAAAATTCATTATTCCGCTCTGTTTCCATTAAAAAACGGAAAAATACAGGCCCTATGTTTGTAAACTCAAAACAGTATCTGTGGTTATCATCCAGCTTATCAGTCCTACCTGCACAAAGTACCAACCAGCACATCAAGCTTGGTAATCATTGCTTCAGGTGGGAAAAAAACCCTCAAATGTGAACAGACAGACACACAGACAGAGAGACAGAATCAATAATCAACTACGCTTAGATGTCTCTGCTGAAAATTAGATCCAAAGATTTGATTTTTGAACTGTATTCTGTAATTTGCATTTCATACTTCCTTTGAAAATAATGTTACTAAGTCATTTTAAAGCAACCTTGTACTAAAGCAAAGTATACATGAGAGTAACAGAGTCGCAAGTGTTAGTGATTGATCAACAACTTACATAAAGTTCAAGAAACATAACTATGACCTTTCTGTCCTCATAGATACACCTTCTGATCATACAGTAAGATTTGGCACAAGTTTTACATTCTTTGTTGAGATCACTTGGTCAAAATAACTAGCATCCCACTGCAATCTGCTCTAAATGCACATGCAGAATAAAACAAAAACTTTCAACACTCTTTCAATGTCACAACTACTTGAAGTGTAGTTATCAATCAACAACTGTAACTGGAGCACTGGAAATGTGATCTATTTTTCCTGCCGAAGAGGTGATTCATCATTTTTGTCTGAGTTCTATTTATAAATCCTGTCACTTGGCCCATACATGTACATGTCAATGTCAGTCAGTCATGTGACCTACACTGCCGCCCCTCTTCTGCACATGCACAGCAAAATGGTCGTGTCATTTTTCACCTGTCAGCTTCTTACAACTAAAGCATTCTGTTTTGATAACCTGTGGAGATTATACCCTGGGTTCTGAAATATCACACTTTCAGTTTCAGTTTCAAAAATTTCATGCCAATCAGGGTTACAAAATAGGAAAAATTACAACTTGGCCACACATGAACAAGACTATAAATTTTGCAATGTAGGGCCTAATCATTGTACAGTGAAACCTTGTTATAATAATGTGTTCCCAGCAAAATGTGTATGACTTATATGCCAGATACCCAGTCAAACAGCAAAAACATTTCATTCCAAACTCCTCAAGCCTTATAGATGTCATTTAAAAGTGATTACATCAGATAATTGAGTGCATTTTAATGAAGTTTTACTGTAATTTGGAAAGTCTAGCATTGACACAACTTATCCACCAGTGAAATCAGATGTCTAAAGCTGACAAACAGATTTATTTTTAACCCTTAAAGCGCTCATTTAAGATTGTAGATTCTAACATTTACAAAAGTGAACAAATGATAAAATTGCAATGTGGGGACTGTTGTAGTAACCGTCCATATTGATCCTCACCACACAGTCCACATGTAATACTCTACAGACTTTCTAACAATTTGCATTTTCTTCCCTTTAAGATCGTAAATTGGTCTCTTTTTGGAAAAAAATTTTGCCACAAAAAGTACATGTATATATTCATTTTAAGCTTACTCTCGTAGTCATCATGATTTCTGCTCATTTTTTTTTTTTTTAAACATCAGGTCATGATTAACTTCAACATACAATTGGCCAATGTCAACGGAGTGTCGGTTACAAAGCCCAAGTTATTCTGAGACATAGCAAGTAAGACTCCCTCACAGTGTACACATTCATCTGTGTCTTGCTGGGTATCCCTGGTTGTAGCATGAAATCTCAGTAATGCTAAGCCTTGCAAATGTACTAGTATTTGTGCTTTCATTTCACAATGCCACCACCTTATCTCTCAAGGTCTATGCAATGAATTGCCTCCACAGGGAGTCTCCAACATAGGCTCAAAGCTTTACTGCCACTTGTAAGATATTATCTATCTAGAAGATGTTATATGTGGAACACTGTCTAAATTCAAGGGGGTTAAAAATATCAGTTCTACATCCTGGTCACACATTGCCACCAGGCCTGGCAACTTGCTGTCTTCATTTCTTTGGCTTACCAGTGTTTATTCTGGAATTTCACCAATACAGATATTATTTATATGTGCCTTATTTATAATTTTCTCACCAAATTTAAAAGGTATCACCAGTAGCACCTGGGCCTGAAATCAGCACTTTGCCACCAGCCAAATACTGGTACAAACTGGAGCTGACTCGTGCAGGTTGCTGTCTGGCTGGTGATTTCAAGTTTTCTACACTTCACTCTTTTAATTCAGAAATTCTGTTAAAAACTGCAGTTGGCTTGTGATTTTTTTTAGTCCATGTGCAGTATGTTTCAGTAGCCAATAACAAAATATGTAAATTTTGAGCCCTGACTTCACGTATTCATACAACCACAATATACCATTGTGGTTCTTTTGTGGTCTGTAAACTAGACATACCTTCAATGCAAGGGTTGACTGAAGCGTCCGCCATTTGCTCAAATTAAGTCATGTGTGACACCAAAACCTAATCAGTTCATCTTGCCAGGAAAGGTAAGCATACTGCCAAATTTAGGCAAAATACATTGAGGCATTCTACAGATATCGTGGTACTATTGATAATTTGCACATCCAGACGGACTGACAACCAGAAAGCAGAAAGGGTTCCCCCAATGGGGCACACCCTTACAAATGCTTTTCAAGGGAGTGTGCATTGAATTAGCTGCACATCTATGCAACTGACTGACCCTCAAAGACCTAATGCTGATCAATGTATGGGCATCCTCCTTGTTTTTATTGACACCAGGAGAAACAGTCCAGTATGGTGGACATCATTTGCTTCTTTTTCACCAAAAATACATATCGACTGTGATAGGTCAACAGCTTTCTTCTGCACAGTTAGGGCCAATATTTTTTCCGTTTTTTTTTCCCGAAACCGAAGTGGAATTGTGCATTTTATTCATCCTTGAAACTGAATTTGATGCTTTTTCTTATATGTATTATATATAAATATATAGCAGTGGAACGGAATTTGAAAAATTTTTTGCTGATGAAAAGGAATTCCTTTTTTTCTTGAATGAAATATCATTGGCCCTACATAGTCTGACAGCATTATGCCAAGAGTGCACCAGGTCATGCTGGGCAAGCTGTTGAACTTGAAGGGTCACAGCATTTACCTTTGAACAGAACATGGTGGAACTTAGGATAGACCTGTACAAATCAGAGATGTTTCATACACAGAGAAGCCATTTCCAAATAATAATATTTATGCAAGCTTCCCTAACCTTGGATCATGTTGATGTCCAGTTTACCAGCTCCACTCAATGACCAGTGACCCAATTAATGACCAGGGCAAGACAAACATAGATAACAAGTCTGGCCTTTCTCCAAGCACTTATCCCAGGAGTCGGCACTCACCCCAGACACCCAGCAAAGGAGGGTGGAGGTGTAAGGGACCCCTGGTACAGTGACAGTACAAGTTACAATTCTGCCCCATGATAAGGTACGGAAAACAAGAAAATGTACAAATAATGGTTGGTGTGAAGTATGGAAATTAAAAGAGCTTCCAGTACATAAGTAGAGCAAATAAAAACACCCAGTATGCGAGCAGGAAAAAAACCCTTGCCCCCCCCCCCCCCCCCCCCAAGCCATCAGTACCAGTCAGCATTATTTGGACAGAACAGGTCTGCGTGAGTGTCAGTCCAGAGGTCATTTTCTGACAGATTATTATGGCAGAAGCCTCACCAGTAGCAGCACAAACGCCAGGCACACCTTCCAGAGATTCCACTCAGGACTGTCTGTCAAAGTCTTGGGCATTGAGTAATGCAACCCAGCCAAAACACAGCACTGAGGTTTCATAGTAAAATTGACATCACTGATACATGTTGGAAACATCTGGCAACCTGAACTTAATTTGCCTGTGCAGCAAAACTATGAACCAAACTTTCATTTGAGTACCAGCATGCCTGCAATTGAAGACACCAACAATGGTCCACGCCAACAGCTTGAAATCTCAGAATTGTGTGTGATGCACACCAAGGATTTAGCTAATTGACTCAAGTTGAAATTTTTGCACACAAGGAGTAAAATCATTCCATACTATGGTCACAGGCCTTGGTCAGTGGTTCCGGCACTGCCTGGCAAGTCATGCTGCAGCTGCCCTTGCGGCTGCAGCATGGCTTGCGGCAGCTGCAGCATGACTGGCCAGGCAGTGCCAGAACCACTGACTTAAGACTATAGGCATGCTGGTACTTGAATGAAAGCTCTTTTCATGCATGAAGAATTTAAATGTGCAATTGTCGTCATAAAACTAGGTAAATATATGGAAAAATCAGGGACTGGTATGGAATGAGTTAAAGCAATGACGGGGTGGGGCATTGGCAACAGAATTACTTTGCCTGCCTCTGCTAATTTCCAGGCAGTCATGATGTAAGTACAGGTAATTACAATTGGCACTTCATGCTGTGCAACTTTGCACACTGATCAGGGCTGTTTTCAGACATGCTAACCATAGGAAACCACCCAAACACCCAGCCTGGGGATGGTTTCACTCAGTCCCAAAATTCCTGCCCTCCTCATCAATGTTACTTTACCTGTTACATGAACCGACTGGGAAAGGGTCAACATGGTATGTTTTAACTCATATTGTAAACATCCCAAGCTGGAAAAAAAAATAAAAATTCTGACAAGTGGGGTATACTTTTAAAAGAAAATGCAGAAATTATAAGTCGCCCAGGGCAGCCTGGCATCTGTTTCATCAAGCTCTGCCAATTGATGCAAAGCTGTACACACATGGAAGTACTGAAGAACAATGAAATCTGTCACAAACTGCTATGAACCATCTTTGTGATTGTGGGCAGCTAAAGGGACTGACTGGAAGTAACAAATTCTGATGCCAAAAAGTTAGTTCTCTTTTCATTTCCAGATGGACAGGTCCCAAGCAGGTCTTTCTGTTACTTTTTATTTTACAGCACTAGACTCTGTCAGACCGTTTTCGATGAGGACTAAATATGATAAAGTGAAGAGAAAAACAAAACTTTTATGGTCCTTAAGCATGAAGCTACAAGTACTTACAAAATGTTACCAGATGCAAGTTTATGAAAACATGCCTTCAAATGATGAAATCTACATCTAAAGTTGATCCACTTTAGTCAAACTAGTCTGAATTATGTATGTTGACAGACCTGCATGTAATAAATATATAAAATTATTTGAAAAAAGGAAACAAAATGAAATGAATAAATAAAAATAAATAAATTGACTTGAACTAGAATGAAATGGTCCATGGGGCTGAATATAGAATCACCATTACAAATATTGATGCAGGGCTGGGACTTAATTTTGGGAGTTTGAGCATGCAACTGACCTTGGCCATCTGGTGGAATAATACCTTTTACTTGTCTGGAGAGGGATACCATGCATCATGGGCATACAATTAGGTTTACCCTTGTTTACGTTCAGTTCTTGTTATATGTACGTGTGTGAGATTTCAAAGTTGAGAGTCCTCAAGTGGCTTCTGAACATAAAACTCACATGATTTAGTGTCTCATTTGTCGTCTAAATGGCACTTCCCTGACCATGTAATAATTTGTGCAATTCCTGTGACGGATATATTGTTGCATGTGCCAAGACAATAATGAGTGAGTTCTTAAGTTTGTCCTCAGTGACCTTGGGACAGAAGATCAAGGTCACCCAGATTACGTAATATAAGAGGCCCATGGGCCTGGTCCTGTGCTGACATTGCCATTGATGTCCAAGCTACACCCTGCCATTGCAAAATCACCTCTTTTAATTTAACGGGCATGGTGACCTCATAAAAATAGGTCCAGGTCTATAACATTCTAGCATTGGACATGGTATATTCAATAAATTTGGCAACTCTACTCCATTACTTTTCCAAAAATAGAATTTTAAATCTGAAAACACATTTTAGCTCATAATTTCCATCAAATTACAGGTGGCACTCCATTACTTTTCCAAAAATAGAATTTTAAATCCTAAAACACATTTTAGCTCATAATTCCTATCAAATTACAGGTGGCACCACATTAGTTACTTAGACTTTAACCTCCTCCACAATCCCAATACATTAGGTGAAGATCTGCCAAAAATTAAAGATGCTAGAGTGTTCACAAGATTTTGATATTCTGACCTCTATATTACATGATATTGTAGGTGGCGCTACCAATATTGAAACGGACTGGGATTTCATACACCATATAAGTCCTGAAAGCTATATTCTAAGGCTAACCTCAAAACTGTGGACGGTATCATGCTCACAACCCAAAACTTCATGGAGGGACAGACGAACGCACATGAGCGATCCTATATAAGCTCTGTTACCATAGGTCAGTACAGCCAGCAAAAATGACCTAGGCACAGCTACAGGTCACATTAATGGGCCTGTTTGACTCCTTAGACCCATTTATAGTCAGAGAATCATTCAGTCAATAGCTTTCCTTGGGGTGGGGTGGGCACATTCCGCTCAAGCCAAGCCAAGAAAAGCTATTGGCCTAAGCCTTAAAGGGGTGCCATCATGAATGGTCATTATATATACCTCAGGCAAAGCTGTTCTCTTGTACCGAGAATTTTAAGCAAAAATGTTAAGGTAGAGGACAATTCACATCCAAGTGCTTTTGGGTCATTTGTGCAGGAAAGGGTTACATGGTAAAGAGATCCACCAATTGTTGCCTCTATGTACGGCTTCAAAGTGGTTTAAAATCATTCTGCATAATACAATAAACTGCTCAAATCACACCCAACACTTCTGGAATATATGTGTGTGTAGCCCCTAAACATATATGTCCCCTCTTTTCATTGAATTCTATTAAGGGTAAGAACTTGCACCGCAAAATTAAGGCCCAAATTTCAGAAGTACATGTACTTATAAATCAGAAGCCTTAAAATCTGTGTCTTAGATCTGCTAAGAAGGAGTCCTGCTCTGTCAGTAACAAATGACAAGCACACACGTTTCAGCCACTGGTAGCTTCCACAAATGTACAGGTATGTTCTCAGAGAAGCTGCCCATAGGCTAATGTGGAAACGGAATGTGGAGTTGAATCAAGGAGGTCTGTTGAGCACACTGGCTTCAGCATCGATTTGCACGACCAGACCAGGGAGCAAGCCATTTTTTGCCGAGCCCTTTGTGTTTGTATGACTGTACAGTGGTACCTGCTCTAAAGATCACCTCCAATTTAAGACCGTGTGTCTTTTTAAGACCACTCTTTTAAGACCCTCTGCTGTATTTACATGTAAAATATACCTTCAATTTAAGACCACCTGTAGTATGAGACCACTTTTTGTTGGCTGTAGGGGTGGTCTTAAATAGCAGGTACCACTGTATCAGATGTAATGACAGCAACCTGGGGAGAGTTCTGGTACATTTTCACCAATGAGCAGCAGCTGACAAAAAGTCATATCACAGGAGGATACTGTAAATTCACGTAAATTCACAGTACATGTATTTTTACTTCACTGATGGCATAAAACAACAGAAACATATTTTTTAAAACAGATTCAACAGAAAGTAGATCTGTCTAAGATAAAGAAATTACATTTACAAGTCTTACTTAATGCCTGAAATTGATAGAACAATAAAAATGTACACAGGTAAAAAATAGACCTCCAGTTCCAGTACCTATGAGCCATTCAGGTATTAAGTAGAGCAGGGATTAACCAAATTATCTTGTGCTGTTCTCCAGTCTTGTAACACTCCTTATAATATGGTTTGTTTGTTTTTTAAATCAGTGGAAAATGTCAGATTTTTCAATACTAGCTTAATGCAAATTATATAAAGGCAAATTTTCTGCAGTTGCATTTGATCAACTTGACTGAAATGTTCCCCAATTTTAAAAAGTTGCCAGTCCCATGATTTCCAAACCCGGGTAAATTCATGTATATATCAAGAACACTGAGTTAAAAAACTCAGTTGCACAAATTTGGCTCTGCTTCCCACAAGTGATGAGAGCGCATCTTCATACAGATACCATATTCATTCAAATAAGCGCACAGGCACTAATAAGCACACACCCCATTTGTTTTGGAAAAGAAGCACTAAACACTATAGAAATTCAATGAAACTAAGCTTTAAATTCATTTAACGCTCCTAATTTAAAGGCAAACTGAGCATTTTATTACTGTACTTTTTCTAAGTGCACTGTGCATTTATTAGAATGAATACCATAGTCATAGGGAGAGACAAACTGTCCTGGTCAGCTGAGCTCCAATCATAACATTCACAGGGACTTTAAACCATCCCAGGAAGACCTGTCGGTTGGCAGGAAGCTATATGGAAGCAAAGGAAGATAATGCCGAGCTATCTTTGACTTCATGCCTGGCATACAATATTAAAAAGGTATATACAAAAAAAAAATACATATTGCACAAACATAGCAACGGTGCACATCATCATGCCCTGATTCTCTACTCTGGGCCCACATAAGTGATGTGTGCCAGCTTCTGCTGTTCTTAGCTGAATGTACTTTCCGTTATCACAATCACACGGGGATTCCATGGTAACAAATACATCACCTGCTACATGCACCTGTATGTGGTCCTGCCTTGAACCCCTGGTAATCTGACAACAGCTACACCCAATATTACTTTGTTGCTATGGGTGACAAGTATCTAAACTTTACAACCTATGTTTGTATTCACTGGGAGCTACATTGCTTCAACTATATCCTGGACTACTAAAAAGCAAGTTTCCTTTTAAAAAGGAACCAGACTTGACTGGTATACGAGGGGACGCCATCCATCGGGTCAATGTGATTATGAAGTAATCAGACACGTGTGCGGGATCCCATGTGTATGTTCTGTGCAAGGTCAAACAAACACAGAAGCCATACATAGCTTTTTGTGTAGTGATCGGTTGAAATTACCATAAATCTAAGAAAGATATACAGTAAAATCTCTCTAACTGAACACCTCCGTATACTGAACACCATTTCTCAGTCCCATATATATATTTTCAATGCAATTAAACCTCCCTATACCGAACACCACACTTTTTTCTGGTCCCAAGGGTGTTCGGTATAGGGAGGTTTCACTGTAGATGTGTAAAAAACAATACATGTATGTATTTTTTCATTGAGAATATATGGAAAATATATGCAATGGAGTACCAAAATTTGTGACTGGGCTGAAGTGGAATTTTTGGAACTGTATCTTTGACAAAGAAATATGAAACTGTAAGTGGTATCACTGAGTGTGGAGGTCGTAATCCCTCAAGACTGAAACAATGCTAGACCACATACGGTCTGGCAAAAAAAGACCACTTTCCAGTGGTTGTCAGGAGTAAATAGTAGGTGAGCAATAAACAGCTCTTCTAGAAGAGCTTAGGTGAGCACTTGACTTGGCGAGCGCCGTAGGCGCGAAGCCCTGCTAGGGGGTCCGGGGGAATGCCCCCCCCCCCCCCCGAAACTTTTGAAAATTTAGACCTCTAAAACAGCAATCTGGGCCACTATGGGCCATAATCTCTCAGAAAAATACATGCCTCACTAGCAATGGTATTACCTAAATTTTACATTGTATAAATATGAATTGTGCTAATTTCTTGCCGCTGATAGAGATTTTTGACTTTAAGACTATGAATAAAGCAAGCCAAGTTGAAAAACTTAAAATGCCAGTCTTCCTGTGTTTTTTGTTTAAATATATACTCATCTGCATTCATTAGAGAAAGATTTTGCAAAGCTTGTATTGTAGACTAGACTGCATATGCACACTAGTAGTATCACTGTGCAAACTGTATACATGTAGCTGCATGGTGGACCTGGTAATAATATGAATTGAATATGTGGCTGTGGCAGTGAGCTATGACTTGCGTGCTTGCAATGCTTGCTTCTCTTCTGGTTTATCCTTTTCACCTCTACATAACTGCCACAAACTGAACAAGTGACAACCCACTGAAATCACATACACCATCAGCAACTTGATAATTCAATTAACATGCTTTTTCTACAGACTGAGCTACAAGTAAATTACGTAAAACAACACGTTGGTGTCAAATCAGTTTTTCTAATTAAATATCAATCACAAAGTTGAATTTTGTTTTCCTTTTTTCAAGTGGATCAAAACAGAAATACAAATAATATCAGCCAGAAAGTTCCTTTTCTGAAGTTGACCACACCTGTTGAGTTGCAGAAAAATTATTCCAAGCCATGAAAAGAAAAAATACAAATGACTAATTATACTACCCTTGGCCTTGCGTTGTGAGAGCCTTTCCACTGATGTATAAAGCGGTTTGTGAAGAGTATGATCTGACTTTTATTTATTAGGCCTACCATGATCGTTTATTAGCACAGAGTCGGACATTCATTCACGGCCGGTCAAACATACCTGCACAAAAAACACCGTGCCCGTCGACAAGTTTTGTCTTATAATCAAACTTGTCGAAGGAGGGCCACTTTAAATAGGAATTTTCCTTTACAGTACACTGTCTGACAACTGAGGCTCAGCAGGGCTCGACAATTTTTTTAAAAATCACTTGTCCGCAGGGCATGTGGATTACAAAATCCACTTGTCCTAATATAACTTCTATAAACATTTTTTCCATCAATGCTAAGGCCTAGACAAACCATTTACCCTAACGTGTACTTGCCGCTTATGGTCACCTGCAAATTTGAAAAAAAAAAAATGAAAAAGAAAAAGAAAAAAAAAAGCCAAATTTTACCACGATTTTGGCTACAACTGTTATAACAGTGAAACTGGCAAAATAGTAAAAATACAAATTGAAAAGTAAGATATTTGCATGGGATGACAATCGATGAAAATTACAGTGTAATTTCTGGGAAAATAGGAGTCCGTATCCCGGGTAAACTTAAATAAAGATTAAATAGTTGCATTGGTTTCACTTTCAGGATCCTCTTTTTCGCTGCCTCTGATGACGTGATGGGATGCATATCGTTTGCGTACCTAATATGAATGCTATCGGTACATCGTAGTAAATTTGCGTATACAGTATTGGCAAGTTCCTTGCAATAAACGGTGTTATAAATTTAAATTCAAACGAAAATTTTAATATTTCAAATTAGAAATCTAGTGTGTGCGCCGTCACCATCTTTCCTGCAACTGTACACAAACAGCTGCTTTGGCCATGTGGTCTGACGCACAACGCATCACCCGATTGGTCAAATGAGTCACATGCAAAAGTAAGCCAATCACGGCTCGTGTTACAGTATTTTTATCATGGCTTCTGCCCAGTGAACATGTGTGAATCTGCCGTAATTTACGGAGGGAACACACAAACCGGAAGCGTTGTTTATATTGCAGCATGCAAAAATAAAGATTTCAGTGTTTATTGCAACAATTATTTGGAGTCACAGGCAAATACGCAAAGGTAGGGGATAGAGGGAACTGCCGAATGTTTCCAAAATCTGTCCGTGAGACTGGGTTGGTTCACTGCAGATCCACTCCACCATGTCCACGCTGTCACTTGCGTGTGACTGGCAGTTGTGTGTTGTTTTTGCCCGGGAAGTCATTTCACGGCACCTATACATGATCTTTATTTTTCCAACATTTTTAGAACCCACCGATAAATGGCATTTGATGTAATTTTGCTGATGAATTCGCCATGCAAATTTTCATATTTTTTTATGCTTTGACATCATTTGGGCATATCACAATAACGGTGAGTAGTGTGACCCTGCTCAGTAAACCAGTAGGCCTAACTAGTAACTGCCCGTACCTTTGATATCTTAATCGTATGTACCCTACACGGATAGTGAAAATATCTGCTGGTGTTGACAGAAATGAAGTTCTGATGAATACAACTGCTGACCACGTTTAAACCTGGAATGCTTACAAACTGTCGATTAGGCCTAAAAAAAAAATATTCATGTTTCCAGTTTGTGGTTGAAAAAAGAAGGGGGTCGGTAGGTAGGATTTTTTTTTTTTTTTTTTAATGCAAATTTGTTTTGTTACTGCACTAACAAAAAAAAATCACGTTTTCTTTTTTATAATATATATTAACAATACCATATTCCTGTTAGCAATAATTTTACTGACATTAGCATTATATCTTGCAGCTCATCAATATACTGTTACACATACAACATGTGTACAGCATACAATAGATCACTTTCATTTATATTTAAGTCAAGAAACACTTTTCAAGGAAACTGGAATAAACTTCTAAAAATAAGTTTTGGGGTTTTTTTTCCTTTTTGACTCCCTAATAATTTTTAAGCCCGTTTTCCTTTCTGCAAGATTTAATGCTACTCCAGTCTTCTTGCATGCATGTGGTCTCAGCAATCGCATGTATGTTTCTTCCTGGATATAAAAGAAGAAACCCAGCTGCAGGCATACCCCTTGAAGTGGGAGTTGGGCTCAGTATTGTTACGAAGATATGCCATGCTGAACTTTTCTTATTTTCAGTGTTGTGGGTTTAATTCTTTTATAGAACCCTGTGTCTGTGTCACAGTGTTTTATAAATTTTATATTGAACCTACAACTCTGAAAAAGAGATAGTAAAGCACTTTGTGCAGAAGGACTTGGACCTGTGCATATTGACACTAGTACATGTAAATATGTACAGGAACAATGGGAAAATATACTTTTTTTTTTTTCTTGTTGGCTTCACTGTAAGGCATCCATTGAGTTTCAACCGTAAAAATAGAATGAAGTTTGGAGACTTTGCAACTAGATGTATTGTGCTAGAAACATTTTTTTTTCTCACTTCAGTGTCCAAAATATTTAGAATACACATGAATATTTTGAAGACCAATATTGATTATTATAAATTCTTACATGTTCAAGTAACTGTTCTGAAATCACTTCTGGTAGAATTTAATTTCACAAGATATTCAGTGAGAATTTCTCACATTTCTAGCACAGCAATGAATATACAATACATAAAATACAACTTCAACCCCACTTTATTAAATTGTGACACATCCAAACCATTTTTTTTCTCTTCAGAAGCAGAATGACAAAGGTGTACATTCTTTCAAGGCACAGACTGTCTCTAGTATTAAAGCATGTATCACATGAAATTATTAAAGCATGTATTACATGAAAGTCAATATTTCAGTGTCAATGTTTAGTGTGGTATTTTGTCATCTCATAAAAATACAAAACAGTTTTTTTCTGTATCTTGGCAAAGTTTGATGTACCATCAATTTAATACATATTAAATTGGACTGTCTTTTTACTATAAAACTCGCACACAATACACTCAATGTAGGCCTAGCCAGACCATATGGGATCAAAGCCAAGTGTTTTATTTCTACTTGCTCTTTTTCCCATATGGTCTGGCTACAATGTATTGTTTGCCTTCACTTATGCACTTAACACAGCACGGTAAAACTGTTTTGTATCTCTTCAAGAGTTCTGCGTTTTTCTCAGCACCTGCAGTGGCACAAAAGCAACAAATGTCAGATCTTCCAAGGTGAGAGGAGTAATAAGCCAGTTCAATTGGATCACCGCAACACAGTGAGATCCTCAGCTGCATGCCAGAAATAGGGCTTGATGACCCACAGGTGTATTCATCAGACAGTGCCACTGCTAATGACAATTCTTGCCTACGTGAAAGTTTTTGTTTGGAGTAAACTACACGTGGCTTGGTACACTCTTGGCAGTCTACCAAAGCACGAGCATTCTGTGCTATGAAGAGAGTACTGTCCTTTCTCTGACTTTCTACTTCTTCCATCATAAAATAGTTCACCTCTGGCTCTTTGGACTTCCCCTTTGATTTATGCTTTGGTCTCAGTCCTGGGCGTTCATTGTCTGTTGTTTCTTTCCCAAGTGTCTCATCTAATTGCAAATAATGTTCGCCAGTAGAATCCAAGACTGGATCTGGAAGCCAGGTATGTTTCTCATTGGGCAGTTGAGGTTCAGAGCAACAACTTCTGTCCCCACACTTTCTGATTTGGAAAGCATACTGCCTTTCACGGCAGTGTGCTTTTGTCCACTCTGCCAGAGCTTGATTGCCTGATGCTTTCGCCTTTGTAACTGTGTTTGGATCAATGTCTGGGAAAATCTCTGTGATCTTGTTTGTAACTTCTTGAATGTTTTCGATTGAAATAGGTTCTTTCACCTTGACTAGTTCACCTTTAAGCTTAAGTCTTTCAAATCTGGACGCAATGACATTTCTCACTGGAGCAATTGATTCTCCCCACTTGCTCTCTACATCTGAATCATTTTCAGCCAATTTTCTGATCTCTGCCATGGAGCCTATGTTCTTTAACTTCCTCTCTGTCTCTTCATCACAGTTACAAAGAATTCATACAGTACCAAAGCAAAGTTCCTGCTTGGAAGCCAAAGCCAATCCACTGTATGACACCAACAACGAGTAGAAGACAATGGTTTAAATTTGTCAGAGGGACACAAATACTATTTACTATTCAGCAACTATACAACTATTTTTTTTTTTTTTTTTTTTTTGTATATTATATAGCCTATATATAATATGAAAATATGGCCTACTCTATTGAACTCGCTATTCCAACTTGAATTTTTCTTTACCTTGCGGGAAGCAATGTTTGTTTGTTAATTTCTTTCTTTTTATTCAAATTCTTTTTCAAAAAGCCCATCAGGAAAAGTGTTTATGCTTTCACCTGGCCACGCATCAGGCAAAACAAGATGCAAAACAAAGCAAGCGAGGTCTTCCGTGAGCAATCAATAATGCCGATATTTATCAGACAAAATACAGCGGTACATACCCTGGGACTTTTCTGTTTGGCAGAACTTTTTCAGCGTTGGCTCTCATAAGGATGTCAAATGCTGACAGGGTTTTCTGTGGTTCTGGCTTTGATTCGTCTGCAGTCTCCATTGAACTTATTCTGACATATTTCATTCCAAATTGAATCATTTCTTCTACGGCCATGTCTTCATAGGCATCAATCCAAGGTCCATCAATGGTATTTGAACATTTATATTGGTAGGTGTGATCAGCAGGGTTTTCAGTCAATGCATCTGCTATAAACTTTAACTTGCTCTGACTGTCCAGTTTTATAAAGCGTCGGGATGTTTTGCCAGATGCAGAATCAACAAATATTGCACACAGCGTGTGCTCAAGAGCTGCCATCTTGCCATGTGAATCATAGCACAACAAACTGGAATAGCCAATCACTACCGCGCTTACAAAGGAATAAACCAATCACGAAGCAGCTCAGTTACACGTTTGGAAAAAACTGCTTTACAGAGACATCTAGTGAGCTGTAATGATATTATTATATTGCCAAAGTGCAGAAGGTTGCTGGTTCAAGACCAGGCCATTCCATAGTCTTTTTTTTTTTTTTTTTTTTTTTTTTTGGTAAAAAAAAATTGAGTCGGCGGGTTTAGAGCAGGGTCGGTCGGAAACGGGAAACATAAATATTTTTTTTTTAGGCCTTATTATCACCTATTGGCCCACGCACGTGCTGCGAAAGCACAACGGGCAGCTCTGTTGCCGTTTCACTGTACAATAAACACGCAAGAACTGTTGCATAATGCCAATATGTCTGTGACTTTGATCATTCACGTCGAGATAGCTCGACGCAATGCAAAAACTTTACGTTTTTGGGGGGGAATGGGATTGATATCGAGGTGCCCATTCTGCAGTATGTAAGGTGTGCATTAAAAAGCTCTCCTACAATTAATTTAGGCGCGCTATGGTGCGCAAGCGCGATCGCGCGCCTTAAAAGGAAAGCACTGACTTTCTATTTGTGTTGCAAGGTCATACACTGATCAGTGCTAGAATTCACCTTTTCCCTTTGAATTACATGTAACTGAGTCAACAGCTTTCCTTGGCATGGGTTGGGGCCCATCCCATGCCAAGGAAAGCTGTTGACCTGAGGCACGTGATCATCTGTCTGTTCTGGCCAGTTTAAAGTGGAATGGGTTAAGAAATGAGAGGTTTTTTGTTCTGGTGCTCAGCTGACCCAGAATTACTCAAAATATAAATCCCCAGCCTGAATTTCAACTTGAGCTTCAACTGAGCTAAGAATATCAAAACAAACCTGTACCGAGCTCAGCTGAGATGGGCTGAACTGTTAGATCTGTAAATATCACTGACCTAGCAGGGTTTCTGTCAGAGTGAAATTTTAGGGTACTCAAGTCTTCATATTCTCAAGTAAAAATTCTTATAATGAAGACTTTATGGGGCATTTCTGGATAATATATGCTAAAATTGTTCTTTTCTGCTAAAATCTCAGGGTAAGCAAGAGTACCCTGGAGACTTTTTAGGGTATGCTATTTTACCCTTTTTACCCTCTGGCGGAAACCCTGCCCAGATACTTGACCAAGTGACCTAATTTTACTTTGAAAGAGAACTGTACATCTTTAACCAGGTGCATGTGTGAGACTTTATCAACAGCAACTGAACAAGATTCACAAGCCACATGCAAATTATATCTATGGATATCATTGTGCTCCAGAACTTGACTTGGTGATCCAGTTAAATTATTTCATGGCTTTTTTCAATCTAGATATTATAATGTGCCTGTGTGAAGTTGGAGACAACAAAGTAAAGGCTGTATAGACTAGCAATAAATTCTACATGAATTTTATGACTGTGACTCTGTGAGCAACATGATGACAAGTTTGCTACTTGGGAGTCTCGCTGTGGAATGACAGTTTACATATGTACCAAATTTCTGTGGGTACTTAATAAAATAATATAATTTTTTTACAACTGTTTATTTCACATATATGCCACATGTAAAGAAAATGTAATAAAAATTTCTGAGTTTTGCATGTAGTTTATGCTGGGGGGGGGGGGGGGGGGTCACGCTTTTAAAATGTGAATTTGCTGGATTTTCAATTTGTTGAAAATTTCATGATTGCGTATAGCTATGAGCATGAAACTTAGAGCGAATAGCTCAGAGGTTTATGATTCACACAGAATGACAATTGAAAAACTGGACAAGAGATAGACAGGTCTGCAACATGTTGCTTCAAAAACTGGGTGTCACTGCTACACACTTTTTATTAATGAAACAACATGGAATTTCCTATAATGTGAAGTAAATTTTTTTTTTTTTTTTTTTTTTTTTTTAATGTGAAACTGCTATACAGTACTCACATCTTACCTCCTGCACTAGAAAAATGCGAGACATGATGTCAGGGTACGTATTTTTAACTTCCACCAAGGTTAAGACATCTAGTGTATGGTACTCAAATTTAAACAAAGGTGAATGTACATGTATAAAACAAGAATGGACCCAAAAACAAAAATGACATAAAACAGTCTTATTATGTGAGTTCTTTGCAAAGCTGACCTCGAATACATAAAAAGGATGGTTATGCTTTCTCCCGCGATACCTCCCATGTCAGACATGTCAGTGACTAGACAGTTTGCCATATCAAGTACCGGAGTCCCCAGGGCCTACAAATATGACACACATTACAGCCTTTCGTAGGTACATCTGGTCTGTCACACATTTGCTTTGTCTCAGCCAGCTATCAAAGTTGCCAGTTTTTTGCGCTTTTTTTTTTCTTTTTGCTTCAGCTACCTTCAGACTAAATAGTAAATTTGCCATAATTGATATAGAGGCCTGCCAGACCTGCAACTCAGTCTGGGCAGAAGAAATCCATTTGTGTTTTAACAGTACATGATACCAGTGAAATTCAGGAATCAACAATCATAATTTGGCAGTTCCCCTTTGGCACAGAAGTATGTTTTAGTTATTTTCCCAACCATCTCTACTTGACCTCTCCTGACATAAACGACTTTTCTCGACCTTTTCCCTTGGAAAGAAAGTATAGCCTTGTCTTGCAGAGTCAGGGTTACTGTTAATAATGACATTCCATTTCTCAAACACAAAGAACAAATTGCTTTTTCCTCCTCACTCAGAATGTGCATGTGTGCTCCAGGAAAACCTGCTGACAGCAAAGTTCTGTTTTTCTCCTAAATCTTTCTTTTAGTAACAATTTTTTTTTGGTGGGGAGGGGGAGGGCTCACCGAAGATGAAATTGTGATTCATGAGCTTTGGAAGCTCAGTGGAACACTGGAAGATGTCATTCTGGAAGAAATAGTACAAATCAGTGCCCTTCATCATAGATGAGTGGTAAAAAGATTTTCCACACTGGCAAGGCCTACCTGGCATGTTTAGGCCATGCATAATTGATTTTATGTTTCCTGTCAGGTAGAATTAAAATCTAATGACGGAGGGTGAAAACACAACAAAATATTTTTTTTTAAACCAGGTTTTTTTTCTTATTTTTATACTACATTTTTTACCATTTCACACAAGTTTTCTTAAAATCCTGCATTACTACTAATATGGAGGGAGATGCAAAGTTACTGTACTTGTGTATACATACATACAGCCCCTCTTTTTCCGTACTTTTGTACTGGGGCACAAATTATTCCCTGTACCATTGCGCTGGAACCACCCATCCTCACCCCCTTTTGGATTGCTAGCCTGCTAGTGACTCAGTTGTCAACATGAAATGATCACTTCAGCCAAAGCCATTTCAGTGGCCTTGGCTAAGGGCAAGTGTGAAACATCTGTCTTCACAAAATCAAATACATGCAGCCCCTCATACAATGTTCACTTTATCCATATATCTATAAACCTTATGTCAACATCTATGAATGAAAATACTGCCCCAAAGCACAAAAGTTTTGCTTTTTATGAAAATAGATACCATTTTATCTCATTAAATATCCTCAGTCTTTTTACCATTACCCCACACAAAAAATCCTGAATAATTAACAGTAATAATCAAGTAATCTGTAAACTTGTGCAGTGAGTGAGGCCTGTAAACGAAAACAACTTGAAAATCTGGCAAGAGCTCGGTGTGTACTCAAGTTATCCAGTATCAATATTCAAGTACAAAACATCAGACTTCAATGCATCAAACCAGGGAGACACTCCCACATCCTTGATCCATCTGAGCTGAAACATGCTGTTACTGGCCCTGTGCAGCTGAATTTTTGTGAATACATTCATGATGATTCAAGGTCTTGGACCAGTAAATCTGGCTCGACTCACTTACATGTTAAATGTGCCACATTTTTTGGTTAATTTCTCATATGCTGAGCATCCAACATTATTATATCTTGCATTCTGTTAAGAACTGAAGATCATATTGACAACAATACATGGGAGCACTAAAATCCAACAGCCACAAATAATATATATATATATATATATATATATATATATATATATACAGTAAAACCTGTCCTTGTGGACACCTCTAAAATGCGGACACCTGCATAATGTGGACAGTCATATCCATGACCGAATGGTCAATTTTCTTGTTAAAAACACCTGTCTATTGTGGACACCTGCCAACTGTGGACACTTTTTGCCAGTCCCAGAGGTGTCCACAATAGACAGGTTTCACTGTATATATATATATATATATATATATATATATATATATATATATATATATATAAAATGTGCCTTATATTTTGTTGACACCCACCTCAATAAATGCAGGGCCGTGCCAAAGAGTACAATAAAAATTGTCAAATAGTTCCTGCTATTTGGACAATTTTCCTTTCAGGAATGTCATGTTACATGTAGCTCACAATTATTAAAACATATTTTTAGCTCCACTGACCTGAGCTTTTGCAGACAAACATAAACATAATATGGTCCACAGTTTTCAAGTTAACTCTATAGTCTTGAATGGCTTATAAGGGTGAAAAATCTATGTTGAACATAATATGGTCCACAGTTTTCAAGTTAACTCTGTAGTCTTGAACGGCTTATAAGGGTGAAAAATCTATGTTGGGCTCAGTAACGTGGCACCAGCCACAGTGCATGTAATACATATGAACCAGAATGTGAAAAGTTCATGATGTTTTCCAAGGAGTTTTTCATTAATTATCATGAAATTTGGTAGGAATGTTGATAGGGCCAAAAGAAAATAATGCACTGAAATCTGGTGGTGCCACCTACAGGGTCAAATACACCAACCAAAATATATATTGAAAACAAACCAAATTAAATATGTTAAATATTGTGGGGCAGAGTAAGGCAAATAACACCAAATGTACCACAAATGAGTATCATATGTGGAAGTTAAATAAATATGGCATTGTATGGATACTATTAAGAGTCACACTATAGGGCCCACAGACAAAAGTTGTCATGTCAAATCATGGTGGTGTCACTGGTGGTATTAATCGGAACAAAGATCGTTGGTGTCAAAAACACATTAAATTCATTAATGTGACAAGGCAAAAAAAAAAGTTTTTTTTTTGGTTTCCCCTCACCCTCCCCTCAAAAGCAAACAAAGCTGCTCATTTGTATATACCCAGCTGAAACTGTTGAAACCAGTTTTGTTGCAAAACCAAAACCAGTTTCATGTGAATCAAATAGACCCCAAGACCTAAAGTATCAAACAGGAATTGGGTTTGCAACTTGTGAGTCAGCATTCTGTTTTCGTCGTCTTGCTCCGGACTAAGATCCTGTTCATCATTCTTAACTCTCCCGTACAATCAGCGTGTTTAACCCGTATATGACCAAACTTGGGGGGAGGGAATAATGGAGTATCTGCAAACATTACAGCCCCACATTGGTTTACCAATAAAACACAAGGACAACATTGTGTACAAATTTGCACCTTATTGTCAGAGCAGACCTGCATCAGCACTAATCCAGTACAGGCACCACTGCGTATTATTTATGCAACATTATATACCCACATCCACAGGTCAAAATGTTATCTCCTGCTTTTGTTTTCTAGTACAAAGTTCCCCAGACAGTAAAACATTGGCTCCATGGGCAATCTGGGCAATGGTGCGTTAAGTTTTGGCTACAGTTTATCTGCGGTGTGAGTGTGACGTATGTACAGCAGACATGCCAATCTAATTCTGCACAATCAAGCCCTGTTTTTAACTTTGAAAAAACAAACGAAAAAACAGACACAGTCAACAGCTAGTTAGTTTGACAACAAGAGCACAAACACTGCTGTAAAAAGATGCGAGTTACAACAACATGGCTCTGATGGTTCAATGAATAGTGACTCTACTTTGACAAAACTTGAATATACCCAAGAGGTTATCACTTTTTGCTGGAAACTGTAGCTTACTCTTAAAAGGAAAATTGTCTCCATGTTGGGACGACTAATTAGAATGGCTACCACGCCCTGATGATCACCAGGAAGCTTGTCAGCAGACATTCACACACAACTAATCATGAGCATGACCACGAACTGATTAACGCCTGTCACAAAATGCACTACAAGGAACTAATCAGCAAAATATCCATTGTATAAAATTTATCCATAAATAGCATTGAACTAAAATTGTACTCCCAGCCCACTCCCACGTGTGCCTGCTCGAACACTCAAAAGCTAGATCAAACTATCATGTAGGCCTATGTTTTGTTTTCAGATTCAATGAAAATCCAACTTTATGAAATTGAAGACACTGCACTGACAACAGGAATAGATCAGGGCAATTTACTGCAATGTATGATTCACACTGTTTTACTTATCAGGTTACAGTACAGGCAACATGACCAATAGCACTGAAATTGCTTTCTTTTCATGTTTTCACTACTACCAGTTACTTTTCTTTGGGAAATTCCACAAAGATGTTTAATTAATAAAACATTCCCAAGTTCCTGTGAGTGTGACTATGTTTGTGTGTCAATGTGTTGTACATTCTACAAGCTTTCCAAAACATTTGGTTCCTGTCTTGTCCAAGTTGTAATTTTTTTAGAGACATAAAAATTTAACTAGTTTAACAGCGTCCGTTTAAGCACTTTCTGACAACTGCATGTCCATGACGTGATAAATTGACACATGGACCATGTGTCAATTTATCACATGTAATGATGTATGACAATGTTGTGACACCGCCATGGTCCTACATCTGTGCTCCTTACTCAAGTTTCGGCATCGCTCGCTTTTTTTTAGACAAAGGGCATGGTCCAGAATTGAACAATAACGGCCCATGTTCATGACAACGTGAGTGTCCTTTCGCGGTAACACAATCTTGCTCTGAAAACTGCGACCCAAAAAGGGAAAAGAAAATGAAAGTGGTCAGTTGAAAAAAAAAAATCCTGTTAAGTGCCAAATGGATGGACAGCTGAAAGAAGTGGCTACATGTATGTTCTTTATCGTAACCAGACACCCCTGTATCAGACCCGCTCTCTCAATTTGCCAAGGCTGCACGGGGTTCCTCAATCACGGTGCCTCCGCCATCGTCTTCCAAACACGCCTGGAGCCATGCGGGGCCAGGCGACCGCATCCTAAGAGTTAGACAGATGGAAGCCTCCTCGCCTCCGTCCTTCAGCACAAAGGCAGTCCACGTGCCGATACGATATTACGAGGTGCCAACTACCCAGTAATTCACTCAACACGTTAACGGTCATTTAAACAGAAGTACAATTAATAAAACAAACATTTCTGTGATTCTGATGAATGATAAATGGGCATATCAACAACAATAGTCTACACTGCCGACACTTGTCAAAAGTTTCAAAATCTTCAGAGCGGTTCTCTGCAAAACTGCTCCCGTCGTGCGCTTCTTTGGGCCTTGGGGATACCCGGACGCACCTAAACAGAAACTCACACATAACATTTTATGTAGAAAAAGGAAGAGGAGGCTATTCTCGCTGCAACAGAATCTTCAGACGCCATTTTGCGGTGTGCAAGACAGAACTTGGATGAAAGAACCTATTTTCGCCCTGACCGGCATGTTTGGCAGTTTGGCAAGGTGACTTGCCAAAACTGACGTTAGCATCAGAGAAAGTTGAACTTACCACAAATGCCCATCACCAAAATGACAGCATAAATTCCTATTGTAATCCTGGCCATATTTCCTCGGAATTTTATCCACCAAATACTTCTGACCTTCGCCCAACAGCAGAAAAAGTTCCTGAGTCTAGTCGTATGGAAATAACCGACTTCCTTTGCTTCACAAAAATTAGGAAAATTCAGACCTCGGACAGCAAACGATTGGCGCGGCCCCAGCGGCAAAGTGTAAGCGTCACGTGACTTGCATGCCGTCAGCTGCTGGGTTCACCGAGCAGCATCCGGGGGCTTCAGAGAAGATGGGAGGGGGTTGCGTAAAGGGTTTCCCCTCCACTTATCAAAGTGCATCATGATACAGTGTCGCCAACCCTCCCGGATTTCCCGAGAGACTCCCGGAATTTTATGCTGAAAATTCTTGAAAAAGTGTGGATTTTTGACAATTCTAAGTAACCTCCCGGAATTTCATCAATATTTCCCTTCTATATTTCATATTAATTTATCAATCTCCCGGAATTTTACTCTTTATCTCCCGGATTTTAAGTTTGGCAGGTTGGCAACACTGTGATACATTGTACATCATATAACATCAAGGCACTGGTATCATATTTCTTTCGAAAGCGTAATCCACCATGAGATCTGATCAGGAAATTGAGTAGATCTATTGTTGTGATATGGGGCCTAACCTTAGTCTACAGCAATCTTCATTGATGATTTATATGGTTGGATATGGGCTATGGTCATTCCGCATCCTCGCGGTGAATATAGGTTTTGTGCAATGGCTAGATCTAGTATACATGAGAGAGAGCATTGTAGCAAAATTTTGCTACAAAGCATTTCAAAATTGCTACAGAATTTCTCCAAAATAAGTGTTTCTTCTGTAGCCTCTTAAAGTGGGGAAAATGCTACAAGAAAATCTTGCTACCGAAATTTTCAGCTGTGTGGTACAGGCTACAGCATGTATGCAAAGCTGTAAGGGCATGATTTCCTAATTATAGGCCTATTTTGATAAATAGGCCTACATCAGGTATCCAATCAGCTAAAGACCTACACTAGTTTCTACTTACTCAGACGCGTATGCCAAATAATACTAGTAGCCTAATCGAAACTGAACTGACACTGACAGGCGTCTCTTGATTGTGAGACCAATTAACTGCATAGGCCTATATTAAGAAAACAAAATGGAACAGAAAACGAAAATGATGACGAACCATGAAGAAGAAAACCCGTTTCATAATGTCATCTTGTACAAAATGGTGATGTTGTACAAAAAATCAATCATCATGTGCATATAGGCAGTCCTACTACTAAACGGGTTGATATATACGTGAACACAGGCCTACATACAAATACAATTATATAGAGAAATGATTGAGCTTGGTTGGCATTAGATAATCATTCTTTAGAATTTGTAAGAATTAACAAATTAGACCTGAGTTGATAGTCAGAAACAAAATTAGACAATCAATAGACCTATCTTCTATCACCAACATCAAAAGAAAAAACATTTTCGATTTCACAGATCATTAGTTTTGATATGGTGTATTTTTAATGCTTTTTAAAATGTGTAAGAATGGAAATTTGTGTCAACTTTGCTCGGAGCCAGTGCCACAGATACTGACCCATAGATTTGGTCAAGCTATGCCCACGTTGAGTAACAATTTGAAGCAAGTGGAGGTTTACGTTATTTCCTGTGTTATGAAGATGAATATAACCACAATTGAGCATATTGAGGTAGTTTTGCATTTATTTGTATGTAGCCTAATTTACAAACAATTTAACATGTATTTTGTTGCCACATAAAAGTTATTTAATTCCCATGAAATATATATCGTTCCAAGCAACATTTCTTTCGATCCCACAAAATACTTTTTTTTTTCGAAGGTAATTTCATTCCTATAAAGTATTATTCAGTCCCTGCAAAACGTGTTTCGTTACTATAAAATATATTTAGCCCCCAACGCATGCAGGAAAGATGTTCAGTCAGTCTCAAATCTGGGAGGGGAAGGTGAAAGAAAAGTAAAAGACATGTAAGCATCTGCGCTCTTTCCTGTCAATTTCCTCACAGCAGGATAGGGGCAGCGCAGGACCTCAGGTACATATGAATAGGCCTACCTCCTATTTAAATTGGAACGTTTATACTAAAAGCACATCAAATGAACAGTAATTGAAAATTTCAAACCTTTGATCTGTGCTAATTTGTACCAAATACACAAAATTGACGTGTTAAATAATGACCAATATCTTCAAAACTATTGCATATGTAAAGGTACCATTCCAACATTAAGTTATATTTTTGAAGTTATGCGCGAATTCAATGAAAAGTGCTATGTTCATTAGACTAATCCACAAAATTTCCATGTTAATGTCTACAAAGCTGGTATAGATAGAGGTTTCATTCCAAAATACATTTACACGTTTGTGCTATATTATGTAGGCATATCCAACATACATGCAGAAATCATCTAATTTTATTGCAGATCAAGGAGACCAGGCTTCCTGAATAGATTGGCAATTGGCACGAACACTTAATACATATATCACAAATATCACAGACAGTAAGAAAAAAACTAAATAAAAAAGTAAAGAGACAGTTAACAATCTTGAATACATCCCGAGATTAACAAAGAAAGAAAGAAAGAAAGAAAGAAAGAAAGAAAGAAAGAAAGAAAGAAAGAAAGAAAGAAAGAAAGAAAGAAAGAAAGAAAGAAAGAAAGAAAGAAAGAAAGAAAGAAAGAAAGAAAGAAAGAAAGAAAGAAAGATGTGGTCCCTGTCAGTTCAAGATACGGGCTGGCATGTAGGATAGGGTATAAATTTGTAAAATGATAACTGAAATAACCAGTAAATAAAGTTGTGCATACCATCACATGATATGCAAATTAAGAATAATTCCTGAGTTCGTAACAACTACCAAAAAAGAACTGCTTAAGTTCTTTTCCAAATTGTGAAGAACGTCTATTGTCATAGAGCCAGTAGTTAACGAAATTAGGCTGTAATGATTTGTGTTTTTATCAATTCGTTGTGGGCGTGTTGCCAGGAACGAAAATGGCAGAATCGTCATAAGATGATAATAGACACAGCATATGGCCGTTCACAAGTCATTGATACAGATCAGGTCATTAAATACATTGATGTGAGATAATTTATTTTGAAAATCAACAGCTAATAATTCCACTGTGCCACCTTTTCCTAAAAATGCCTATGTTATACGATAAAAATTAAATTTCTCCACAGTCATCTTTAGAACTGCGAGAAAGAAAGTGTTCACGAGCAGAAGGGGTAGGCCCACGGGGTGCATGATTTGATTTGACTTTGTTGGGTGCCACTCATGATAAAAATACAATAATCAACACATAACTTCAATGAAGTAAATGGTCTAAAGGTAGTGTCAGATATAACATTAAGATTAACGTGAAGTAAAGACTACAAAAAAATGTTTGCTTCACCGCAAATCTCTGTGTGTTTGTATTCTAAATTTGAATATAAATTGATATGCTGGAACTATTGTTTGCTTCATTGATCGTGCCTGTAACCAAACGAAGATTCGTTTGTATCTCTTCGTGTAATAGTTTGAAGATGTTAAAAAATGTCAGGTTTCGTTAATTTTCTCAAATAGCATAAAGTGAAATTGTGCTATTTTGTTCACTCTTCATTTGATGTGCTCTATAGCACAAATCCATGGATAATGGCAACTCAGGCTGGGGCCCATGTCTCTGCTGCTAGATCATAGCAGATGCAATATTATAGAGATATTAGATCGTGAGGAGTGCAATATGCAGTTATATGGATCTTTGTGATGGTATATTGACCAAAGCCGAAGGTCTCGGTCAATATACCCTAACCCCATGTAGGCTGACGCTGCACGGTCACACGACGCAAATCCAGCTCTGTGACTTGTTTATCTATGCCGATAGTAGGATATTTATTGCTGTTGTAACAAGAGGACGCATGATGGAAATTGTACAAACCTTATGCAAATCGGGATATAGTATATATCGATTTGAATACGGTTTATCGTATATCACACACGACGTTTTGCTTTCAGTGTGCGTATAATTGACAATCGAAATAGTTTACCAGACCACGTAGTAAATTCAGAGTCACAAAACATTAAAAAAAAAAAAAAAAAAAAAAAAAAAAAAAAATTGGGCTAACACTGGGAAAACAGTTTCTACCATTTACCCGATAACTTATGAGTTAATCAATAGGCAACATCATAGGAACGGGTTCTCAAGGAGCTTTTCTTCTTCCCGTAATTAACTGAACTAAACTGGTCATTGATCTCTGACCTTGACATTGACGTCTGACATTGACATTGGCCTCCCACCAGTGACAGTGACCTATGATCTGTACATTGACCTCTGACCTGACTCTTACCTTGAGAGGGACTTCTAACCTTTGACCTTGGTATTAAGCTCTTACCTTAATGATACTGACAGCGCCTATGACCTTGATTTTGACCTCTGACTCAGACCTTACCTCAAAACATAATTCCCTCTGTTCATCATAAAAGTCAGAAACTAGAAAAGAAGATTTGCTTGAAAGCAAATCTATCTGTGTGCCTTCAAAAGTTGTGAACATTGAATGCTACAATTTTTATCGTTTGGTACTTCACATTACATTAAGCTTATGGCGGGATGAAAATTTCAAAGTCAAAATGACCTTGACCTTTGACCTTTACAGGTCCTATGTAAATTGCACAGTGGTACAATACCAACAATTTAAGCCCAACATGAACCAAATCGGATAAATATCGACCAAGTTATGGCAAGATGAATCTTTCAAAGTGCCAAATGACCTTGAATTTTACCTTTTTGAGGTTACATGTGCTTATAAAAAAATGCAGTGTTGCAACACCTACAATTTGAGTCCAACATTATTAGAACTGGATGGAAATTGGCCAAGTTATCACTGGATGAAACTTTCAAAGGTCCAAATGACCTCGAACTTTGACCTTTAGAGGTCACAGGTAAGTTGCAAAAATGTGTAGTGCTACAATAGCTACAGTTTGAGCCCAACATGATCAAAATTGGATACAAATTGACCAAATTATGGCTAGAAGAAGGCCTCTATCGAAAGTGGCCTTTGACCTTGAGATGACCTCTACCTGAAGTAACCTTGACCTAAAAATGACATTTTGGCCTAAAATTGACCTTCGACCTTGACATTTGAGATGACCTTTGCCTTGCTATGATCTAACTCCCATACACTCGGAACCACATCTACTATAGTATATAAGATATTGAAGATTTAAAACTTTAATTAGCTCTCATTTGCATAATTTTGAAAAGCAAGACCTCTCATTATAAACAGGCCAGACTTCATCTCTAGAAGTATAATTGTGCCAAGATTGGATTTTCTACGTGTAATACTTTTGAAATGAAATGTCGGACAAATTTGCCTGGAAAGAAAGTAAGTAGAAAGAAAGAATGCATTCCTACCAAAACAATATATCTGTGTTGGCACACAGACATAAATATCATACACTGCAGCATACCGTTTTAATTGCTTCTAATTTGCATAATTTCCAACATGTCAACTGTTTTGAACGCTATGCAGAACTTCACTATTGGTGCTATACTAATGCAGAAATTAACGTTTCTGGGTCCATTGGTGTCCTAGTTTAAATTAAGCTGTCACAAATATTACCCCTGATCGAATTACTGACTTCTTAAGATTTTTCGTTTACTCGGACAATTATTTTTAACCATCGGAGCATATTTTAACTGGACTTTTAACCAAATCCTTTTAGCTCATATTATTTTCCTGTATTCCTTTATATCAACATATATATATATATATATATATATATATATATATCCCATGCGTACGTTTTAATAAAGTTATCATCATTATTGAGTGGAAAGAAAGAAAGAAAGAAAGACAGAAAGAAAGAAAGAAAGAAAGAAAGAAAGAAAGAAAGAAAGAAAGAAAGAAAGAAAGAAAGAAAAATTACACACACACACACACACACACACACACACAACAAAGTTCAAGTTTTAAAACAATACTGTCATTGGAGTGGGCTCAAACAAGTACGATGATAAATACCTTATAGCACCCTTTTTAAGAAAATTATTTTCAGATGAAAGGAAAATATTTTTGCATCATCTAATTAACTCTGTTTTCAATGTCTAGAAATCTTATTTAATTTATACAGACTTCTTGCAAACGCAAGTTACAAGCCTCTGGCGGACGCAGGAACATTAGCCACAAGTGGGCTTCATAGAGGGCGCACGTGGCTAAGGCCCCGTGCACATAACCAGCAGCGCGTTGTGATGGGAACCAGTCTACTTTTTTCCCTACAGAGGGCGCAGCATTCTTTGGCAAACGTGACTGCATTTTCGCCTGTTCCCCAGCCGAAACAACTCCGAGACAATGCCTTTCTACTTTTGCTGTGTTCCGGATTGCAAGGCACAGTCAAACTGGAGAAGATGTCATCCCGATAAAAGGATGAAAGATGCAATGAAATATATCAGCTTTCACGTTCTGCCAAATACCGAATCCACCAAACTGTTACGAGCAGAATGGCTTCGAAGAATGAGACGACCGGAGACGTCGGATTCGAATATTATGATGATATGTTCCCGACATTTTGTTGATCGAAGGGGGCCTACAAAACAAGACCCCATCCCAGTATTGTTTGAATACAATGATTTTGACGAGAATTCTGTGGAAGAAGAAGTTGTGATGACCACTGAATTACAAGAAGCTGTCGATGCGTATTTCGAGATGTTAAAACTCAAAACATTCCGCGCCGGGAGCGATATTACAGGTAAATGACGATCTGACAAGTTTAGTCAGTTCTAGTCACTCATCGCCAGACTACAGCTCTTTAGTTGAGATACAAACTTCACCATCTGCAAAATTAGAAATGACGATGATAATGGTTATGATGATGGCAAAGACAACGTAAGAGGAGCAGGCCCTGCAAAAATGAGGGAACTCCTTTAAGTTTCCGGACTGAATTAGATAATAGAAACTATAAGTATAATGCGGACGACACAGGCTCACTACTCTTTACTGTTCCCATCGAGATGTTGCTGAGATTGAAAGAATTTTGGATTTCGAGCTCCTAAATATATCACAATGGTTTCAGACAAAAAAGCCAGTAAGACCAAATTCATGCTTTTCTGTTCACCTTTTAATTAAAGAATTCCAACCCGTTGGAAAGATAGAAAGATTATTGAACAGGTGACTTGGTGGATATGACCAGGGACGTGCTATAGATGGACTGCCAACAGGAGCGCTAATCCTTTTAGTGGTCAACTGGGCGCGACGATCACAAAGCGTGTTCAGTAGCGCCGCTCAAGTTAATCCCCCCTGCTCAGTCCGATTGTTGTTCCATCTATGACTATGTTTCTGTGTTCGGTTGTATCGGGTTACTTACATCAGGCTTACATCGGGTGTGCTATTGTACTAAGTTAAAAAACGGAGAGTTTTATGCGTGCGCAACCAGTCTCATTGTTTGAATCAGAACCGTGCGAGTCCATCGATCTGTTTTTCGTTGAAATCGGCTGATAAAAGGATAAGTTGTTGCATTTTTTCTGTCCAAAATGATGCAAAGTTAGACAACTTGCGTGCATAATAACTCCTTTTGCCGTAATCAGCAATAAAAAATGTAGTTTTAGATGGATAGTGTATGCCGGTAGGATCATGATGGTGGGTTCATTTCTTGTAGCTGAGTCCGGCGTAACGCTAAATTTTGACTTTAAAATGTGGAACACGGTGAAGAATTTTGCACATTTCAGTCGGTGACTCGATTATTCTCACCTTTCATCGCGTGACCTGGCCGCGTTTATATCATGGTCGCCAAGTACAAATAACATGTAAAAAGAAGCCAGTCATTTGTTCTTGCAGGCTGGTTTGAAACTGAGACCTTTGGCTTTGGTCCTGTTTGCTGCGTATTTTTTTTTTTTACTATCCGTAACAGAGAACTGCGGAATCAGCCTCTTCAAACATCTGTAAATCCAACATTACTATTGGTGAATTGGAGAAGAGTGTACACACGTCCATCTTGCTGGTTGGCAAGCGGCCAGCGCGGACCGTGGAGTTGTGTTTGTTCAGCACTGCAGGTGCTCGCTCAAACACCCGATCACTTGAGCTGCGGCAACATAGATGGTACAAAGGGGGCCCCGCCGTTGGTAGTCCATCTATAGCACGTCCCTGATATGACCTTATGAAAAGGTCCAACTAAGTTGCTCACCAGGGGGCACTGCTGTGAAATTTTGACTTACAGTAATTTTTTCAATTCAGGTATTTATCTGTAAATGCACCTTTCCTATTGGTTACTACATATATGTCAAACTTGGCAGGGATGTGCATTTGATAAGTGTCTGCCTATTAATAATTTTGTCCTATTCCAACTTCACAGAAACACAAATGTGATGAATGGCTATTTGCAGGATGTAGGAGAAGACAGGTGGTGCAGAAAGGTGTATCTTGAGGCAGTTAGTGAGAAGACAAAGTGGGTGACTTATAAATAAGTTGGCAGAGAAGTATGATCTGAAGGGGCCAGATGAGATTGAAATGTGGTGGAAAACGTACCTAGGAAAGTTGGTTACTGAGAAGCATGTTGTTGAATGGAAGAGAGGGGTGGAGGAAAAGAGCACACTCATTGCATACAGAGGGCTTGATAACCAGTCAGAGGAAAGTGTTGGATTGTAGCAAGGGTTCAAAGTTGTTATTTCAAGGAAGAGCAGGAGTGATTAATCTTGAGAAACGGACACAGCAGTGGACCAGTGGGAGTGATGGGAAGTGCAAGATATGCAGGGAGGATGAGGATGAGACAGTAGATCATTTTCTTGTGTGGTGTTCAGAGTATCAGGGATTGAGAGATAGTCTGTTTGAAGGGTGGAAAGAGAAGGATGAATTATGTAGAAGTCTAGAACAAGTTCAGAACATGGCAGAGGGTGATAGGTTAGCCTGGATGTTAGGTTTGAAAGGAGATACACCAGGAAGTGGAGTAGGGATTGAGTTAGTTAAGGGCTTTCTGGTGAAGTGCTGGGAAAGAAGAAGTAATGTGTTAGGTTTGAGGGAGCCTGAAGCCAGAGTAGGGAACTGAGAGAGGAGAAGGGAGAAGGTAGCCCTTATAAGGGCTCCCACGACTCTGTCTATGGCAACATAGACAAGGGCTGTGGGCATGTCGAGCGCAAGATGCGATTGTGGGATAGGTTTTGATTTCTTGGCCTCCTTTTCAGGACCACGGCAAACAAATGGAGGGCCAAAGACAATTATTATGAATCTGTAGGTCAGCTGAACCTGGGCTGTTCACACAGCCCTCTGGGTTGTTCTTTTTGGGGCAAATCGTAGAAACGATCTTCTCTGAAACTGCTCACCCGATTGCTTTGATAGCACACAGAGAAACTCCCAAGAGACTCATATAATGTTGTTTGCAGATGATATGAAACTATTTAAACTAGTACACAAGATGGAGAACTGTGAAATTATGCAAAAAGACATCCAGAATCTTCAAACATGGTCACATGATTGGCAGCTAGATTTTCAGTTAACTAAATGTTCAGTTTTAAGGGTAGGAGAGAATCACCCAGACTATGAATATAAAATGACTAATGACACATGCCAGGAAGTCAGTTTGGCATCATCATCATTTGAGAGGGACTTGGGAGTTATAATAGACAAGTATTTAAGTTTTGAAAAGCATATTCAAACAATAGTTAAGAAAGTCAATCAAATTACTGGATTGATGTGATGATCATTTGAATATGTTGAAGAAAAAACTTTCAATCTCTTACATAAATCAATGATTAGGTCACATTTAGAATATGCCTCTAGTGTGTGGTCTCTTCATCTATGGAGATTAGCAGAACTGGTTGAATCAGTACAGAGGAGAGCTATGAAAAGAGTACCAAATGTAAAGGACATTGATTATGAAAGCAGACTGATAAACACTTACAAGTATATACACGAATATTACAATACAAAATCCGTGTTACCTCAAGCTGCAGAAAATGAAAGAACCATGGGCCATAAATACAGACTGAAAAGGACTATAGCAAATAACAATACAAAGATGCTTCTTCTTCAGCAATAGACTCGTTTGTTGGTGGAAGTCCTTACCAGATGAAGTTGTTGAAGCACCTAACATTACACCTTTCAATACTAAATTGGACTATTATTTTAAAGATCATCCAGTTTTATATGACTATAAGGCTCTGGATCATCCCCAGAGACCACAAATGACACTAAGTTGAACATTAGGAGCGGCTTAAAATGGAACTTTAGTTCCTACCGTGCTGTATTTACTTAACTTTTAAACTTAGTTCTTAATTTGTTCACTAGGGGGTGCTGCAGTTTTCTACTTTTATGTTTTTTGTCTGTTTTGCTATTTTTGAGTTCTCAAGAACCGTAAATCAGATGAAGCTGAAACTTGGTGGATATGTTTTTTGTGGAAGGGTCAAATCAAGTCGTACACTAGGTGGGACTGCTGTGGATTCCTGATTTTTTACATTTTTTTTTCCATTCAGGTACTTATCATTTTGAAAATGCACCTTTTCTTTGATTACTCTGCAAGTCAGTGGGCATTCTAATGCTTCTTCACATTTTTGACTTATTCAATACCATCATTCAGATTGTCTTCAAGCTTAGTGGCAATGTGTAAGGTACAGCCTAGAGAAATGCCCAGTCTCGAGAAGGGGTGAAGCACCATAGCTAGACCACCAGCATTACCCATTCTCAACATTGGTTTATCCACTCTCCAGAATGAATGTCAGGAAAGGTGCACATCTGTGCTTTTTTCCATGCGCTGAAAACCCAGACCGTATTCCAAAGATCCCTGGAGAGCATGCAAGTTCCCGACAACACATTCTTGTGAATAGAGCTTTTCTGAGAGTGGGCACAACACAATGTACCTTGGCTGGGTCTCTACCATATTAGTTCAAATAATGGGAAAGTTCCATTAATTTTTTACTCAGCTGCCTCGTCAGTCAACTGAGGTTATGTTATGATTAGCCATCTGTCTGTTGTTCTTCGACCACAATTCACATTTTCAACTTTTCCTCCAAAACCGACAGCCAGATTGACTTCAAACGTGGTGGGGATGTGCCTTTGGTGAGTTTGTACCAAGTTTGTTCAAATGGTCAAGCTCCATTGATTTTTGGATTTTTTATGAATTTTTTTGTTCTTTTGTGTGGCAAATATTAAGAAATCTTCCCGGAAAGCACTCAACTAATTGCTTTAATATCGCATAGGAACACTCCCAGGGATGCTTAGTTCTGAATTTGTTCACCAGGTGGCGCTGTGATTTTTTCTTTTTTTTTTTACGATTTTTGTGTGTTTTTGCTATTTTTCGACTTATTCTCCAGAACCGTCACTCAGATTAGGCTGAAACTTGGTGGATATGTTCCTTGTGGAAGGGTCAAACAAAGTTTTTCACTACCTGGCACTGCTGTGGATTCCAGATTTTTAATGATTTTTTCAATTCGGGTACTTGTTGGTTAATGCAGCTTTCCTGTTGATTATTATGGAAGTCAATGGACATTCTAATACTAATTCACATTTTCGACTTCTTCTCCAAAACTGCCATCCAGATTGACTTCAAACTTGGTGGCAATGTACCTTGGGTGCATTTCTACCAGGTTTGTACAAATGGTCATGCTCCATTGATTTTTGGATTTTTAATAAATTTTTTGGTTCTTTTTTGAGACAAATCTTAAAAATTCTTATTCTCCACAACCGCTTACCCAATTGCTTTGATATTACATAAGAACACTCCTAGGGAATCCAAGCTCTTAATTTGTTCACCAGATGGTGCTGCATTTTTTTTATGAATTTTTGTGTTTTTGTTACATGTCACTTCTTCTACAGAACCCTCGCTCAGGTTAAGCTGAAACTTGGTGGATATATTCCTTGTGGAAGGGTGAATCAAAGTTATTCACCAGGTGGCACTGCTGTGGATTCCTGATTTTTAACGATTTTTTTATTTGGGCAATAAATCCGTCAATGCAGCTTTCCCGATTGATTATGTAAGTCAATGGGCAGTCTAATACTAATTCACATTTTCGACTTCTTCTCTTAAAACATCATCGAGAATAATTTAAAACTTGGTGTCAGTGTACCATGGATGGGTTTCTGTCAGGTTTGTTCAAATGGTCATGCTCCAATGAATTTTGGATTTTTATTGATTTTTTTGGTTCTTTTTTTTTGGACAAATCATACTAAATCTTCTTCTCCACACAATTTGGGTGACCTTGATCTTCTGTCCCAATGTCACTGAAAACATACGGTTAAGGACTCCTGATTGTTGTCTTGGCACATGCAACAATAGCCAGTGCTAGAAATAAGGAAAAATTTTCACTTGTCCGCCAACCAAGTGGAGTCTTATTCTAATTGAACTGTATGTGAATTTTGGACAAGTGCATTGGCAACTTTACTTGTCCGTCACAAGTTTCACTTAGTACGGAGAAGCGGATAAGCCCTATTTCTAGCCCTGATAGCCATCACAGGAAATGCACGAAGACGCTTCGATTAAATGTGGAGCAAAGTGCCATCTGGTGGACCTTTTATACACTAAATTTACGTAAGCTTTACATGTTAAGAACTGACTTGAGGACTCACAACTTTGAAATGAAGAGATGCAATATAGCCGCGGTGCCAGCAGGACATAAGGCCCGTGGGCCTTTTGTTATACATACATGTACTATTTTTGCTTAAAACTTTCTACATGACATGCTTTAGCATGACAACTTTAATAACTGTAGATCTATTGTTTTGTTAATCATGGTATTAGTTTAGCCCTTCCATTTACAATCAGGTCAATGAGAAGAGATCAAGTATCAAAAAAAAAAAAACAACCCACACACACACACAAAAAACACATACACACCTTGGAAATCCAAATTAGAATGTTGTATGCTGTCCTGGCTGGATTATCATTATAATCATGTCTTAACATTGGTGACATGTTTCCATTATCTTCTTTTTTTTTTTTTATTCAACAGGTGCCAAGCAAGTTGCAAAAGACAAAGCCACACCTATACCCAAGGTCACGGAAAGGAAACCTTTTAAGGTACATATTATTTCAGAGAAATTGTTGGGAGAAAAAAACCTTGATATTTGTCATATGCAGATATTACTAGTTTCTTTCTGGGTTCAGCACATCAACAATGCTGCAAAAATACTGTGAGTAAATTATTCGTGAAGCGTTTTTAGCTAAGCTGACTTGTCAGTCAGCTGAGCTTATCTTAAATGATTCTCCATCTGTGGTCATTCATCCATCCATATGTGCTTCAACAATTCACATTTTAGATCACTCAAAAACCACCCGCCAGATTTCCTCCAAAGTTAGTGGGGCCTACCAACTTTTTTCAAATGGTTATGCTTCAGGGATGGTTCAACATTATCATCATTTTTGAATTAGTACTTAGGGTACTAAATTTCATGACATCCCCCCCCCCCAAAAAAAAATAGTACTTTAAAAATGATCACTTTCCAAACAAACTATACCAAAGTTGCATAAAATAGGCCAAAAATTGGCCATCATTTTCTATATTATGTGAAAGTGTACAGACTCATTTAACCCCTTCCCCCTGGCGTACTGTAAGTACTAATCAAAAAATGATGAAAATGTTGAACCATCCCTTATGATTTTTGGATTTTTGATGATTTTTTTGGTTCATTTTTAGGGAAAATCTTCAAAAATCTTTTTCTTCCGAAACCACCTACATGTAGACTTTCCTGACACTTGGAGTAAATGTAGCTTGCTAAAGGGTAAAAAGTGAATTGTTCATTAGGTTCAGAAATTCCCCATTACTGATTTTTAACAAATTTTTCAGTTTGGAAACTTGTCAGTTAATACAAGCATTCCCATCGATTGCAGTGCAAGTCTGTGAGAACTGCAATGGTAACATCTTCACAAAAAATTTCAACTTCCCAAGTCAAATGTTTTTTGAGTTATTGGGTCCACATTGATTTTAGATGAAATGCCCACGTGACCTTGAAAAATAGGACAAGGTCATACATCTGCAGTCACAAGCAAAGTCTTACAAAAGTCTTACATCGAAACATAATCACGCAAAATGTCAACCTTGGGGGTTTGGGTTTTTTTTTTAGGAATTTTTTTGTTCATTTTGGAAACAAAATCTTTGAAAAAATCCCTGAAGAAGAAACCACCAATTGCCTTAAAATTGGATAAGGACACTTATGGCAACCTGTAGACCTTAATTTATTCGCCAGGTGGTGCTGTGATTTTTGTCTGTTGTTAGCTCTGTTGCCTTGTCAGTCAGCAGAGCTTATAAAATCTGGATGCTTTCATAAGAGAAGAATGATTTAATTCACTCTCCAGCCACATAAGATTTTATTTATTGTATATTTAATTGGGAACTATTTTTTTTTGCAAAAAATATGCCCCAGGTCTACATTCAATGCTAACCTGGTGTGTCATTCTTTGTAGTTGTTTCACATCACATGTGACATTATAATCAAACATCCCTTGTGCACATTGGATTTTTACACTCCTCACATAAAGTGCCAGTGGGTATTGTTGTACCTCAACGTTACCACGATATCTCAAAAAATATTCACCATAGCTGGACCAAATTTTAATCAGATATGCACCTTATAATGGACCAGGCTCCTATTGAATGCCAGCTTCCTCTTATTTTAAACTTTTTATAAAACTTTTAGAGTATTTATTTCAAGGCCATCTGAGTAGCACACAAGGAGATGATGTTACCATAATATCTAAAAAAATATTCACCCTAGCTTAACCAAATTTTTGTCACAGAAGAAACTTATGATGGACCAGGTTCCTAGTGAAAACTGGCTCCCTCTGAATATTTTTTAACTTTTTGTGAAACTTTTAATGTATTTATATGAAGGCCCTCTGAGTGGCGTCAACCCTGACAACGATACCGCAAAATCTAAAAAAAATATTGACCGCAGCTTTACCAGTCTTTGTCAGAGATGCATCTTATGATGGACCAGGTTCCTCTTTGTTTTTACTTGTATAAACTTTTTATGAAGCTCTAAGTTATTTATTTCAAGGTCGTCTGAGAGGCGCACAAGGGGATGAAGTTACCATAATATCTCAACAAGGATCCACTGCAGCTTCACCAAATTTTTATCAGCAATACACATTATAATGGAACTATTGAAAACCAGCTTCCTCTTATTATTTTTAAACTTGTTATGAAACTGTTGAAGTATTTATTTGAAGCCACTCTGAGTAGGACACAAGTGGACAATGTTACCATAATATCTCAAGAAGGATTCATCACAGCTTCGTCAAATTTTTCGTGCAGTTTCACCATAGTATAGCATCTGCAATGTCTCAAAAAAGAAAAGAAAAAGAAAGAATTGCAGAATTGAGGGGAAAATTGTGGGCGCCGAGGGTAATTTGTTCTCTGAACACTGTTTTGTCTGTAATGTTAAAGTAGTGTCCAACTTGGCAAAGTGGCTTCACTTCTGGCCCAAATATCACAGAAATATGCATTCCTGTGTAAAAACTGCTGTTGGTGAAGCAGCAGATTCCAGTCAGCAGAGCACAAGATCATCATGAGCCCCTTCTTTTACGAATATTTTTGTGTTTTTCACATTTTTTATTTCTTCTTCAAAACCAACTCTTAGATTGTTCTGGAACTTTGTGGACATGTGGCCTGTGGAAGGATCAAACTGAAGTATTCACTAGGCGATGATATTTCCTATCTTTGATTTCAAACAAATTTTTCAATATAGGTGTTATTGTTGAATGCAAACACTCCATTTTTTACAATGCACGTCAATTGGGAAGGCAGTGGTCAGTCACAATGACTTCTCCAAAATTGTCAACAATATTCACTTCAAACTTAGTGGGGATGTGCCTTGGGTGTGTCTTTACCAAGTTTGTTCAAATGATCACAGTCCAATGATTTTTACATTTTTTTAACGAATTTTTCGTTTCACTTTTAGGCAAAATCTTAAAAATCTTCTCAGAAACTGGTCTGTCATTTGCTTTGAAATTGCATAGGGACACTTCTGGAGACCCTAGGACCTTAATTTGTTCAAGAGGTGGTGTTGTTATAATTTTTCACTTTTTTTTTTTTTGAAAAGAATTTTGGGGTTTTCACATTTCCTCGGTTTTTCTCCCAAACAGTAACTTGGAACTCTATCAAAGTTTTTGGGAACATACGCAGCCTTGATCGCCGCCAGATTTGTTCACTACATGGTGGTGCTGACATTCTTTATCTAAGAAAAAAAGTACCAAAATTGAGAAAAAATGGCAAGGGGATATATGGTTGTGTAAGTAAGAGTGATGGTGGTCCTAAACAAAGGTGACCTTGATATCATTCTGAAGTTCAGAGGACATGTAAAGTCTGTGCATGTAAATCCATCTGAGTATTGGACTGTCACAGTCCCCTTGGTTAATTTTGTTGTTGTTGATGTTTTCATCCCTTAGATTCCTCTGAAACTTGGTGGAAATGTAGCCTGCAGGAGGGTCAATCTAAGTTGCTTACTAGGTGATAATATTCTGTATTTCTGAGTTGAAATAATCTTTCAATTTGGGTACTTATCAGTTAACACTTTGTAGTGGGAGTCCTTGCTCACCAAGGACTCGTGCAAACTTATGTTGCTGTCAGAGTGCTTGCTAAGGACTCACCTTTCTGTGTCACTAACTATGATAAAATGAGCAAAAATCATTCACATGCAATTTTGAGGTCAAGATCTAGTAGCTAATTCATCAATATGCCAGAGGTGTAACCCAAGGGTAGTACATGTATGTCCAATGAATATTTAGATATATAGTTTTCAGAGGCGGTAATAGATAGAAATTAATTGGAGTCCAACAGCCCGAATTTTACCTAAAATCACCAGATACAGGGTACATAAGGCCTGCAAACTGTCCAGACTAAATGCCTACATTCCTATTGATGACAATGCAAGTAAATGGGGATTACAATGGTAAGTCACATTTCTGACCTATTCTTCAAAACCATCAGCCAGATTCACTTTACACTAGGTGGGCATGTACTTGGATGGGTGTCTTCCAAGTTTATTGAAAGGGTCATGCTCCAATGATTTTTGGATTTTTAAAAAAATTTTATGTTATTGTTTTTTTTTTTGCAAAATCTTAAAAAATATTCTTCAGAACTACCATGTAAATACTGGCGTTCCAAGTTAGGGATTTTTTTTAACACCAGGCTTTGCATGGTAGATTTTTTCCCTCCGCGCATGCCCGACATGCCTGGTAACGCAATTCCGCGGTCAAGCTTTCCCGGGGTAATAGTAGGCCGTGACCAACACAGCGTGACAGCGAAACCCATAAGAGAATCGACATGCAACAGTGATCGCTCAGTTTCAGTGAACATGGCGGGAAAAACGAACGACGGAGGAGCGGCGATTAACGTGATTGAACAGACGCAAAATGAACTATACGACAAATTCTCAAAGATGAAAGTGGTTGACCTTAAGAAGTTTCTAAAGATTGCCTACCTAATAAGCAAATGTGACTGGACACCCAAGAATGTTCAGAAGTGGCGTGAATCCAGGGGCTACCAACTTGCGGAACAGGGGCACATCCAAGGGGTTAAGTTATACGTGCTGTCGAACTTTGTTCCATGCAAACTTTTGTATGTGGAGGCACTTTGTACAAGACCAACCTCGCAAGGCGAGGCACTGAACCAGGTCTGGGGAATAGTCACGGAAGAAGGGGTCATCCATACTGGCTTTAATAATAATTATTCGATATTTATTTATTGTTTAATGTCGCCAATCTTAAACAAATAATAACAGCTGATCTGAAAATGCTTGAAGGCCTACAGTGTGCCAGTGATCAGGTAACAAAGTTTGCAGACAGTGTATTGCGAATTTAGGTCAGGTGCTTTACTGTTAATTTCTGATTGCACCCGTCAAGCGCTAATCTGGTTAGCAGTCAGCCAAGCGCGAGGATCTTCAAAGCACTGGCAGAAGTGCGCCCTAGGCTAATCCCTCAGAACTCACCGAGTCAATCAAGGGTGACTTAATGCATGGTTAGTTGTGCCACAATGCAGGCCCCATTTTGTATAGGTTTTGTCTCAGGTTTTGTGTTGATATTTTTCATAGTGACCGTGTTTTCTGCTATCTATGGTACATCCTGGTATCTTACAGTTGTACACCGACATGCTTTCTTGGAGTTACACTTGTAAATTATTGAAATAACCGGCGTTAAAAAAATGACACCAACTTTCCCGTGTTAACCGAATTGGGAAAAATGGCGAGACTTGAAAGTGTCCCCCGAGACTTGGCGAAACGTCCGTGACTTCGCGGGAACATATTAGTCGGCGCCACCGGTGGCAAAAATTGTCCCTATCTCGGAACTAAGCTATTGCTTTCACTGGGGACCTAAGCATTTATGTTTTTCAACATGTGGTGCTGTGATTACCTTTTGCTTTTTTTAAAGAATGTTTTACAAGTGTTTTTTACTTTTCTTGACATCCCCCCCCCCCCCCCCAGACAGTAAGTTGGATCCTCTTCAGACTCATTTGGAATGAAGGTGGACTTCATCTCCACCAAATTTGTTCACTACATGGTGGTGCTGTCATTTTTTGACTCTAAACAAAATATAAAAATTCAGATGGTGGCAAAGAAATATGTTCATGTCAGCAAATGTGATGATGGCCTTAAACAAAACAAAAAAATCTTGATATCCTGAGGTTCACAGAACCACTTCCGTCTGTGTATGTAAGGTCAAGTGAGCATAGGACCATCAAAGCCCTTTTTGTTATTGATTTATTCCAGGTGGAGGGGTACCCGAATTGGCTTCTACAGGCGATGTGTTTGTTGTGGAAAGAGGAGAAATTTTGTGATGTCACCGTCAAGACTTGTGATGGATCATGCAAGGTAGGAACATGAGAGGTCAAGAGTTTCTCAAAGTTTCTGTGATACCTTGTGTTCCTTAAAAATGACAAAAGTAAAACCATATCCTTGGCAGTGGGGACTCACTGGTCAGGAGAGATCATCCAACACCTCATCGTATCTTAGTGGCCAGGACTGTATGAGGTGACCTCTCAGGATGAGTGCTGCCCTTTAGTTGCTCATAAACATTAGGCAAATAGCAAAGTTTTTAGGCACATATTTTCTAGCTGAACGGTTCATTCTCACTCAGTTATTTTTTGTGTACTGACAGTCCATTTCTTGGGAGGTCCAGCCATTAAATTCTAACAACTCTTGAGGGAGGACTTTGTGAGGTCTTCTTATGTTAAGGTATTATCCAACCGGGCATTAAAGTAACTTTACTTCTGGCCCAAATATCACATAAATATGCATGCAAATTCCTGTATAATAAGCCAATATTATACTTAATTGACCACAAGGCTTTGCAGAATCTGCCTACACTCTGGACCTGTACATTCAAAGTTGTTGTATGAACACTAGTGCTTTGGGTAAAAATGTGTCTGTGAAGTTTTGGATATATTTCTTGCAAAATATTCAAGATAAAATGGCCAAATTTGTGCTATTATGATCTCTAATACAAATATCCACAAAAATGTATTTATAAGGGATTTTTTGTAATTGCATCTGCTTTTTATGGTTATGATACAACAATTGCAAATGGTTGATTTTGTCAAAATTGATAAAGTTAGTGGACTCTTCATTTTTGACACACATTTAAAAAAAAATATTGATTTCTTAGAAAATCTCTGATAGGTCTTTGCTCTAAAGAATTTTCAGAGTGAGTCAGATTTTATTTAATCAAAGTCAGATAAATTTATATGTACAGTAAAACCTCCACTATCAAAAACCTCCAACTAGTGAAGACCTCTTACTTCTGAACACTTTTTTTTCAGTCCCAAATGGTTACATGTTATTTAAGAGGCACCTGGGTGTTCCTGGATGTTCATAACCTCTCACTACCGAACACCTCTCACTTCTGAACACAGAACACTTTTGTTCAGTCCCAAAGCCACAAATGACTCTCCCACCACCGAACATGTGATTTCTCTGTGAGCCACAGTAACCAGGCTCAAGGTCAGTTGCTGGTTGTTTGTCACTAGGATAAAAGCTGGCACATTGCGTGCATGCTAGGCCAACATAGGAAGGCTGATAAGACCTGCCTTTGTTATGCTCTGCTTCCCACCCTGTCTCTGTGGTTAACAGATCACACCTTGGTTGGTACAATTTATTAAGATTATTGTCTTATCTTCTGTGAAAGAATGCCTTAGCTCAGAACCGACTTTGATTGGTATCAGCCTCCCATCCCCTGAAGAAGAGCCACCTGGGACTCAAAACGTGTGTGGGTGGGGCGGGGGGAAGGGGGGAGGAGGCTATCCACATTTCTTGTGTATTTCACTGCTTTGTCCTTTCTATTTTTAACTTATTCTAAGCTCAACCTACAGATGTTGTTTCCTATCTTTTCAACTTTTATGTGACTGTAAGAGAAAGAAACCAAGCAATTTTGAAAGAACAATGGACTATATACAGCTAGATCTATGGCAATGCCTTGCTTTGATGAATATGTGGACATTACATGCATGCCCATTGTATATTTGGCCCATGAAAGACAGTTATCTCACCTTTCCAGGAAGTTTCCTCAGATGAAGCACCCTGTGTATGTCTTAAATAAATCATACTCATTTCACCTTTCAGTTTTTGACATATTCCTTGGCAAGCTCTGTATGGAGGAATAAACTTAATTATTCATCCATGTTATGACTGAATTTGTGTTATAAGGCAGCATACATCATGTGCATGTAGTGTCATTTGTGTGAAGAATGGGTGGATAGTTTTGCTGACATATCTATACACACGGATAATATGTCAAGTTTATAACCCAGCAGCTGAACACCCCAACCTCCGACTACTAAACACCTCTCACTATCGAACGCTATCACTCAGTCCCCAGGATGTTTGGTAGTGAGAGGTTTCACTGTAGCTTTAGAGAAGTATCCACATGAACTGGGCATTTTGGTGCAAATACCTAATATCTGTAATCAAGATTCAAAGGTTAACATGGTCTATTGACTACCATGTTAACATTAAAAGTATTTTCTGAGGTACCAGCCTACCAGTGGTTGGACATTACCTAAAATTGCCTGTTGTGAGATACCTTCTGAAGTGAAAGAACTTTCTTTCTTTGTGGATCCAAGGCTACCAATCTCTTGATATCATTTGTGTGGAATGCCTCCTTCCATAAACAGTTGCCTGTGAATGTGGTAACACTTCCAATGTATAAATTAGGGTGTTGAAGCTGTGCATCATGTTTGCGATTAAATGTTGTTTTCAATATGGATGATAACTTATACACCAGAGCATCAGGCCCATTGTCATGATTTTCCTATTTTTTGTGTGTGTGTGAGTGTGTGTGTATGTGTGTGTGTGTGTGCGAGAGAGAGAGAGAGAGAGAGAGAGAGAGAGAGAGAGAGAGAGAGAGAGAGAGAGAGAGAGAACACATTTTTGTTTCAGTAGGGGTGGTCTCTGGTGACAGGGTCCTCTGTGGTCTCATGCAGGTCTTCCTTCTGTTGCAGGCTCACCGGGTTGTCTTAGCAACACACAGTGAAATGCTGGCACAGGCCTTGATCTATGACCGTTGCAAAGCAACCAATGATGTTACAATCGATGTCAGCAAGCTAGCCGGGGTCAACACCAAGATCATGCAAGAAATTCTTAGTTTCTGCTACACGGGGTCTCTGCCAGCAGTGGAGAAAACTGTGGTCGATATAAAAGTGGCTGCTGAGAAGTTGAAGATGGATATAGTCATTGATGCATGCAATGAATTTTTCAAGCAAGGCAAATCTGTGGGTGATGGTGAAAGAGATGGTACCACTGATTCTGATTGTACTGGTTACCCTGTTGATGGTACCAGTCCCCAGGTGGTGAAGCGGCCATTAGATGTAGCCGATTCAGACTCCCATGGTGCAAAGCGACTGTGTGATGAGGAGACACAGGTAAGCAGACAAATTGACCACACTTGGAACACGCTGATGGGGTCAGTTGAAGCAGCCACGGCCTATGATTACGAAAGAATCAAGGAAGAGCCAGCCAACTTGGAATATAAATCTGCTGCACAGATTTTTGAAACGCTCAGTTCGGGACATATGGACATGGACGTGAAAGAAGACCCAGAGCAGGATGTGGATATGGAAAAAAATAACGAACTGGAAGAAGACTGGTGTGAATCAGCAGATTTTGATGTCGAGATCAAAAAAGAACAGCAGGAAGATTTGTGTGAATCAGAGGAACAGGTGTCTGATAGTGTTGCTGAAATAATAGATGTGGCAGAAAGTAAAGTTGATGAGAAATCAGAAGTTGATGAGAAATCAGAACCTGATGACAGTGAAAATGAAGCAAATGAGGAACAGTCAGAATCTGATGGTGACAGTGCAGATGAACAAAATGAGGATATATCAGAGTGTGATGACAGTGAAAATGAAGAGAAATCCGAACCCAATGACAGCGGAAATGAGCAAAATGAAGAGAAATCTGAGCCTGATGACAGTGAAAACCAAGAAAATGAGGAACAGTCTGAACCTGATGTTGACAGTGAAAATGAAGAAAATGAGGAACAGTCAGAGCCTGATGTAGACAGTGAAAATGAGCAAAATGAAGAGAAATCAGAACTTGATGATGACAGTGAAAATGAACAAAAAGTGGAAAAATCAGCAAGTGATGACAGTAGAAATAAACAGACTGGGGATGTGGGAGAAATCGGTGACTCTTCATTCAGTTCAGTGAAACATGTGAAGGCAGGATCCCAGGCATCACGCACTCTTTCAAAAATGCAAACTGATACAGCAAGTTCTACACAAGGTCTCACTGTAGGTGGCAGCAGGCGAGAGGCAGATTCTGAGGGCCAATACTGTTGTAGTTTATGTGGTCAGTTTTTCTTGAGCATCAACCAGTGTCGAAAACACATTGAGACAGAGCATAAGGAAAATGCATGTAAACATTGCGAGTATGTCAAGACACATCCTTGTGAGCTTTGTGGGTTATCTTTCCAGCTGTCAGCTTCAAAGTTTGCTCAGCTGGAACGCCACATGGAAAAAATGCACAAGAAGAAGATCAGTTATCAATGCACGCATTGTGGAGCTGTTATGATAAAGCTAGTGCAGCTGGTAAACCATCTGAGAAAACTGCACAAGATTCAGATGACTATGATGGCTAAGCATGCCGCATACGTAATCAAACCTATGTCGGCCGAACCCGATTGGGTCAACTCCAAAAGTGATGATCCATTTGAATTTATGTCTGGGCAGAAAGTCAAACCATGCTGTTGCACTGTATGTTGGGATGCTTTTGATACTGAAAGCGAATGCCTTAAGCATTTACTAAGTCACTGTATACAAGAAAAATTTGCTAAGGATCACATGATATATGTGAAAACAATAACATGTGGTACTTGTGATAGAGTTGCCAATGTAACAACGGAGACTTGTGACGTCATAGTTAAACATTTCCAGGAAGAACATAAAACTGAGATCACGTTATCATGTACAATCTGCAAGAAGCGCTTTTCAGCCATTCAGGAACTTTTAGCCCACATACAAAGCAAACATCAAGTGGGGTCCCGATTTGCTGTCCGATATGTGACCATAACATAGACCACTTTGTCACCTTGTTTGAAGTTGCTTGGACATGATGGAAACACATTACAAAATAATGAGCTGCACATGGAAGTTTATAGTTCACCAGGTCATTTTTGTACAATCACTTGGGCATCTGGCAAGCAATTTCAGATGGGAGAGAAAAGGGTGGACCATTTCGATATTTCAATGTCTTGGGGAATGAATTTTGTCAAACATCGTTTGCAGCTGTCTATATGAAATATGTGACAAGAACATATCCAGGTGTTCCATTTTTACACAGTGTGAGAACTAATTGACAGCATCCAGATATTGCAGAATGACCATTATCCTCTCATTTATTTCAAATTATCTATTTATTTAAATATATTACAAAGAAAGAAAAAGGAAGGCAGAAAAGAAAGAGAGAAAAACAAAAATAAAATAAAATGGAGATATATAGTGATATATTTTAAATGCTACAAGAGATAACATGAGCAGAGTGAAATTTATGAAATCACTATGAATACATCAAGTGCAAGGGAGAGAATTTTTGCACTGAATTATAAAACAAAGATAAGATTACACCATGTTAAAATGTGATTCCACCCAGCATATATTGAATGTTTCTTATGTAGATTTTATTTCTTATTCTGATTGTTTAGTGTGAACATTCACCATTAATTCAGCTGTAGGTGTAATTTATATTCATTTGAATTGTTAGAGATATATGTAGGAAGCAACATGCATTGAAGTCAGCTTGTAGCTTTACTTTGACAAGACTCCTTTATTTGTGTGTATGAAATGAAAGGTTCAGCACATATAATAGGTAGGGATCTTGATCCTGTGGTAGGGAATGGAACATTTATGTATTTGATGGTCCATTCCCAATGCCTAATTACACATGGTACAGGAAAAACTGATTTGTATATATGGTCAAAATAAAAATCAACCAAGAAAAAGGCTGGGATTATTGGATGCATGTTTTCACAATAAGTCACCTTGGTCAGTGGTGAATCCACTGTTATGAATGCTTGGCAATCACACACTCACTTGCAAGATAAGAAGCAAACAAAAAGAAAACATCATTTTGAATGTTGTTGGGCTATGTAGATTGTCTGAAGTCCCATCCTTTGTCGGTTTTCTAGAATATGTATAATTTGCATGCGATAGTTTAGACATATTTATTTCCTTATCATACAAGTGAAAACTGCACTTGTACAAAATGGCAATTATGGTAAAAGTGCTGTGCCCTATTCAGATCCCTCTCACAAAGAAAACACGGAGACAGGACATAAAAGACATCAGAAGTAACATGTTTCAGTATGACAGGAACAAAACGAAGACAAAAAGAGGGGCTCCAAATGTATTTCTGTACCACAACACTATTGTAGGCTACATTCATATATATATAAGCATGAGCTGGAAAATCAAACATTATTATTTTTTTCCCCATTAAAAAAGAATCTGTTAGTAACTGTTCTCATGGTTACATAAATATAACCAATGCCACGTTGCTTTAAATTGACCAGTAATGAAAATATAGTCATGAATTGTTGAAAAAATCTTTTCATCATCTGGGAAAGAACATTCATCAGAGCCCCACAATATTGTTTACAAAGTGAATGGGGTGGGTGGAGTAATAATATAATGCAACTGTGATCGTGGTACAGTAAATAGAGGACAACTGAATAAATAATGCCATGCATCTTCAACAGCTAAACCACATGAGCATATAGTAGAGTCTAGTGCACCAATTTTGTGTAAAGCAGAATTTAATTGACTGGCCCCCAAATGCAAATGTGTGTGCTAAATAGATAAAAAATATTACCATAGCTGCTTAACAAAAAATCTGTTGCCATAGTTGCATAACTAATCAAGTTTTATACTTTGAGGTATTTGTTCACATAACTTAGACTTAAACGTGTGAAGTGACTCTGACTGTCTTTCATCAAGTTGAAATTCTTCCCATAATCTTACTGCAAGAGGAAAAAGCGACCTATCAAAAAGTTCAGTACGTGCTCTGAAATGAGGTATGTCAAAATGTTGGCATGTAATATAAGGGTGTGTTCTGAGCTGAAGGAATGATAGAGCACAGATGGCCAGGAGCAAGTTTGTTTATCAGCTTGCACATCCGAGTTAATTTTGAAAAAATCCCTACGTTAAGCCAAGGTGTGACATCCAAGTGCCTCGGACAATTTTGCATTGCTTGTACCATACATTGCCCGGTAACGATGCGTGCGGCATTTAATTGAACATTTTCCAACTTTTGTTGTGTCAAGTGCCATACAATTACCCAAAATGGGGCTACCATGTGCAAGATCTGGTTAAGCAAAGGATATATAAATTGTTTCCAAGGCTAGGTGATCAAAAGTAAATTTGAGACCCTTAGTAATATTGATCAATTTAATAGATGTAGCAACAATTTCATTAATATGATCTGTCCATCTCAAATCGGAATGCAATTTCATACTTGAATCTTTTTAACTAGAATGACACAAAGGTGTTTATATTGGTTAACATTATGGAGAACATGACCTTGAAAGAGAATTGGAGGGTGACTTGGTGATTGGACCTATCAAGATCAAATGCCACAGATCAAAAGCATCCCTTGACATCTGTTGGGCACAAAATGCCCAATCAATGCCAAAGAAAACTGATGACTCAGTATTAAATCAAAGGGGAAAGGGTCAACATTTCAAAGTGAGCTTTTAATTTCTTCCTGACACACACAGAAGTTCACAGTCGGGAGATTTTGGCAGAACACTCAAACATTTCATTGTTAAGGCCTTCAATCAAAAATTGGCTGCTAAATTTCTGGTAATCTTGTGGAGTTCTTTGCAAGCAAAATTACAGACATGATATTGAGTACCTATGGATTGGACTTCTTGTAATACTGTTTGTCACAAACAGATGGAGCACCAGCACAAGAGAACTTCCTGAATGGCACATGTCCTGTCGGCAATGACAAACCAATCAGAGGAGCTACTTCACGAAATACATTATATTCTTTTTAGGGTGGAACTCCTTGAAAAATATTACCCGCTATGTAGAAACCGCAAACTTGGTATGATTATACTTCCATACATGAATTCTTGAGTTTTCTTTAAATGGTTCAATGGTTTTGAAAATTATGCAAATTAGGGACACTTTGAAATTTAAATCTTTAATATCTCAACTAGTATAGGTGCAGTTAACCAATCCAACTTCAATGTATAGGTTTGTAACACTGCACATTTTTTTGTAATTTAGATGTGGCCTCATAAGGTCAAAGGTCAAGGTCATTTGGACCTTTGAAATTTTTATCCAGCCACAACTCTGTCAAGTTTCATCCAATTTTGACCATGTTGGACCAAAACTGTACAGTAGGTATTGTAACACTCTATATTTTTGTAATTTACATGTAACCTTAATAAGTCAAAGGTGAAGGTCATTTGGACCTTTGAAATTTTCATCCAGCCATAATTCTGTCAATTTTCATCCAATTTTGATCACATTGGACCTAAAATTGTAGGTACTACAACACTGTGTATTTTTGTAATTTACATGTGACCTCTAAAGGTCATTTGGACCATTGAAAGTTTCATATTGTCATGAATCTGTCAATTTTCATCCAATTTTGACCAGATTGGGCCCAAATTGTGGGTATTGCAGCACTGCAAATTTTTGTATAAATATGTAACCTCTAAAAGTCAAGGTCATTTAAACCTTTGAATGTTTCACCTGGCCATAACTAGGTCAATTTTCATCCAATTCACTTGTGACCTCTAGAGCTCAAAGGGCAAGGTTATTTGGGCCTTTGAAATTTTCATCTAGCCATAGCTTGGTCAATTTTCATCGGATTTGGTTGATGTAGGGTCAAATTGTAGATAGTGTGACACTGCACATTTTTGTAATTTACATGTAACCTCTAGAGGTCGAAGGTCGAGGTCATTTGGACCTTTGAAATTTTTTTGGTGGAACTTCTCAGCTGAGCAGGGCGGTTCATTTGAACCAGCTGAATCCCCGTCCCCGGTTATGGACCAACAGACCATCCCAAGCCCCATCACTCGAACTCCTTTCACAAACTTACCTCAGAATTCTGTAGCAGAAATTTTGGAGTTTCAGCCAGCCAGGCTTAAGAATGCTGAACATTCAACAAATGAAGTCATTTGGAAATAACACAGGGATGTATCCAAATCTAGAGAGGTCATTTCCTTGTATGTAATGCCATGATTTGTGATTGGTGTGGTGACAGTCCTATATTCAAGAGCAAAGATGAGGCCAAATTTTTAATTTGCTGAAGACCCACAGAATACGTAAGAATTGAGTCAGTGTGAACTTGACTGGCTCGTTCGCTACTTTCGCTACTCCATAGCGAGATCAAACCTAATACCAGTACACAAACTTTTGAGGAGATGAAAGCTGCAGACGTGAGGCATCAAAATGTATGACCTACAGTCCCCCCCCCCCCAAGAATTGCAGGTACTATGAACAATTAGGACAACAGCCACACTATAAAATCAAGTGGGTAGATAAAGCAGACAAGGCAGAAAATACAAAGACAAGAATGTATTTGGGGATACACAGATATCTATTTCCAAGATAACAGGGCTGCCAAATGATACTGAAAAGCTGCTTACCATAACAGTTTATTACTCCACAATGACCATCATGGCCCAAGGAAATGGATTGCAGTGTTTCATAGATGCTGGGTTTCCCATGTTAAAAAGAACTACAGACAGCATATACCAGTCATCTGACATAGATGCTGGTTCTGAAGACAATGAATCAGAAATGGATCAAACCATTACATTATAGTATACAGTGACCAATTGACTCCTTTCACAGAACCAGCAAAGCATAGACTTTTCTTACCTCCAGCTGACTGGAGAGGGCATGGCGGGGGTGAACACTTGTGGACATAGGGTAGGTAACGCATGTTAAAAGTACCAATCTTTAACGTAAATTTGAGGTCAACAATACAAACATTAACATAAATTATAAAACTTTTTGATTAGTATGCCTGTCAACATCAGTAATGTACCAAGCATTTTTAATTTGAAGATGTAAGAAACTTTTTACAGGTAAAATTATTGAGACCCTCATATGGTAGTCCGTATCTGTGTACTGACCACCCACACATGCACAGGTGTCAATTGGTTTCTGACACCTGTGGGGTTAATCAGCAGAGTAGTTTCTGAAAACTTTAAACTGAGTACATTTTGGCAGTCTGTGCTCATGATGCCACAGCATATGGCTCTGGGATATAGCCATTCATACAAGTGTGGTGTGTAAGGGCAAAATGCCATTGTTTCAGTTATGATAGACATGTCACTGATTAGGCAAGGTTTACTGCCCTAAACATTTTATGATGGTTTCATTAATAGTTTAGAGGCCATTTTCTTGCCATACTTAAACTTGTTCAGCTGAGATACTCATGTTTTTTTTATCATGTAAACCTTGCTCTGTGGCAAGTGCCTGTGTTAAAACTATACAATCAAGTTGTCTTACCCCGCAAATGGGCTTTCTGTAGGCATTGGATGTGTGAAAATCACTGGGCGCAGTGGTCCACCTGTGGAGGAAAGTCCTGAATTAAAAGCATCATCCTGTGACATTATGTGCTGAATGCTCTTCTGAAAAGAGAGGGGAATAAAACTAACATCTTCAAGGTGTGTCGTCTTTATTTCATGCTTGGGGAGAGGTGATTCTGACACCTTTGAGTCAATTACCTGCCTAGTTTTTGACAACTCTGCACTGAGTACATTTTGATATTGAGGAATGTCTGCTCACTATCATGCAGCAGCATAGTCAACAGTGGCCTTTCACCAGTCATTTATGCATGTGTACACTCTGAAAAGATCAACTCAGAACAAGGTTCTTGCTAACATTTCACTGAGGAAATGAGGTTTGTTTTCCCAAAATTGCCCTCATTTACTGTAATAAGCTTCCCTTTTCTCACTGGTATGTAAACATTGTTGCAGCTGAGTTGCCACTTTGTTTTCACATACACAGCTAACTGAACATGTATTCATATTTTCCCATCACGCGAGGTTTGTTCCTGGATAGGTGCTCACATTAAAGGTATACAGGCAAGCAGGCTTGCCTCCCAAAGGGGATTCTCTTGTGAACGGAGGCAAGAAAGCAGTTGCGCACAGTGGCTCCACTTGTGGGGGAAAGTCCTGAATTATGTACAGGTCAATCAGATTCAGCCACTACCTCTCATGAACAAATCTACAGTAAGTCAGTTGACATTGACCCATGGGGCACATTATCATCAGCCTGTGATATTCAACATATTCAACCACATAATGTTGGGAAACAGAAAGCCTCAGAACCACATGTTGGGCTGTCCTAGTAGACTTGCTAAGAGGGTGTACACTGCATTTTATAGTGCAAAGGTCTCACTTGGCGCAGTCATGGACCTACTATGTGATAGATATCAGATAGTACTGTCCATGGCACAGATGGTCTTTGGGGCAAAATGAATAAAAAAATCTAAAGAGATGCATTGTCTCTGTTCTCAGATTAATCTAATTAGCATATATTATGGTAATTAGCACATGAAAGAAGAAGCGCATAACTTGTTAACAAGAGAACAGATGGAAAAGTGTGAGTAGTCGCAACTGGTTAATTTGAGGGTCTGGAATCCATTTTAAGGGTTATTTTGACAATTGGCTGTAAATTTTACCGTCAAAACTAAGATGGCCGCTGGATATTCTCTTTTCCTCAGACAGAGTGCACCACTTTAGACCTGTACAAGGTTGGCACGTGTATTATACAACAATTCCTACTACTTTTGGGATGGGAGACTCAGTTCTAGCATTACATTTGTGACAGAATGTCATTAATAGTGCTCACAGTCCTCTAATTAGCATAGATTAGGCTTATTAGCACCTGAAAGAATGTACTACATAAGTTATAAGCTTTGGTACAGAAGGGAATGTGTGAATAGTCGCAACTGGCAAATTTGTGGGTCAGGAATCCACTTTGGGGGTTATTTGATTATTAGCAGCCATTTTGACCTTTAAAAATGAGGATAGCCACTGTACATGTTTTCAGGTATTATGCACTACAAATAATGATATATTTTATTACTTTAATAACAAATGGAAAAGTGGCCAGGGTCAAATATTAATTTTGCAGCTCAAAGTTCACTACTTTAGACATGTATAAGCTAGACGCATGTACGATGTATTACACAACAATTTGTACTAATTTGGGAGCAGGGGACCCAGTTATGGCATTGTATTGGTGATAAAAATTGTTCATGGTGCAAGGCAAAAGAAAATGTGCACTTTACTCATATAGAACCTGCATGGTGGCATGGAACTCCTGGGATGCATAATTTCCTTAAAATATATTTGTGGAGTTGCATATGCAAAAGGGGGAGATTTTTAGTTTAAAAGTCAGAAAAAGCTAGATGGAATAAATTGAAGAATACTGATCACATGTTCCACAAGTATCTTTCACATCGTTAATTGCACATGGAGCAGGTGATATGACATCATATTAAACACAAATCAGTAGCAAACAAAGTTCATTTTTCTGTGAATGCAGTGGAAAATAATGAAATCAAAATTGGCATTGGCATTGGCATTTTAGGTTGATTTAGATCGGGGCATATAGTTTATATTAAATTTGAGGTCAACTATATTCTGTTTGTACATGTATAACATAACAGTCACGTTACAGCGCTTCACATCACAGTCCAGTTGCGGCACATCATCACAAATGGCTACTTTATCAAACTGCCTGTCAATAATATTTACAAATAAGCCCAACATGTGGTCCTTGTCTCATAAATTAAGGTATCACGTTTTGAGACTATTAGGTACAACCTGCCTGTTCACGGGATGCAAGAAAATATCCACATGAAAAGATCCCCTGAACAGACAGGTAGTGACGATTTTATCCTGTAATAGGACTATAAATGTGAAATAAAAACTACTGAAAAACATAACAATCCATGAAATAACATCAACCATTTAACAACTTGTAGAATACTAAATTTGGCAACAAGGTCTTTTTTTTTCAACTACTGATATCAGTCATTTGATTCACGAGCCTGATCCCAAAATAAGTGTACAGAATTTGAAAAACCTGTTTGGTGATCAAGTCGAAAACGAGCCTAAATTATGTATGCCCCTCATGGTGCTCATTAATATTCATGAGCCTGATCGAAAAATCGGTATACAGAATATGTATACCTGTTCGGTGATCATAAAGGATACCAAAGAGAGGGTACGGGGAATTCTCTTAATTTCATCTATTACAGGATAAATATGCAGCCACATTTTGTTAAAAAAAAGTATGTTACCAATATTTGACAGTGTTATGTGCACACTTGATTAGACTTGTTAAGGTTCTGGTACAGCTCTTTAACTGTTCTGACCATGATCAAATCATGTTTATTCATTTACTTGGTGTGAACATCCACCCTTTTCACCCACAGAGTGATATTCATGGGTGTCCATTTATGCAACATCTACATGGGGGTTTACCTTCACTCAAACAACCCCAGATTGCCATTGGGGTAACTTCCTGGAGATGGGTGGAAGTGTGGTATAAACTGGTACTGGGGCAGTGTCAAGGGCCTCCTGTTTCCATCCCCATCAGGTTGCAGCTAAGGGTCCTTCTTGAGGGAATTACTCCACACGTGCCCACGCTGAAAGTGATCGGGCATTAAGAAATCTGTTGTATGCAAACGTCTGCAAGGACACTAATATATCTAACTTCATGAGGGTGCCAGCAGCCATCTTGTTTGTGGATATTAAATTTCAAATGATTTACACCCTCACATGAGCCACTTGAATCACACGGTTTATGCCAAGTGATTAAAATGATGGAATTTGTTTATTTGACACTATAATTAGCATTATTTATGCTAGTTGAGGCAATTTAACGGTATTTATTCACAAAGGAGAAATATTAATGATTTGTGATGCTGGAACATAACAGGACTCAGTTGTGACACCAGGGAACATGGAGAACACACATCAGTGTGGGTTACAAACCATCAACTTCCATAACTTCAAATCAGTTCAGATTTTCTTTCACCGTTCACCTTCAATCACAAATACAATGCCCGAAATGAGTTCCCCATCCGCAAAATATTATAAATTGTTGCATTACACATAGTTCTTGCACCAATGGTTCTAAAGTTACGCACAATGCTTGAAGAGAAGATAGTAACCAGTGGCCATCTTGAACTTGGAGGTTCAAAATGGCTGCTAAGTATCAAAATGACCTGCGAAATGCCTTCTTACCCTGAAATTATTTGCGACTGTTCACACATATATTTTTGGTAATTGTTTGCAAAGTTAGGTGGTCCTATAATTCAGGTGTTCATTTGTGTAATTTATGTTAATTTGATGACTTCAAGCATAGTGACAGTCGGTGTCTCTTTGGATATATGTATATATATATATATATATATATATATATATATATATATATATATATATATATATATATATATATATATATATATATATGTGTGTGTGTGTGTGTGTGTGTGTGTGTGTGTGTGTGTGTGTGTGTGTGTATATTTCAGTTTGCCACAGGGAAGACTTGTGCCAAGTGGGACCTGTGCACTATGCAATGTAGTGATTACCCCTTTTTTGCCCTTAACAAGTCACTAACAACAGAGAGGAGTTAGTAACTGGTCAGTTTCTGCAAGTTCAAGATGAAAGCACTGAATCGTTAAAAATTGCACACACAGACTTAGAGGATGAGAAAGCTAAAAACAAGAAATAAGAAGAGGACGTTAAAGAACTCAAACGTTACATAATAAGGCTACTGCTGCAATTCAAGTATTTATTCCATGCAACCACCCATCAGAAATAAAGAGGCTAAACCAAACAATCAAAGACTGAATGGATGAAATAAGGGGCTGAAAGCTAGTGACCTTATCAAAGACAGCCAAATCAAAAAGCGAAATGTCAGATCTGACCAATACTATCACTAAGCTGAAAGCGGACCACACAAACTTGTGTTCCAAGTTGGCAACAGCTGAAAAAACAATTGAGGACAAACGAAAACTCTTAGAATCTATAGACACTAAATATGACAAAATGGCTACTCAGCTTCACGAGGCTACTGATGAGATGATGGCCTGTAAAAGCTATTCCAAGAGGAAACAGGTAAGGGAATCAATATCAGTGAAATGTCTTTGTGAAGTACGAGATCTTGGAGTGGAGAGTGAATCAACAAATGTAAACAAAAACATTCATCTGATTGACGACTCTATCGCAAAGAACATTATACCAAAGAAGTTGCTTCATAATCAGAAAACCATTCTGGCAGGTAAATATCACATCAATGAGGCTGCTAACGTTGTGGAAAGCTCATGGGATGGGACCCTCTGCCGTTTCCCTACACGTGATTTCAAATGACAGGAAAGATGAAAACAAGAACCCTTCTCAATGTGCGGATGAGATGGTTGCCCTAGTGCAGCAAAGCACAGCAAAACTGCCATAAACACGGGTAGTTGTATCCCTGCCCCTGGCTGTGGAGACAAAGTGATCTATAAATCAAATCTGCATGTCAAGCAGAAACTGCATAAAATGGACAGGGTGCAACTTTGCGACAACAGCAACAATCTTGTAAATGACAACCCAACAAAATCCGTCTTTACAGAGGACCTTATTCATCTCAGTACAGCTGGAACCAAGACACTAGCTGTGTTAACCCCAAGGTATTATGTGCCTCCAATGGAGAGGTCCTGGTTTACAACAGAGGGTTAACCAACAAGACATGTAACACCAACACAGAGATGTGTAGCAATTTGATCAAAAGGCAGATTAGGTTGAGCATGATGTTAACAGTAACCAACATCAATGAAAGGATTCACATGGAAATAATTCACTGTAACAATTCCTCACAGAACTGACCCCCAACAGTGGTGATTGTTTTCGGCAAGGTGGCTCCGGACAGCAGAAAACAATCGACTCCTACAGACATGAGATGGATAACCCTGGAGAGAGATACTTTGGAAATTACCATGATAGTGGTCAAAGACAATCCTGGTTGCGAGATTTCAATGACAGTCATTGATTGGTAGGCTTAATGCCATACTCAAACAATGTGACTAGATATGCACGTGGAATATTCAGAAGGTAGCTAATGAAGTAATAGGTAAAAAACTTCATGATCCCGAGGTGTGTAACATTCTTAAAAAACAGGAAATTATTGGACTGATCGAGACTCATGCTATAGTGACTCAACCTTCATAAGTGTAAACAGGTTTAAAGCTATTGCTGAATCCAGCTGCTCTACGACGAAACAGCAACAACAAAAGTATCTCTAGGGTTTACCTGTCCTGGTTAGGAATAATACTGAAGCAGGGGTAAAATTTATTGAATCACCAAATGCGTACCATGATATTCTCTGGATAAAACTTTCATTTTTTTTTCAAATGGTGGGAAGATATTTATGTGGCATTTGTTTACATAAGCACAGAAAACTCCTCCTTCACTTTATGAGAGAATGTTAACACGTTTGATAAAAAAGAAAGTGATATTGCACATTTCTCTCAATATGGGAAAATATTACTTTCTCGGGACCTTAACTCAGATACTGCTCAGGAACCAGATAACATTGTTGAAGATGACATAAGATACTTTCCCCTGCCAGATGACTATCAATCAGTTAAACCCCAAAGAAAGATGATCAATCAAGAAAGTTTTAAAGGGCCATGGCAAAGGTTTAGTAAATTTATGTCAAAGCAGAGGCATTAGAATACTAAATGGGAGATCACTGGGTGACTGTTTTGGGAGGACTACCTGTCTATACAATGGCAGCAGTACCATAGATTATACCTCAGCTCATTACTCCATGCTTCTACCCACTAATCACTTCAAGGTTCTCGATTGGATTGAAACCTTATGAGGTCATTCTCCAATATCTTTCTCTATATCATGCTGCATGACTGTCGCAAGTCAAATGGACTTAAAATATTGAGAAAACGAAAAAATCAATATAAGTGGGATAAAGAATCTGAGTATAATTTCAAATCACTGATAGGACCCCAGACCAGCTAGAGAAGATAGAATTTACAATAGTTGTGAAAGCAGCGATATAATTTCATATGGAACTCTCCTGCCTATTTTCTCTGAGGCTTTGAAAACTGCATCAGAGAGTGACAATTACATGTAGGAGAAAGAAACCTACCAGACAAAAAGGCCATAAGGCAAGAATTGATGGTTTGACCAGCTATGTTTTGACCAAAAAAAAAATTTATTATAAACCTTTAGGCAAGCAACTCCAAGATAATTCAAATGATGGGGCCACTAGATCACAATTGTTTACCTTAAAATACAAATCTCTTATAAAACAAACTAAACGACAGTTTAAAACAAACATTTTGATAAGGGTGGAAACCCTGCATCAAAAGGATCCATCTACATACTGGAAACCTTTTAATGACTTAAGGAGTAATTATGATGATGCAAAATCTAACTACAATATAACCCCCCCCCCCCCGTATGGTATGATCACTTTAAAAACTTGTACAGCAACCGGTCTGCACCTGTCGACTCACAGGGCATGGCTATCATCCAGCAAATAAATGAAATGTTGAAATCTTGTTTCACGGCATCAAATTACCAAATTAAAATAAGTGAAGAACTTAGAAACGTATTTATTTTAGCCAATCAATATAATTTGAGTTTTGAGTTAACACCATCAAAATCCACATAATTTTCATGTTATTCAAATAAATCTCAAACCATTTTAAGGCTGAGCCCACTGATTCCATAATGATTCAATTTTTGTAACAGGATTTTATGATGTAGCATACCAAACGCCTTTGAAAGATCAAGAAAATATATTGAGGCACTTCATCATTTTCAAGTCATTTAGAAGTTGTATTGCAGCAAATTCCGCTGAGTGTCTTTTTCTAAACCCATATTGACCTTTATAAAACAAATCAAATTTATCAAAGTATTCAACAATTTGATTGAATATTGTGTTTTCAACGATTTTTTTTTGTTATATAACAGGAAATAAAAAATAGGACGATAGTTTGTAAATAATCCGTCATCTTCTTTTTTACATACGGGAATAACCCTTGCAATTTAAAGTTTTTCTGGAAAAATTCCGTTTTTTAAACTTTAATTTGTCGTTTTAGTGATAGGTTGAATCAGGATAGAGCTAATTTATTTAAATAGTTTCATACACATTTGATCATATCCAAAACTAATTTTGACTTTCATATTATTTATTACTTTATTCACATCTTCACTTGTAACTTCCTTGAATTCAAAATTATCATTTGCAATAGTGTTCAAGTATGTATCAAAACTTATGTCCTCAAGTTTGTTGATATTTTTAGCCAAACCAGGTCCAATATTTATGAACAATTCATTAGATTTATTTGCAATTATATTTTAATTACTAATAGGTGTTTCATTCAAGTTGAATATTTCAGCGAAAGATTTCCTTGATTTATTTTTTATTAAGTATATTATTGATAGTTGATCATGTTTTTTCATATCATTTTTATGTTTGTTAAAAATAGTCGTATCTTTTCTTTGCCACTTGTATATTTTTCTTTAGGATTTTATTATAGATAGATAGATTTATTTTAATATTATTATATCCGTCACTGTTACGATTTCTTTTTGTCAAACACTTATAGAGGTTGTCTGTAAATTTTATTGAATTAAGTATACCTTGTGTGACCCATGCATTGTTCTTGTGTTTATATTTATCAAATTTTACAAGCTTCAATGGCATGTGTTGTTCAAGTGATTCTTGAATTTCTTCATTCTATAAGTTATAATTATTATTTGGATTATGATCAAGATTTAGTTTACCAATAAAATTTGCATTTTGCAAATGCAGTTATATGTTATCAACTAATTCAATAGTTTTTGGATAGCATTTCACAATTTAAGGATTTTTATCTTTGTGCATATTTGATTCCAAGCAAGTAAAGCATGGCTCATGATCATATAATTTTCGTATGAAAATATATGTTGTTGTATTAATTGATACTTTACTTATTTGCAAAATATATTATCAATGAGAGCACCATTTTTCTCCGAAAACCTAATGGGTAAAGTTATTTTAGGAAAAAATCTATAAGAAATAATTCTTCAAAAAATTCATTAAATATTTGCTTTTCATTTATCTTAAGTAAATTTATGTTAAAATCACCTAATAACATTATTTCTTTATTTATGTTATCAAAAATTCCAAGCACCTGTCTAAATTCTTCCAAAATACAATTCAAGTTTCATAAAGATTCATGAAGATTTCTAGGAGGTCTACATATATTCCCAAGAAAAATATTTCTCTTTAATTCTCTGTGTGATATTTCAATAAACTGACCTTCCCATATTTCAGAGAGGTTATAGATATCATTTCTTATATCGTACTTATATTCCTCATTTAAATATATTATTAATCCACCTTTATTGCTACATTTATCCCTTCACTAATGCATTAATATCCGTCCAACTGACTACCTGACAAATCACTGTCTGAGGTAATCTGGCATTCTTGGAGACAAATTGCGCTGAATTCGATGCCTTGATTTTTTAATTCCTCGACCAACAGTACAAGTACATCAAATTTAGCTTGAATGGAATTGATATATGTGCTTAGAACACCAAAACGCTTCTTTTCCCAAGATATTTGATTAACATTATCAATATAAGGGGAATGTTTCATCATGTCGGTTATAATAATAATAATAATAATAATAATAATAATAATAATAATAATAATAATAATAATAATAATAATAATAATAATAATAATTAATAATAATAATTTTATTAACGAACAGGAGTCAGTCTTGACTCATCAGTCAAATACATCGAAGTCAAATACATTCAGAAAATCAAAGTACAAAAACATACAAGTTACAACACAGATTCAGTGTCAACAACATATTGTCAGGTTGACGTCAAAACACAAATAATGCAGTTCCATTAAAAAACAAATAAATGGAACGAAGACTCTATCAAGTATATAATGTTGCGTTAAGAAAAAACTCTAATTCTAGTCAGCGACACTAGTATCTGGACAGACTTTGTTTCAACATGCTGAAAAAAACTCTCACTCTCCTGAGAGTCAAGTCATGAAGTGCAATGATAGATGCATAATGTGCAACTAAATCTTACATGCATAGCCTACACTGAGCTACAGTTGAACCTAAATAATGCCGTGACAGGTAGACTACCTGACAGCATTCACATCCACATGTATACTGAACTAACTAATATGCTGTACTAGTGTATGTGCAAATATTGACTACATTTTGTGCTGGGTACTCTGCTGCTGCCTAAAATATGACTACAATTCAGTACCTGACGATTCTGCTGACTAGGCCACATTATTGTGAGCACCACAATCATTTTCTGCCACATTCTGACAATTAAATATATGCATTATGGCATCTTAATGCCCAATGTGATCCATGTATCTACATGTGCTTGACGTACTGACACACAGACCAGCTTAACCAAGAGAATCAGACAAGCTGACAATTCAGCACCCGATGGTTACATTGATTGGACCATATTATTACGAGCACCACATATCTGCCCATTAATCTGGATGGGAACAACATGTCAACCCTCTGACCATTAGGCCTAATCTATTTACATATTTACATTGAGACCAAAAAATTTTTCATGTAGATGGTTCACTTGTACAGGGGCAGACAGACGTATAATGTGTCAACCATTCTGAACAAGAGGCCTAATCAATTTATATGCATCAAGAATACTGTAAATAAGGTTTGAGTGTCCAGAGACAGCCAGACAATGTGTAAATTATACTGTACAGTAGGCCTGATCAAAGTACATATACCAAGAAGCCAACTGTTCAGGTCTCTTCCATACATTAGTGGAGAGATACACCACTGGTGTAATGGTAGATCCTGGATGTACATGCATCGGTGTATACGTGACAGAAAGCGTTTGCATAACATGAATATATCTTATAGTTACATGGCATCTACCTGGGGAGGCATTTATGAAAGAACTTACCCAAAAGTAAATTTATTTCAGAGATTTGCTTGACATGATTGCAATGAACTTGTCACGAGTATTCAATTCATGAAATTCTGGAATAAATGCACTAATTTTTCCAAACAATTTCTTCCTTACACGCGCAAATACTGGACACTATACAAGAAAGTCTACCTCATCATCAACCACGCCCTAGTCACATCGCATGCACAGACGGCTGGCAATGGGCATTTTTGGCTTTGCATGATGCCCAAACTCTATGTTCAGATTATGCAATCTCAGTTGCAGTCGGGCGATACACTGAACATAGGTTACAATTAGTACTGTGAGTATATAAGATTCTAAGCAGAATCTGCCCTTAATATCTTTATATAAGCGTAGCTTTTTGCTCTCATCAAAGTGGTGGAGTTTAGATTCACACTCATTCATAAAATTAACAAACAAATTTTCTTTCAAAATAGTCATAAATGTATGTTTATCCTCAACAGTTTAGTCATTCCAGTAACAACTTAGATTACAAATAGATAGCCTGCTTGCAACTGTTGTGCACAAGTTAGTCTGACCTGCATGATGCAGGTCAAGCAGGGTATTATATGACGATTTCAACACATGGTCTGATGGCAACTCTTAATTACATAGCCAATATTTGATTAATCTGATTTGTTGCCGGAGGTGTAGAGGGACCCTCCCGGTTTCCATATAAATACCTGAGATGGGTGTCTGAGTACGGACACCCAGCATTCTTTTCAGATGGCGTACCTATACATTTTCAACCACATCTGACATTCTGTTTGTGGTCCATATTTCGGATCCATACTCCAGAATGGGGAGAAGCTGAGTATCAAGAAGCTTCAACATACAGGATGGGGTGGGCTTCCCCATAGAACCACAGTACATTTTCAAGCAACAAAACCGTGTGCTGTTTGGCTATTCGGCTAAACAGGAGGGTGTTGATTGTAAAACATTTCATCTATTTGAATCAAAAATAATCCCAAGATATTTAAACTTTGGACCCACTTCCAGTAGATTATTATTGAAGTAGATATGAGGGACACAGTTCTGTTTGTTGAACGTCATTATTTTTGTTTTGGAAAGACTCAATATCATATGCCATTTCTGGCAATACTGCATTAGCATATCTACTTGCTTTTGAAGACCGGCTTCGTATCTGAGAAGAGAGCTAAATCATCAGCATAGAGAAGGTAATAACACAATATTTCAGCAAGGAATACACCTACATCATCAGTTAAGTAATCACCAATATCTGAGAGATATTTATTAAATAACTTAGGGCTAATGATACCCCCTTGCAACACACCATATGGGCATTGGATGCTTTCACTTAGCAGCACTGCTATTTCACCTTAGTTGAAGATTTATGAAACATGTTTTTTGATATGTCCAAGAAATTACCAGATACTCCATTCCATTTCAGTTGGTAAAAAAGGGCATCCCTATTGGTACCTCTCTATTCACGTAGTCGAAGGCCTTGGTGAAATCCACAAAACAGACAATTAAAAAGAGAGGTTTTCTAAGAAATTTTTGCTTTTCGATAATAATTGAGAAAACAAAAACATTATCGATTGTTCTACTGTTCTTACAGAAGCCAACTCGAAATACATCATCATCATCATCATCATCATCATCATCGTCGTCGTCGTCGTCGTCGTCATCATCATCGTCATCATCATCATCATCATCATCATCATCATCATCATCATCCATTTGATTCTTAGATTGTAAACGACCGTTCATTATAGATTCATTTAACTCTGTTTTGTTGTCATCGTCATGATGAATTTGCAGAACATTTCGAAGTGAGTTTCCTTCCAAACCACCCGTTACATACTTTAGAAAAGTTTCGTCTATGTTAGCCATGATCATGAGATAAATGTTTGATAAATTTTCCACATCTTTTTAGACTCTTAAAAATGTGACGGTTGTCATAATCAACATCGTCGTTGAAATTTTGAACATTGTCGCTGCATAAATGAGTTGAGACAATACAAAGTAGTGACAAGAAAATAGGAAATATACCTATTCAAAGGATAAAGAGAGTTTGGTCTGTTCATCAAATAGTTTGGTCTGTTCATCAAAGATGTGGATACCGAAAATATTGAAATAACCTGACAAAAGATGGGACAAGTTTCAATCGTTCGTTTAGGACCACATGTCAAGTCGTCCGTCATTTTGTATTTTTCTGTTTATAGTAGTAGTCTTGTTTTAAAAGACAATAAGCGGCACTTTACTTTGCCCGCGCAGAGTTTTTTTGCATAAAGCTCGGTGATACGGTGGTCAATTGAATGAAATAACTGAAATCAAGATAATTTTGTGAGATGGATTTAGGTTGATTTAAGAAATAAGACTGTTCTAGTCGGATGAGGGCTCATTACAGTTTGGAACAGCCTTTTTTAGAGCTGCCATACTGGTAATAAGTTGTGGTTCATCTTGATGTTTGATTTTGATGTACACCGATCCCATCATTGTCCATGTACTACACAGCAACTTTTGTGCTTTGGCTCTCCTGGTTGTATTAAATAATTCAGATTGTTGTTTGTTTAAATCCTCACTAATGAATACTCCAGTATATCCCTTTTTCCTTAAATCCGTCATGGCAGCATATAGTTTTCTCTGCGCCGAAACGTTCTCGCATTTAACCAAGATCGGTCCAGTTGTTTTCTTTTCGTTTCGCGGGTCAGATATCGTAGTCAGCCAAATAGATGAGCATTAAAGTTCATCACATTTAAGTTTGTTTGCTATTTCTTTCACAAGAGCTTCTGGGTTAACATTCTCTTCCTCTTCTTCAACACCACTTATTATCAGATTGTTTATTTGTCCAGTTTTTGTTAAAATGTTTGCCTCCTTGCATTTCGCTTTTTCATTTTCAAGTTCCCCTTGCGGACCCATCATTGTTTTTGTTTTTGTTTTTGTTTTTGTTTTTTCCAGTGTCGACACTCCATCTAGTACAGGTTTCACTATTAATTCTATTTCGTTTTTCATAACATTTCGTACGACAGTACTCAGGATGGAGATGAACTCCGTAGACTTAAAAGCCTGTTTTATTTGTGATGTAATGTTTTCCATTCCCGCCGATTTACCTGGGTCTGTATTTTCCGTTTGGCTATGAGTATGAGTAGGTCTGGTGTTGCTATTAACACTTTTTGCCACTTGCGATCGTTTTTCTTTTACTGCTCTAAAAGATTTAGGACAAAACCCTGCTAATTGTTCCTCTTCCTGGATTGAGTCATCCGATTCCATTTTTAAAATATTGCCACTGGAAAGTTTTAATACATTTTGTTCCTAGTTGAATTTCTGTCAGTCCTCATGTGGATTTGTTTACAAATGGCTACAGTGGGCGTGGCAACTGGAGCTAATTTATAAAATCCGTAAAAATAAAAATAAGGCGATATAACCGACCTTGAACTTCACAACTCTTTCCTACTTCATTTTGGATATATCTTTTTTTTTTTGTTTTTTGTTTTTTGTTTTGGTAACTTCCAAAGTTTTCCCAAAGTTTTAACCAAATTTTCTCTGGAGGCCTAATGAACAGAAGCCATCCCTTTGGCGGATGAATACTTTCAGTGGAGTTAACAGAGTCCTTCACAATTTGAAAGAAGAATAAAGCTGTAGGTCACGACGGGTTCTCAAATGCTTATAGCTAGTAGTGCCTCTAATGGTTATTTTCAATAAAATCTTCTCAAGGAGCCGGTATCCCTCAGACTGGTGTCAAGGTTTTTTGGGCGATCCAAATCTACCAAATAATCATAGAGCAATCATTGTCTGCAGTAATCTTGCCAAAGTCTTTAGCATCATCCTAAATTTGTTGAGAAAATAGTCTCAGACCCAAAAAGCAAATTTGATTCAAGGGGTCTGCTCATACTGTTGGACACATGTTCATCCTGAAAACTATTATAGACTCATACACTAAACCAAAAGATGGCAAATTATATGCTTGCTTTATTGATTTCACCAAGGCATTTGATAAGGTAGGGATATATGGGCTCCTGTACAAATTGCTAAAATCTGGTATTAGTGATTTTATTCTCCACAATCAGGAACATGTACAATAACATTTCCAGCTGTATTAAAACTCCTAATGGTTTAACGCCCTCCTTTCTAGTTATCAAAGGCATTTGACAAGGTGAAACTCTCAGTCCCCTTTTGTTTATTCCATATGCAAAACGACCTGCCAGCAGAGCTGAATAAAGGGCCTGTTCACCCTGTCAGTCTTGGATCAGAAAAAGGCCAATGTATTACCTTTGCAGATGATACAACATTGTTATCTGAATAAAAACAGGGCCTGCAACCAAGAATTCATAACCTGAAAAATTATTGTGACAAGTAGAAATTAGAGGTGAATCTCCCAAGGACAAATGTGATGATATTTAATAAAACTGGTCGTTTTGTCTGGGATTGGTTCAAATTTGGTAACAGACCCATTTAATGTGTTCAGTCATGCAGCTACCTTGGCATTGATTTTACTATCTCTGGTTTATTCACGGGGGCAAAAGAAAAGTTGCTACTAAAAGCATTAAAAGTCTCATTAAAACTTAAGAAAATCGTAAGTAAAGAGTTTTATCACCAAAAGTGGCTGTAAAGCTTTTTAACTCTTTGGTTAAAATTGTTGCCCTGTATGGGTCTGAAACGTGGGGCAAAAAGTGCCTATCAGCTTTGCAAGGTATCTGCTTGGCGTGCACAAACACACATCCTTAACAGCGATCACAGGCGACCTAGGTCTGTTTCCACTTGTCATTGCGGTTGTAAAGAGCATGCTAAATTTCAGAGAACGTATTCTACATGAACCTTCCCACACTCTGCTCGGCGCAACTGTTAAGAGGTATAGGGAAATGGAGCAGAGGCATAACTCCCGGTTGACAACAATATCAAAACAGACAAATTTGCTGAAAATAAAGTATACACGTGCTGGAAACTTTTCCTGAGAACTGGGAACAAGTAGCTGTATGTTCGGGCACAGCATTCAGTCCAGCTTTATCACTGGTAAACCGTGAACTGGTGAGGCAATTAATCAGTGACTCAGCACCAGGTAACAGCGGATGTTAACCATTTGCTTTGTCTACCATTTGGGTATAGTAGGCACCCTGCTGTCCTTATCAGCATAATGAGTATAATGTGCATACCAAGGTACAGATGAACGCTTAATCTGGACCCTCATTGTACCCGACCTGGGTTTTCATATTCTAGGGGTATGGAGCTATCCTTCCACTAAAGCAGTGTTTCCATCATACAAAAAGACATAGGAAGGTTAACTGAGAATAAACTTAGGACATATGCAACCTTCATAACCAATTTTGCATATGAAAATTATTTGCATCTGGTTAAAAATAAAGAGCACTGAAAAGCTCCTTCACACCTTAGAACCAGTAGCCATTCATTAACAATTGAGACAGGAAGATGTGTCAGACCCAAAATGCCAGCAGAAATAAGACTGTGCACAATGTGTGACAATAGAAATGTTAAGGATGGAGTGTTCATCATGTCTGTTGGGGTTATACAGTGAGAATAAAAATAAAAACATCTTACTTTACATTGTAGAGCTACTCTCTGGATTGATTTTTTGTTGTTGCCAACATCTGTGTGCTACTTTTATGCTATCTCAAAACACAGTGATCTATAAACTTACAGAACTGGTGCACTAATGTTTTCATTATGAACCTAAACAGGCATAAACAGTGTGCTACGTGCTATGTGAATATATATTTTAATATAGGGGAAACTGGGGTAAACTTGGACAGCCCTCATATCTTAATTTATAAAAACCAATCAAGTGCCTGGTTACATCTATAATTGGGACCCCCTGGCTTCATTCTGCTTCCAGGAGACAGCTGAAGGCCTACACATGAGTAGAAAAATGTTTTCTTATTCCCCCCCCCCCCCATGTAGCTTCTCATCATATTTTTTGTAATAATAATAATAATAATAATAATAATAATAATAATAATAATAATAATAATAATAATAATAATAACAACAACAATAACAATAATAATAATAATAATAATAATAATAATAATGATGATGATGATGATGATGATGATGATGATGCAAATAATAATAATAATGATAATAATAATAATAATAATAATAATAATAATAATAATAATAATAATAATAATAAACACTCCTTTCGTTGTGTCCCACTTCTCTGTCTCCCCAAAACTAGTAATTTTAATTGTGTTTTATGTAGATAAGTTTGCTAAAAAAATTTTTATTTCTGTTTATTTAATTATTGATAGTGTACTAAAATGATGTGCATGTGTAAACAAATCAAGTACATGTGTAGGGCCTGAATATTGAACGGATCCTGACTTGGTCGAGAAATCAGTCAGTGCCAGAAATCCACCTCAAAGGCCTTATAATGTCATGTGGACTATGCATGGGAAAATGAGACAAGTCTGCTCAGGAAAGTGTATCTTAATATAATTAGTCATTTTAAATGTGTTTTATGCAGATAAGTTTCCTGTAGTTTTTCTCAATGTCTATTTAATGTATTGTACGACCGCCAGAGGTCGACATACTTTGTAACAGTGTGTATGGCCCCACAGAGGGCTCTCAACACAAATAAAGTTTATCAGGACATCTCGATCCCGACACGTACAACTATTTTGACGTCATGTCACAAGCCACATGTTCTCATTCGTCGGTGGGTCTGTGGGCAGGTGGCAGGTGGCGGGAGCTTGGGACTAAATGGCCGGGGTGCTGTCCGGTGAAGTGTTTGATCACGATGATTTTGAAATTAGCAGGCAAAGGTAACTGAACAACATTTACAGATTATCAATGGATCAGTGTCATGCAACAATTAAATGCCTTACAACAAAACATAACATTGTATTTTGTAACAGGTGTGAAATTGTGCGAGCGATAATGGACATCAATCGTCTGGTCGTAGCACCAAGAAAGAAAAGGAGGATAACGTCCCAGGCAGTCTGAGACATCGTCATCAAGCCGCAATGTTGTTGGGATGACAACCTTAAACCAAGACCGTCGTCGTACCACGTAAATGTTATCTCCACCCCCAACAGAAACTGAAAGGGTCAACGCCTTCAGTTTTGACCCGGAGTATCTGGATTCCGGAATTGGGAAATTCCTGGTTAACGTTTGATAACCACGTCTCTGTGGTGATAACCACGTTTGATAACCACGTCTCTGTGATGATAACCACGCCAGGTTTTTTTCGATTATGAAATTAACCAACTGAGAAAATTTGCTGTATAATCCCTGTGCATTAAACGTGCATATTGTGAGTGGTAAGAATACTTTATTATGCCGAAGAAGTTAAGTGTGGTGCAATGGATCCATGGAGCTAGTACTAGTAGTAGGAGAATACAATACGTGCAATTTTTTTCTTGGAAAATTTCATGTTCGATAATAAAACGGACGTGGTTGTATATCACAGAGACGTGGTTATTGGGGGGAGGGTCAAGGGTCGAATTTCGAGCGTCGCTGTGCAGAAGCTCTTTCACAATGAACAAAACGTCAGTGGCACGCATGCATACTGAATACACGCCATGCTCATGTGGCAAGTTGAAATGTGGACATTAATGAAAGAAACAATTGCTGAAAAGGACATTGGTGTTACCTTTGAAAAGAACTCAACTTTTGATAAACATATATGCAAGAAAAGATAAATAAAGCAAACAGGATCATTCGAATCATCAGAAAGACCTTTGAATTTTTGGATGAAGAAATATTTAAATGTTTGTTCAAATCATTAGTGAGACCAATTGTAGAATATGCAAGCCAAGGGTGGTGTCCATGTCACAGGAAACATATAGAGTCACTGGAAAATATACAGATCGAGAAGAGCCACTAAAGTTATTCCTGGCATGAAAAATCTTTCATATCCAGAGGCAGAGAGACTACAAAAACTAGGCATCCCTACTTTGGCATACAGAAGAGCTAGAGGAGATATGATCGAAGTATTCAAGCTACTTAATGATAATGGAAGATATGATAAGAACACAACTGAAGGGTTAATGAAAACAAGCTCAAACACATCAGCCAGAGGTCACAAGTACAAACTTGAAACTCAAAGGGCACGATTAGATCTATGAAAATACAGCTTTTCTGTGAGAGTAGTGGCAGCATGGAACAGTTCCAGAAAATGGGGCTTGTGCATCATCAATAAATTTGTTTAAAAGGAAACTGGACAGCTTTTGGGAGAAACAACATATAAAATTTGACCATGCTGAGAGTCTGACCACACAAGTTTGGAATAACTAGACGTACAATAGTGTGTTTGGATGAAAAATAAGATAAAGACAGTCTTATTGACATTATCTTTATTATAAAGGATTTAATTGCATGCAAACTAATATTTGAATACTTGAATGGCGAGCTGCACATAGAGGTCTTTACTACTTTAGACCTAAGTGCAGAAACATAAACTTATGAACTTAACTAGAAAAGAGATCAGCAAATCTGTCATGGTGCCTTCAAAATGAGAACAGTTTGAAATGCGACACTTTGCCATTGTTTAACATAATCTAAATTTCATGTACTTGCCTAATTTTAATAAATTAAAATGCTCAGCTTTGGTTCTTGGTTAAATGGATGTGGCCATGTCCCAAACTTATAAAGTGAAGTTTGAATGAAACGACTATATAAAATAGTTTTGAAGCTATTCAACGTTTTAATTTTGTGTATTTGCCTAATTTGCATGAATTTATTATAGGCCTAGAACTTTGGTTTATTGTTCATTGGATGGGGCTTTGCCACAAACCCATAAATTGAAGTAGGAATGGCACCTGTATAATAGTTTTCAAGCTATAAAGATTATTTATTTTGCATATTTACCTAAGGCCAAAGAAAATAAATAGTGTGTTTGAGGTTACATGCCAAAAATAAATAGGGTAGGTAGGCAGGCTTTTTTTTTTTTCTTTAAATTTTTGCTCTGAAAACAGAAGAAAAGTGACTTAAAATGCATAAATTGTGCATTTCATGAAAAAAATCTGCCTAGATTTTTTTTTTTTTTTTTGAAAATCAATAAAAAGTTTTAGGGTAGGGGGGTTTGGGCAAGGGTCGGTAGGGAAACCCCAAACACAGACTTTTTTTTTGGCCTAATTTGTATAAATTAAAATCATACAACTTTGGTTCATGGTTCATTGGATGCAGCTTTTCCACAAACCTACAAAATTTAATAGAAGTTGGGATAGTATGTCAACACGTAACGGTATAATAGTTTTGGATATATAACTTTGAAATTTTTCAAAGCCCCTTAAACATAATTTGAAATTCTACAACTTATACTGTCCATTGTATTGGCAGGTGTCACAAACCTATTTCCCGTATTCATTCCAATTAGCACACACCCCCACTTTTATTGAATGATCCCCAAGTTACTTACTGTGAAACTAGGGTGGTTTCAATGTAGCTCTTTTATCACCATGCATGACTAGCTATGAAATCAGTAGTTTTGCAATCAAGTGCAATGCTTGTCACAAAAAGCATATTGGTTGGTTTGTTTTGTTTTTTAAATCGGGGTTCGCACAGAGCTTGAAAAGGCTTGAAAAGTATGGAATTTCATAAAGAATTCTTGAAAAGTATGGAAAATCGATTTTCCGGTTTAAAAAAAAACCCAAAACAGAATGAAAAAATCTATTTGTGTGACCTTTTTTTAAATGTTTGTTGCAATACCTAGGATCGTAGTTTGTTTTCATCGCTAAATATAGCATCTGCATTGAACAGCATCATGGGAGGCAGCATTTTCAACTCTCAATGCAACAGGATTCTTTGCAAGATTTGAAAAACAAGCATGCGTCATTTTGATTAAGAGTGATGGTCCATCATGATCAGGGCTCGACAATTCGCATGTCCGAAAGCCCGGGGCTTGTCAGAATTGGGCTCGGGCTAGTGGAAATAAAAGAAGTGCTATCCATGCGGGCTAGTTGGAATTTGTACTAAAATCCGTCAAAAGAAAAAAAAATTTACATGGCAAATTCATCTGCAAATTAACATCAAATGCTATTTATCGGTGTGTTCAAACAGCTTTGGAAAAAATAAGTGCCGTGAGATGACTTCCCGGGTAAAAACAGCACACAACTGCCAGTCACACGCAAGTGACAGCATGGACACTGGAATGGATCTGCGGTGAACTGACGCAGTTTCACGGACTGATTTGGGGCACATTCGGCAATTCCCGCTACCCCATACCTTTGCGTATTTGCCTGTGACTCCAAATAGTTGTTGCAATAAACACCGGAATTTTTTTTTTGTATGCTGCAACATAAACAAAGCTTCCCATTTGTGTGTTCCCTCTGTAAATTCACACATGTTCACTGGGCGGAAGCCATGATGAAAACACCCATAACACGAGCCGTGATTGGCTCATTTTTGCATGTGACTCTATTGACCAATGGGGTGATGTGTTGTGCGTCAGACAACATGGCCAAAGCAGCTGTTTGTGTACAGTTGCAGGAAAGATGTTGACGGTGCACACACTCGATTTCTGATTTGAAATATTAAAATTTTCGTTTGAATTTGATTTAAGAACACCGTTTATTGCGAGGAACTTGCCAATACTGTATACGCAATTTACTACGATGTACCAATAGCATTCACGGTAGGTACGCAAACGATATGCATCTCATCAGTGCATCATGGCATCACAGGCAGAAAGAAAGTATCCTGAAGCCAATGCAATATTTAATCGTCATTTAAGTTTACCCGTGATACTGACTCCTATAGTCCCAGAAATTACAATGTATTTTTCATCCTTAGTCACCCCATGCAAATAGCTTGCTTTCAATTTGTATTTTTGATATTTTGCCAGTTTCACCGTCAAACAGTTGCAGGCAATGCGGCTAGAATTGTAAAATTTGACATTTTTTCCGATTTTGCAAGCGACAATAAGCGGCAAATACATTTTAGGGTAAATGTTTTTTTTAGGTCTTAGCATTGTTAGAAAAAAACTATGTTTATCGAAGTTTTATCAGGACAAGTGGATTTTGCTTATGGGCAAGTGGATTTTGAAATCTACTTGCCCTGCGGACAAGTGATTTTTAAAAAAATTGTGGAGCCCTGAATTAGGTTCTCATGTGAAGAATGGAGTCACTCTTCCATTGATCTGTAAAGACTTTTTCCCATGTATTAAAATGAAATCCACTTGCCATGTACACAGTTCTGTGTCTCAGTGTAGAATGGTTAAGAGTAAAAGTAATCACAAATGTACCTGCCTCAAGCAACCAATCAGAGACAAGCTGAAACATCTCAACCAATCGAAGTACAGATCAGTCTTAAATAGATTGGCTCTTAACCAATCAGAGCAAGCTCATTCTAAAAATAGCTTTGGGGGGTTTCCATGACATCATCATCAAAACAGAACCAACAAATCTATACATAGGACCATGACATTAGTAACATTCTATCAAATTTAATAAGCATATAGCTGATTCTGTATAAAAGGAGGTGCAATTCAGAACTCGGTCATTCCACTTGCAGAAACCAACCATGTCAACCCAAGAAGTACAGCACCTGATAAATGGACTGGTGGAAGACGGACCCTGGGATGAAGAGGAGACAAACCCCCATAAGTTTGAAAAGAAGAATGAAAGAATATTTTTTAAGGATGGGTCCAAAGATGTATTGTATGAAGTCAAGTTTAATGAGCGAAGGGAAGGTAAGGTGAAATGAGAGATCTATATGTTTGAAGACATGTTGGAGCAAGCAAGGGAGGAATTGTATGTTCGAGATCAGAGGAGAGTCAAAATACATTATGGTGGGCTGAATAGCAATGTGGTGATCCCCCTACAAAATCGGGGGGGGGGGGGGGGGGTCTAAGTGGTGATGGCAAAGATTGAGAGGGGGCTGCAGAGTGAAGAAAATATAGCTGTAGATGATAGTTTTTACATAATGATGGGAACAATAGAACAACCCAAAGGTGGTGGTGGAGGAATCCCCATAACAAAAGTCAGAGGTAAGCTTTTTTTTTATTTGTTAGGATATATTTAATGTTGAGAATTTATTATTGTTGATTTTATGTAATTTCATATGGTTTAACCACATATTATATTTTTGGTTCACAGGTGAAAATAATTCAGTAGAACAAAATTCAATGGTATAGATAAAAAATGATGATCAATTGTGTATGGCCAGGGCTATTGGAGTGTCGTGGGTGAAGACGATACAAGTGAACAGCCCAGAATGGCAAGAACAAGATCATGACAACAGTAGAGAAAGTGTTATACAACAAAAAGGCCCCAAAGAGGTATACAGTGGTACCTGCTATTTAAGACCACCCTTAAAGCCAGACGAAAGTGGTCACATATGGCAGGTGGTCTTGCACTGCAGGTGAGCTTACAAAGAAATTAAAGGCCATTGTCTTGAAATGGCGGTCTTAAAAACTAGTGCGGTCTTTCACGAGATGTGGTCTTTAGAGCGGCTACCACTGTACCAAAGATGTGACACCCCCCCCCCAAAAAAAACATGTAGCAGTGGCATTATGTAAAGCAGCAGGTATACTTATAAATAGAATGGGAAACCTGAATGATATGCAGTATTTTGAAGACATATTAGGGGTACAAATAGTAGTGAGTGCATTGAGAGGAAACAGGTTTATTAGAGACACTAGGAGGCAGGAAAGTTACTGAATCTTCACTTTGGACAGGTTTTTGGCTGACCTTGACAGGTCCCATAAGATCCTGTCCTTTTTAGACACTTTCCTGAGGTCTTGGACCAGTAAATACGCTGCGTGTGCAGCTGTGTCAGAACTATCAGTCACGCAATGAATACAGGACCTCAGGTGACAGGCTATTCAAAATTAGGGAGCAGAGAAACTCTTATCCATTTCTTGTCATATAGAAACTCTTATCCATTTCTTGTCATATAAAGGGGATAAATATGCCTGATTATCTGTGGATTTGAGAAGGGTGTCACTTCAACATTTAATTCTTGAACTAGAAATCTTGTTGGGTTATTATTTCACTAAGGCTTGCTTCAGAACTGTAGCTATGGAGGTAAGCATAAACAAATGCGCAAGTAGCAAAAAAGTTCATCAGTTTTGAGCCCATTTTCTATTGATAATGTAAGTGTCATTGAAGTAAACTTTGAGAAAAATAACAGGTATAGTGTCAACAAAACTTTTAAATTTCCGAGACAAGCTGACAAAGATAGTCAATTTAACATGTTACTCTATTAGGTTTGATTTACTGGTCCAAGACCGTGACCCAGCCAACCAGGACAGATATGACCAGTCATTTTCAGCCAAAATTCTGTCAAACCAGAAAGCTGGACTTTCTCCTAGACCCCCTGTGAGTCAAACCTGTAATTTTAAGCAACTTTTCTGACCCTATCAAGTCCAGCCAGGTTTACCTGTCACTTTCAGCAAAAACTGCTGCCCCCTGCTAGTAAAGCCTGTCATGTTTAGATAGTCACCCCCAGCTTGCATCTCTTATTACATAATATGGTGATGTAATGCTAATTATGATGTGATGCTCATCATCATATTACGTTACTTGTGTCGTTTTTGTCATCAGGGCGGATAAACATTTCCCCCCCCCCCCCCCCCCCCCAAGTCAATTCACAGAGACCCTTGACCCATCAGGTGTAGCCCTAGCTTTGGACACAATTGGTGAAGAATCAATTGAACTTTGGTCCCATACAAGCAGACCTACAAAAGTCAAGTCAACATAACCATGGACCTTTAAACATAACCTGGCCGAATATAGACTAGGACCCCTGATTATGACCGTGACATAGCTGGAGTAGATAAATGCTGAAAACTCCCCTAAATATATGTGATTATGACTGTGATTTATTTAGATGAAAGAGCTACGTAGTCAAAGAAAGCATAATTACTTGGTAAATTATATAAGGCCTTAACACATCGCAATTTTGCATGCTATTATTCATCTGAAAACAGAAAAAAAATTGTTGATAATGAACAGGTTAAATGGTTCACAAAAACTGGGGTTATATGAACAAAGTTGATGTATTGTGAATAAAACAGCTACTTACATGCTAATGCTGTTCTGCCTGCCACACTCACATATACACATCCAGCATAACTCTGGCTACCAGTCCTGATATGACACAACAGACATTCAGGCCCTCTGTTAAGTTGATCCATTACCATATATATATATATATATATATATAGAGAGAGAGAGAGAGAGAGAGAGAGAGAGAGAGAGAGAGAGAGAGAATATATCTTATTTATACTACCTGCTAAATTTTTTTTTTTTGATTTGTTGATTTTAGAGTTTTTAATGATATGCTTTTGTGGTTATCTATAATGGTAGCCTTTTATATTCAAGGCACGGGTCTGCTTAATGAATGGTCTTGGTCATGTCGAAATATTCAATGAATAGAAAATTACTTTTGTTTTGAAGAATTTGTACAAATTGATGAACATTTATGGTACAGTTATCTGAATATATAAAACCTGGTTATAAAAGAATTTTAATTTTAATAAATGAGTCCAACGAAGAGTGAATGAATTCCTTGGCTTTGATGAGACAGAACCAATGGGTTTCTTGGTCATCTTCACAATTCGATAGTACACGACCAATGTATACCAATAGCTAGAGGAGACCAAAATCTCTGATTGATCAGACACATCAATAGAGACCCAGTCTTTCTTATTAATGGAGAATAAATGTGGGAATTGGCACCCTGTGCTACATTTTTGGTGTCTGGGATGCCTGCATAATAAAAACTGTTAATTGGTTATAAAAGTTATGTTAATGTCCTATTCCTAGTCCTCCAGTATTTCATATCATGGAAACTTCAAAGGATCAATTTCAGTTTTTTGTGTGGTTAAAATGTTATTTTATTCAGTTCTCTGTAATTTTTTCAAGTTTCCAAAGCAATTTTTTTTTCCTCCATCAAGATATAACAATTCCTCTATGAAAACTCTTAAAATAGTTCCCATTATTTCAGTTTTTCTGAGTAACAATTTTTCTGCCACCAAGATATGACATTCTGCTCTGAAAACTGAAAATACTTACCATTGTAAAATACTGCAGTATCAATGCTGACCAAGCACCTCATTGTTGCTGGGTTTCAATGGGTTTCCATAGGTAGTACTCAAATTCAGCATGCTAGTGAGGAATTTCGGAATAAAGTTATTCTAAAACATGGTTAACTAACAAATAATATGGTTAACTCACTTATCTAGTAAACAGAAAATTTAATCCTTGAACTGAGACAAGAATTTTCTTAATCATTGAAGTGAATTTTATGACAAGAGATATAATAGCACGCCTGGTACTTTTTTTTATTACATATTAAAAGCATTATGGATAAAAAAGCATACTTTTTTCTCAGATCCATGTTCCATTAAAATTCGGGAGGTTTACATATATATTTCAAGTGCATGGATCATTAAAAAAGGATGCTTTGTTATGAAAAAGAAAAGAGGGAACGCACACATTTTTTGATGATATATATTTTTTTATTCACTCACACAAAATACAAACTTAATTATAAGAGAAAAAGTGGTTTGTTCTTTCCAAGAATTTGGTTTTCTAGCCAAGTCTCTTATGCCAAATAGAGATAAAACAAAAACCACACATTTGTAATTTAATCTCAACCTTTTCTAACAAAACATATTCACACAACTCATAAATATTGGGACTTCTATTGAAGAGTGAGGGAAAACACACGCTCTTATTATAATTTCCATTAACACATCTACAAGCTACAAGTGAGATATAATATTTATACTCACACAAAATACAGACTTAATTATAAGAGAAAATGTGGTTTGTGCATTTCAGGGCATTTTTTTCCAACAAAGTCTGTGGTGTCAAAAAGAGATTAAAAAAAATCCACACATTTGTAATTAAACCACAACCTTTTCTAACTAAACATATTCAAACAACATATTATTTTGTGATAAATATTAGCACTTCTATTGAAGGCAGAGAGAGAAAAAAAAGCACAGTAATTACAATATTCAATAACCCACCTTCAAGTAAGATATAACGATATCTCTCAGTGAATTAGTTGTGGTTGCCAGGCATAATTTTATGATGAGCATAATCATTTACTAAAAAAAACCCCACACATCTTTATATTATATCTAACTACACACTTACTATAATATCAAGCTGCACATCTACAAGTGAGACAGAAACATTGTGTTAAACTGTGCAATATTTTAGTCTCATTTTTACCCACTGTCTCTTGTATTGGCAATACTATAAAGTATCTTCATGAACTCCACAATTAGGATCTTGTTAAGAACTGGCACAGGAGCCAAAGGATGGTATAGGGCCAACCGTGAACAGGAAGATTAAGAAGAAAAAGAAAAAAAAAAGCATAATTTTTTATAACTTTAAATTTGGGCATTACTCTATTAAAGCAAGAAAAACATAATGCAGTTTCGTTCTGTCAACATCGATCTGTTACATGAAAAGAAGAAAATAAAAACATAGCAATATAACAAGGAGAGAAAAAATGCGATGTCCTTATGCCAGCATTAATCTCCATTTCTTCAGTTGTTTCTGCTCTTTTGGTTTTGTTTTTTCTTTCCTGGTCAGCAATCTGTTGCATCACTCCACTGTATTTACCTAAGCCCTGTGAACCAGGAACAGTTTGATTCAGGCAAGATCTAGATGTTTCGATGGGTGCTGTTGGTTGGTAACTCTGTTCAAATATTAGTTGTGCAATACGCACAACTTGGTAAGTAAATTAATATCAAAGTTGCACTCGTATGGATCCTCTATAATCTGGATGGATCATGTCGCCTAAAACAGTTAGGTACTGTGTAAAGCACAACCCCGAGGGAGACGCGATTCGACCATAACAGCCCTCTGGAAACAGAAGGATGATACCAGTATCCCCTATCGCATTTCCCCAAGGTTGAAGATGGATGCTAGTCAGGTGATACAAAAACCTGCTGCTGCTGGACTTCCTCGACTAGACATGGTAGCTTCATGTTCAGTTTTTGGCAAAACGATTCATCTGTATTTTGTCCATCAATAATGGTACTTTCCATACTCAACATGGCTTAAACAAAGTTGAAACTTGCCTCACTCACACACCAGTGTTATAGACTGTTTCTTCAGTGTCAAATTCTTCATTAATGATCCGGTTTACTATATAATTGTTTGTGTCATGATCTAGATTGAAGGTATTCACAATATCATTTAGAGAATCCCCACATCTTCTCCATATATAGTAAATGCAGTACTGACCACAAACTGTGGAAAAGTAACATTGTAATCTCCTATTGTTATATATGAAATTAGTTCCATTGGAGTTGCAAAATTCCATATTTGAACACCAATTGTTTTCTAAACTAATTTCATTTAACCCTTCAGCACGCCAAACGCCAACAAATTTAAGTTCTCCTCTGGGTAATGTATTTAGTTCATGATTAAATATTCTGCTATACGCTCTTATTTGCCACTGACCAATAACATCTTTTCCATGAGGGTGATCAGTATTTTGTGTTGGTTTATCACCACCCTTTCCTTGGGTGGCATCTGGAGCAGCAACAGTCTCATCCATAGCAGTTGCTTCCTCCATGATGGGTGGCGGCTTTTCAACCGGATCGTCTAAATCAGTATTTTCATTCCACTCAGTAAATGCAGCATAAGGGTCACATCCAACTCTATAAGCTCTAGCTATACGTTCTGCATAATTTAGAGCACATTTAACACAAAGTCCACATACAAGTGCATTTGATGGCTTGTCACGTGCATATTCCAATATTACCACATTTGTCAATAAGTGCAAGTACTTCAAAATCTGTTGTCAAATCTGTCGAGGATTCATTGTCTTTATTATCATCAGGCTTTTCTTACTCTTCACCTCACTCCAATCTGACACGTCTTCGATGCCGTAAAAGACGTGTCAAATCAAAGTTGAAAATTGGGGTCCCATTCTTGATTTTGTGGAGCTCTATCCAATGGCAAGGCTCCTGATTTGCCGCCATCTGGTCTATTAGAGCTTGCTTCTTCAGATACTTGCTCACTATCACTTGATTCAATTGGTCCACCAACCATAGCCCTCGAAGACTTAACACATGTTTCAGAGTGCGCCTGGACTTCGGTTGTCCAAACGGAGCACCCTGGTCGTGGGCTTCCGGGTTGACTACCAGCAGATATTGTGGGAGCTCTAGCTTCAGCCTCACGTGCGCTAGTTCCATTCTCGTCAGAAGAAGACGAGCTTTCATAATACTTGCTCTCTTTTACGTACCTTCTGAACAAGTACAGTGGTACCTATCTAGAGAGAGCCCTCTAATGAGAGACTGCATATCTTTTTAAGACCGCTCTCTCAGAACACTGCTCTATCTTTTCCATGTTTTTGTACCTCTTATGAAAGACCACCTGTTTTGAGAGACTGCATTTTGACCAGCTGTAGGGGCGGTCTCTCAAAAGAGGTACCACTGTAGTACCAAGCCTTGGGATTTATAGGTTTCGCAAACTGTTTCAAAGCAGGACACATGACCATCTCATCATAGAAACATCTATTCAAAATAGCACCCTCTTCACTTTGACAATATCTCCATAGGGGTAAGTTGGTTGTAATAATTACTTGAATCCTTCTCAAAACTTCCGGGTAACTATTTTTAATATGCACTTGCGTAGCTGCTTCCTCCATGATAAGTTTGAACTGTTCCATAGTAATAGCCATAAATATTGGCTCCTCAACCAACAACGCAACTTTGCCAATTGCATTTTGATAAGCAAATATATTGCCTTGTTTGTTATGACACTCTGCGAATAAATGTACACCTTCTGCCATAGATCTGGCTTACAGAGATTTTCCTGAATTCGACTCTCCAACCATAAGCAATGTGTTTTTTTTTATATGTCTCTTAAACAAGACTGCGTGAACATTGCATACATATTTCGGCAAGTTAAATTTGTTATGGTTCATGATGGTTTTGATACATTTGAATGAATCACCCAAATTTAGGTAGCGATCCAAAGGGAAATTCCTATGAAACATATCCTCGATATCCAAGGTTTCCGCCAGAGGGTAAAAACGGTAAAATAGCATACCCTAAAAAATGTCAAGGGTCCTTGTGCTTACCCTAAAATGCTACCAAAAAAAGTAAAATTTTGGCATATATTACCCAAAACATACCCCCATAAAGTCGTTATTTTCAGACTTTTTACTCTAGAAAACGAGTGTTTGAGGACCCTAAAATTTCACTCTGGCAGAAACCCTGATATCAGTTTGCACCAGCATTGATTTTTTATGTCCAGTGCATTTTTGAGCAGCCGTCGAAAGTCTGCGTAGGATCTTACCAACTTGATAGCTCGCTTGTCTTTTTTATTAAACTCATCGTCACTCAATTTGTCAACGGTGTCACTATAAGCCCAAATATCATACCTCTGCATGATCTCCTCCAACTGCTCTTGCCTTCTGAAAGCTTTTGTACAATACTCAAAGTCTTGTACACCCCCTTCCTCCGCACCGCCTTCACCATCAGAATCATTATCCAAATTTTCCAGATTTTTATCAAACTTGTATTTCACCATTACTTGTCTGGGTGGCTGCTTCAAATATTTTAACAGATTGTGCAGATTTCTGATATTCTGTGGTGAAGGCAACTTGATGTTTCAATTAGCCATCATTTTCTTCAAAACCTTGTATGCATTCAATTGTACCAATGTACTAACACACCATAGTTTGATAACTATATGTAAATGGTCTGACCCATTCCACTTACATTTCATGTCAGCCTTCTCACTCCTGCAGTGATACACAATGTAATATTCAGGGGCCCGCCCAAGAAATGATTTCAATTGTTCAATCCAACCAAAATTTTTCCTCCATGGGCCAGGCTTACATTTCTCCATATGTGTAATACTATTCCAGCAGTCTAGGCAGTCCTCAAAAGACAGAGGCGGTATCAGCACTATGAAAGTACCATAGCCGTAGTCTCTTTCTCCTGTCTGGGTGGTGTTAGTCATGTTAGATGTTGTTTGGTTGGCGGCGGGATGCCCTCAGTTAGGAACGTCATTTGGTCAGGATTCATGATGAGTAAGTTTTGTCTTGGTTGACCTGAAGATTCCTGATTCGGTTGAGTGTTTTATCAGTAAGGTGCTTCTCCCTCTCCTGCTGTTCGTACAGGCGGGCGAGTTTCTGTCGAAGCCTGTGTACTTGCCTGAGAAGGTCTCTATGTTTCATGAACATTTGAACATCAACATTGAAAGGTTGTACATTCATGTGATTACATGTTAATTTAGTCATCACACAGGGAAAGCGCAGACTTCTGTCAGTATGCTCAAGTACCTAATTCACTTACTGCATGAACAATCATGGGAAACAAAGTTGATGGCTGATGATGAACAATGAGAAACCCATTTGTGTCATTTATCAGATTACGATGGGCTCTTTATCGGCATATTTAGATTTGGGGTCTGGTGTAAGAAATGTTATTTCTCAAAATTTGCTTTGTCAATGTTAACCCCAGTATCTTTTTCAAAGAACCTTGAAGCAAGGAGGTCCCTCAAAAAGTAGCATCCCAGAGAAAGAATGAATATATAGCTAAGTATGTGTTATTGACCTGTGTTGGGAATCCTGTCTCTCACTACATGAAAATGGCAATGTACAATTAAACCACACAGACAACTTGCGACATGATCCAAGGAGCTGGTGTTGATGGCACAACATCGGGAAAGAACATTTACTCCTTGATAACCTTATAACCTTAAATGTATCATTCACAGGAAAGAACTCTGTAATTTTGTGGTCCTGCAAACATATGTTCCACTTGATAGGGTAAGATGTGTCAATACGCCCTCTGCAACCAAACGTCTACTTTCAGCCAACAATCCATATTTTAAAGGCACCACAACTAGGCGTTCACTATGAGGGAAGAAATCACAATCATGTATTCATTTTAATATTTGCATGTGTCAGAATTAATTCATGCTAATGAACATCATATTTATGTTAAAAAAATATGTAGTACTAGAAATACAGCACTTAGTAATATTCTACGAAGAGTACCATTGGTTGGGTATGCTTCACTTTATAGCTGTGTTAGTGCTAATGTGAATTCTCACAATGCACGTACACTGATGTTTTTGTGTCTGGCTGGTGCAATTTGAAACTGAATTTATCTGTCTGAATGCCATTTTTCCTATGGAAAAGATGATTGCTATTGCACATTACAATTTTTCAAACACAGATCCCATATGATAGCATCAAAAAATGGAGTAATTAACATTATTCTTGAAGAATTTGCAGAAGAGAAATATTTGTAGAAAGAAGTACCTGGAGTAAGACAGAGAGAGAGGAAGATTAACAGAAAATTGTGCAGAGATATAGATAGATAGATAGATAGATAGATAGATAGATAGATAGATAGTTAGTGTGTATCTATGCCTACAATACAGTGAACGTGTGAGTGTTTGCGGAATAGGCCAAGAGACAGAATAGAATGTGTCTTTGTTTATGTATGTGTGTGTGTGTGTGTGTGTGTGTGTGTGTGTGTGAGAGAGAGAGAGAGAGAGAGAGAGAGAGAGAGAGAGAGAGAGAGAGAGAGGAATACACATACAAACCTTTGTCACTTTTATCAACCAGTTTGTCCATGTTTCCTGGAAGGCAGAGGAAGGTACTGGTCCATGATATGCATTTGTTTGTCTGATTTGAGAGCATCACAGAACACATTGAAGGATGATCTCATTGTCACTTTATCATCCAATCTGGCCATGTCTGCTGGAAGGCAGAGGTACTGATCTATGATATACTGTTGTTTGTCTGCTTTGAGAGCCTCACAAAACACATTGAAGGATGATCTCTGTGTAACATTTACCAAAACAGGCTGGCCATGTCGGCTGGAAGGCACAGGTACTGATCTATGATGTCCTGTTGTTTGTCTGCTTTGAGGGCACGGCAGAAAATGTTGAATGATGATCTGTGTGTCACTTTTACTAAAACAGTCTGGCCATGTCTGCTGGAAGGCAGAGGTACTGATCTATGATGTCCTGTTGTTTGTCTGCTTTGAGAGCACGACAGAAAAGATTGAATGATGATCTCTGTGTTCTTTTTGATATGATAATCATGATTCTTAAGGCATCAACTTGTCTTTGATTAGTACCATTTGGTCGAAAAACTTCCTGTTGTTAATATTAGTTGAAGGTAAATGGGGCTTTAGGTGGTAGTATAGTCTTTGCATGTGTCTCAAAGTCCGGGGAATACTGAACTGAAATTAAGCCAATTTGGTCACTGAAGCATGAAAAGATCGAGTGCTTCAAAATACAATATATTCAAATCAGTGTATAGGTAGACCTAAGCTGTTTCAATACAATATCAGAGAAGTGTCCTATATAACAGCGTTATATTATCAGAAGTCGAGAGTAAGGATGAATTAAAAATTTCTGAGACTTGGTCAGAAAAAAAGGTATGCGCTGCACTGAGGGTGATATTCATGCATATTTCCTTTATTAAAGTTATATGAACTAGTAAGCAACAATTTTGATATCTAAAAGGACAATATTGACATATAATTCACATACAGAGTACAATCTGCAGTACATACATAAGCATTTACTCATGGAATGACCAAAGTAATAGCAGGCTTCCACTATATGTCTCTATGTAGAGACAAACTGTAGCAAAGTTGCCATGGATTAAGTATATTTGGTTGGGCCTGTAATCTATACTAAACACCATCTCTAAAGGCCTCTATACAAACTATTCATTACTTACACTTTATATATTTATCAACTGAAGTTACATTTTCAACAGAAATTCAAATTTTTTACTTCATAAACAAGTATGAAGGGTTCAGAAAAATGGTGTAATGAATAATGTCATTTTGAATAATAATGGTTGTTTTTAAGGACCAAAAATATCACATGTTGTGACCAATTTAAGCAGCCATAAAAATGTAAAAGGTGGTAAACATTATATAGTGTCAAAACACCCTCAGTTTTCCCCAAATATTACAGTATAACCTCAATAAAGACTTGAATGAACTGATACTGGGGGGCCACCTAGAATGGAGTTCATAAACCTTTATATGATGACTAGTAAACAATGCAGAAATATAAATAAGAATGAAATAAATAACAAGAAAAACAATGTTTCTTTATGTGTGACTGTCAAAGGTATTTTTGTTAATCACAGACCACAGGAATTACCCACATTGATTCCTCCTATTAGACACAGTTGGTTTTTATAGTGCCTCACTACCGTGCACCTCCTCAATAATGACAACTTCTTCAGGTTCGTGTTGAATCCAATTTCAATTTTTGTTACTGTTTGATTGCTACATCGGTTTGACCAATCAATATGGTTAGGTTTGTTCCCCATACAATGGTTTCCTCCTTGAAGTACCTGTCTTATAGCTGAGTCTCTCCTCTGCAGACCAGGGCAAATGCTCCTCCTTATTTACACAACTGTGACTGATATGGAGTGGAAAATCCCATGTTAAAGTCCCACACTTAAGTTCCTTCTGCCTAAATCTACTCACACCTGGTTAAGTCCAGTTAATACTATGTTTGATCAAAACAACACAAAACATGACGAAGTGATGTGAAAACCTCATATGTTCCACTTGATGGTATAAGATGTGTCAATACTCTCCTCTGCAACCAAGCGTCTGCTTTCAGCCACCAATCCATATCTTGACGGCACCACAACTAGGTATTCACTATGAGGGAAGAAATCATAATCGTGTAAATGTTTTAGTATGTCACAATCAAGTGATGCTAATAAACATCATATTTATGTAAAAAGAAATGAAGTACCACAAATGCAGCACTTAGTAATATTCTACAAAGAGTACCATTGGTTTGGTACTCTTCACATTATAGCTGTTTGACAGTGCATATGTGAATGTGAATACACTTATACTGATTTTTTTGTGTCTGGCTGCTGCAGTTTTAAACCGAATTCATCTGTCTGAATGCCATTTTTCCTGTGGGAAAAGATGATTGCTATTGCATATTACAACTTTTCAAACACAGATCACCTTTGAAAGCATCAAAATATGGAGTAATTAACATTACTCATGCAGTATTTGCAAGACAAATATGTGTAGAAAATAGTACCTGGCAGAAGACACAGAGAGGAAGATTAACAGAAAATAGCATTTGCAGAGATATAGATAGATAGATAGATAGATAGATAGATAGATAGATAGATAGATAGATAGAAAGTGTGTATCTATGTCTACAATACAGTGATAGTGTGAGTGTATGCAGGATAGGCAAGAGACACTAGAAAGTGTGTGTGTGTGTGTGTGTGTGTGAGAGAGAGAGAGAGAGAGAGAGAATAATAAACATACAAACCTTTGTCACTTTGATCAGCCAGTCTGGCCGTGTTTCCTGGAAGGCAGAGGTGCTGGTCTATGATATGCATTTGCTTGTTTTTTTTGAAAGCATCCCAAAACACATTGAATGATAATCTGTTTGTCACTTTTACCAAAACAGTATGGCCATGTCTGCTGGAAGGCAGAGATACTGGTCTATGATATACTGTTGTTTGTCCTCTTTGAGAGCATTGCAGAAAATGTTGAATGATGCTATCTGTGTTCTTTTTAATATCATAATCATGATAATTAAGCCATCAGGTTGTCTTCCATTAGTACCATTTGGTCGAAAAACTTCATGTTGTTATTATTAGGTGAATGTGAATGGGGCTTTAGGTGGTAGCATAATCTTTGCGTGTGTCTCAAAGCCCCAGGAATGCAGAACTGAAATTGAGCCAAATAGGTAACTAAAGCATGAAAAGATCAAGTGCTTCAAAATTCAGTATGTTTGAATCAGCGTAGAGGTAGAGCTGCAAGCTGTGTCAATGCAATATCAGCAAAGTGTCTGATATAACAGCGTTTTATTTATCAGAAGTCGAGAGTGAGGATGAATTATAAATTTCTGATACTTGTTCAGAAATAAAGGTATATGCAATGCACTGAGGCTGAGATTTGCGCATATTTTTTATATTAAAGTTGTATGTACTAGTAAGGAACAATTTTGCTATCTTAAGGGACAATATTGACCTATAATTCACACACACAATACAATCTGCAGTACATACGAAGGCATTTATTCATGGAATGACCAAAGTAATAGTACAATATGTTTATTGACAGGCATCCACTTTTTGTCTCTCTGTAGAAACTAGGTAGTTATTGCAGCATAAGTTGCCATGGATAAAGTGTATTTGATTGGGCCCCTAGTCTATACTAAACACCATCTCTAAACGCCTCTATACAAACAATTCTTTACTTGCACTTTATATATTTATCAACTGAAGTTACATTTTCAACAAAAAATCAAATTTTTTACTTCGTGAACAAGTATGAAGGGTTCAGAAAAAATGGTGAAATAATTAATGTCATTTTGAATAATAATGGTTGTTTTTAAGGACCAAAACATGTATATCACATTTTGTGACCAATTTAAGCAGCCATAAAAATGTAAAAGGTGGTAAATGTTATATTATATCAAACATTCTCAGTTTTCCCCAAATATTACAGAATGACCTCAATAAAGACTTGAATGAACTGATACTGGGGGGCCACCTAGAATGGAGTTCATAAACCTTTATATGATGACCAGTAAATCAATGCAGAAATATAAGTAAGAATGAAATAAATAACAAGAAAAACAATATTTCTTTATGTGTGACTGTCAAAGGTATTTTTGTCAATCACAGGCCACAGGAATTACCTACATTGATTCCTCCTATTAGACACAGTTGGTTTTTATAGTGCCTCACTGCCGTGCACCTCCTGGGGAGTGTAGCCCTTGGTATGACTGTCACCTCTTCATATTTACCCACCAGGCCTGGGAGTGTTAGGGATGTGGCGACCACTCTGTCCGGTGGTCTACCTGTATCCAAGTGTCACCCTGCAAACACCGCGATCGCCATCGTCCCTGTAGGGACTGGATATAGACTAGATTGCTACACAAGGTAGACTTGTCCACAATAATGACAACTTCTTCAGGTTCGTGTTGAATCCAATTTCAATTTTTGTTACTCTTTGATTGCTACATCGGTTTGACCAATCAATATGGTTAGGTTTGTTCCCCATAAAATGATTTCCTCCTTGAAGTATCTGTCTTATAGCTGAGTCTCTTCTCTGCAGACCAGGGCAAATGCTCCTCCTTATATACACAACTGTGACTGATATAGAGTGGAAAATCCCATGGAAAAGTCCCACATTGCAGTTGTATCTACCTAGATCTAGTCCCACCTGATTTAGTCCAGTTAATACTATGTTTGATCAAAACATGGCTTAGTGATGTGAAAACCCTATATGTTCCACTTGATGGTATAAGATGTGTCAATACTCCCCTCTGCAACCAAAAGTCTTTTTTCAGCCAACTATCTATATTTTAAAGGCAGCACAACTAGGTATTCACTATGAGGGAAGAAATCATAATCGTGTAAATGTTTTAATGTTTGAATGTGTCAGAATCAATTGATGCTAATAAACATCATATTTATGTAAAAAGAAATGAAGTACCACAAATGCAGCACTTTTTAATATTCTACAAAGAGTACCATTGGTTTGGTACTCTTCACATTGTAGCTGTTTGACGGTGCATATGTGAATGTGAATGCACTTATACTGATGTTTTTGTGTCTGGCTGCTGCAGTTTTAAACCGAATTCATCTGTCTGAATGCCATTTTTCCTGTGGGAAAAGATGATTGCTATTGCATATTACAACTTTTCAAACACAGATCACCTTTGAAAGCATCAAAATATGGAGTAATTAACATTACTCATGCAGTATTTGCAAGACAAATATGTGTAGAAAATAGTACCTGGCTGAAGACAGAGAGAGGAAGATTAACAGAAAATAGCATTTGCATATAGATAGATAGATAGATAGATAGATAAATAGATAGATAGTGTGTATCTAAATGTCTACAATACAGTGATAGTGTGAGTGTTTGCAGGATAGGCAAGAGACAGACTAGAAAGTGTGTGTGTGTGAGAGAGAGAGAGAGAGAGAGAGAGAGAGATAAACATAGAAACCTTTGTCATTTTGATCAGCCAGTCTGGCCGTGTTTCCTGGAAGGCAGAGGTGCTGGTCTATGATATGCATTTGCTTGTTTGTTTTGAAAGCATCCCAAAACACATTGAATGATAATCTGTTTGTCACTTTTACCAAAACAGTATGGCCATGTCTGCTGGAAGGCAGAGATACTGGTCTATGATATACTGTTGTTTGTCCTCTTTGAGAGCATTGCAGAAAATGTTGAATGATGCTATCTGTGTTCTTTTTAATATCATAATCATGATAATTAAGCCATCGGGTTGTCTTCCATTACTACCATTTGGTCGAAAAACTTCATGTTGTTATTATTAGGTGAATGTGAATGGGGCTTTAGGTGGTAGCATAATCTTTGCGTGTGTCTCAAATGAAATAAATAACAAGAAAAACAATATTTCTTTATGTGTGACTGTCAAAGGTATTTTTGTCAATCACAGGCCACAGGAATTACCTACATTGATTCCTCCTATTAGACACAGTTGGTTTTTATAGTGCCTCACTGCCGTGCACCTCCTGGGGAGTGTAGCCCTTGGTATGACTGTCACCTCTTCATATTTACCCACCAGGCCTGGGAGTGTTAGGGATGTGGCGACCACTCTGTCCGGTGGTCTACCTGTATCCAAGTGTCACCCTGCAAACACCGCGATCGCCATCGTCCCTGTAGGGACTGGATATAGACTAGATTGCTACACAAGGTAGACTTGTCCACAATAATGACAACTTCTTCAGGTTCGTGTTGAATCCAATTTCAATTTTTGTTACTCTTTGATTGCTACATCAGTTTGACCAATCAATATGGTTAGGTTTGTTCCCCATAAAATGGTTTCCTCCTTGAAGTATCTGTCTTATAGCTGAGTCTCTTCTCTGCAGACCAGGGCAAATGCTCCTCCTTATATACACAACTGTGACTGATATAGAGTGGAAAATCCCATGGAAAAGTCCCACATTGCAGTTGTATCTACCTAGATCTAGTCCCACCTGATTTAGTCCAGTTAATACTATGTTTGATCAAAACATGGCTTAGTGATGTGAAAACCCCATATGTTCCACTTGATGGTATAAGATGTGTCAATACTCCCCTCTGCAACCAAAAGTCTTTTTTCAGCCAACTATCTATATTTTAAAGGCAGCACAACTAGGTATTCACTATGAGGGAAGAAATCATAATCGTGTAAATGTTTTAATGTTTGAATGTGTCAGAATCAATTGATGCTAATAAACATCATATTTATGTAAAAAGAAATGAAGAACCACAAATACTGCACTTAGTAATATTCTACAAAGAGTACCATTGGTTTGGTACTCTTCACATTATAGCTGTTTGACGGTGCATATGTGAATGCACTTATACTGATGTTTTTGTGTCTGGCTGCTGCAGTTTTAAACCGAATTCATCTGTCTGAATGCCATTTTTCCTGTGGGAAAAGATGATTGCTAATGCATATTACAACTTTTCAAACACAGATCACCTTTGAAAGCATCAAAATATGGAGTAATTAACATTACTCATGCAGTATTTGCAAGACAGATATGTGTAGAAAATAGTACCTGGCTGAAGACAGAGAGAGGAAGATTAACAGAAAATAGCATTTGCAGAGATATAGATAGATAGATGGATGGATGGATGGATAGATAGATAGATAGATAGATAGATAGATAGCGTGTATTTATGTCTACAATACAGTGATAGTGGGAGTGTATGCAGGATAGGCAAGAGACAGACTAGAAAGTTTGTGGGTGTGTTTGTGTGTGTAGTTTGTTAGAGAGAGAGAGAGAGAGAGAGAGTAATAAACATACAAACCTTTGTCACTTTGATCAACCAGTCTGGCCGTGTTTCCTGAAAGGCAGACGTACAGGTCTATGATATGCATTTGTTTGTCTGGTTTGAAAGCATCACAAAACACATTTAATGATAATCTGTTTGTCACTTTTACCAAAACAGTCTGGCCATATCTGGTCGAAGGCACAGGTACTGATCTGTGATTTGCTGTTGTTTGTCTGGTTTGAGAGCCTCACAAAATGCATTGAAGGATTATCTTTTTGCCCCTTTATCAACCAGTCTGGCCATGTGTGCTGGAGGGCAGAGGTACTGATCTATGATATGCTGTTCCTTGGCTTCTTTAAAAGCATCAGAGAAAACATTAAATGATGATCTCTGTGTTCTCTTTAATTTTCTGATCATGATAATTAGGTGAATTGGGTTTTTCGCGATAGCATAGTCTTTGCATGTGTCTGAAAGTCCCAGCAATGCTGAGCTGAAATTACGCCCAATAGTTAAATGAGGCATAATAACATCAAGTGGTTCAAAATACCATATATTAGAATCAGTTGAAAGGTAGACCTAAGGTGTGTCAGTACAATATCAGTAAACTGTCTGATATTACAGTGTTATATAAAAGTAGGTATATTTAAAATGCAACCCTTCTATTATTACTAGACCGTATGATGTTATGTTGTCTCAATATGTTTACTCCTGAAGCTATAATAGTAGCTTATCAGGTCATGGTGTGGGGTAAAACTCTCTATTCAAAGACGTACCCTGAATTCTTCATCTTCAATAGGAGAATTTACAGTTTTTATTGTTTTCACATACTTGTTCTTTGGCTAGTTGTCCTTCTACGTCAGCCAGCTGTTTCTTCAAGAGATAGAACTAGTAGCTGAGGGCACGATTGTGACAGTCTTAATAACTGCATCAAATTATGTCTTGTTAATGAATCTTATATTATTTTAGGTAAGCAAGAGTCAATCATAAATAAAGAACAAGAAAAATGAAGGTTTTTATGGTGCACGACTACGGTGTACCTCCTCGTGTATGGCACTCTTGATACCTGTATCCAAGCACTACCCTGCAAACACAGCGATGGCCGTCATCCCTGTAAACAGATCCAAGATCCTGCATCCAAGCTTCCAATGAGCCACACCTGGTTTTTGTAGTGCACCACTGCAGTCCACCTTCTTGGGCATGTCACCCTGGGTATGACCGCCACCTGTTCATCTTCACTCACAAAGCATTGAAGTGTGAGTGACGTGGCGACCTCTCTGTCTAAATGCAGGCCTTAAAGAGGTTGGTTAGACTAAATGAGGAATTTATAGTAGCCCAATGTAAAGCAGTTTTCAGTATATGCTAGAAGCCTGTGTATAAATCTTTTAAAAGCACGTGAAGAAGAAAACGTAGATTATAATGTAAGTAGATGATATTCTTCTTATGCAACTTGAAGGGTCTACTTGTTGAGACCACCGAACACTTCAGGAAGCATATGAAACAGAAAATCCAAATGCATCCATAAACTGTTCATAATACTGTAAAGAGTGTTGTGCTTTTGCCTGTTTGGGATACGTTTAAGATGAGTACATCAACTTTCCATCTTAAATTACCTCTCACCTGCCCCCGAAAACTACAGAACAGATCTTTGTCCATTCTCATAAATCCTGTACTGAATTAAAGGAAAGACATTGATCTAGTTCAATGTCTGCGATTCAGATAAATCAAAGCACTTATCAAACTAATTCCCTCGAGCACTTCAGAAAGTAAGTTAGCACAGGTGACGTTTTTGATAATGGGAAAGGTTCAGGCACTCTAAAAGTTGACATCACCTGGATGCTCACTAAAACAGATGCTTATTTATAAAAATCAGTCATACCAAGGTACACATTAAAAGCAAGCTACCTGCAGCCAAGAATGCAGCTGTTAGTATTGCCAGGGAAGTGGTGTAAACACTACATGTAAAAGAGATGACCCAAAGTACAAATAACCTGGTGCCATTGAACACCAGTGCACCCAATTTGACATTAAATGGATGAATCTTAATGGAATATACACTATAAGCTTCACTTGAATTGCAAAGTAAACTACTGTAAATTTTCTATTAGAAGGTGCAGCCAGGCATTTACATCTACAAGGTTTGAATCTCCATCATTTAGTCCAGCAGAAAAACCCTTATAGATGACATAGCCCAACCTGAGGCTTCTAATATAAAGTAATCAAAGTGTAAAGTTCCTGCCTGTGTTTCCTTTAAATGACTTGCTGATCGTTTTGTATGTGATTTTTTGAATAGAACAGAAGCATGTTTTTTTCTGTCTTTGGTTCTTTTATATAAAAAAGTAGGTATATTTAAAAGGTAATGCTTCTATTATTACTACACCTTATGATGCTATGTTGTCTCAATATGTTTACTCCTGAAGCTATAATAGTAGCGGATCAGTTTATGGTGTGGGGAAAACTCTCTATTCAAAGATGTACCGTGAATTCTACATCTTCAATGGAAGAATTTACAGTATTTATTGTTTTCACACTCTTGTTCTTTGGCTAGTTGTCCTTTTACGTCTTCCATCTGTTTCTTCAAAACATAGAACTAGTAGCTGAGGGCATGATTGTGACAGTCTTAATAAGTGCATCAATTTGTGTCGTGTTAATGTATCTTATACTGTTTTAAGTAAACAAGAGTCCATCAGAAATAACGAACAAGAAAAATAAAGGTTTTTATGTTGCACCACTACGGTGTACCTCCTCGTGTATGGCACTCTGATACCTGTATCCAAGCACCACCCTGCAAACACAGCGATGGCCGTCATCCCTGTAAACAGATCCAAGATCCTGCAGCCAGGCCTCCTATCAGCCACACCTTGTTTTTGTAGTGCCCCACTGCAGTCCACCTTCTCGGGCATGTCACCCTGGGTATGGTCACCACCTCTTCATATTCTATCACTAGGCTTTGAAGTGTGAGTGATGTGGCTACCTCTCTGTCCAGTGGTTTATTAAAATCGCCACACAATGTAGACTTGTCCATAATAATGGCAACTTCTCAAGATTTGTGTTGAATACAATTCCAATTTTTATTCCTCTTTTATTTATACATGGACTGAACAATCAATATGGTTATGCTTTTTTCCCCATAAAATGGTTTCTTCCTTGAAGTAACCCACCTATAGGTGAGTGTCGCTGCTCTGTCCAGCATGGGAAATGCTTCTCCTTATATACACAACTGTAACTGATAAGGAGCGGAAAACCTGATGGAAAAGTCCCACACTGCACTTCTGCTTGCCTAGACCCAGTTACACCTGGTTAAAAACAGCTAATACAATGTTTGATCAAAAGAAAACAAGACTTAATGATTTGAAAGCCCTAACATATATATCTATCTGACTGTACACTGGCTCCCTCTATCAGGTCTTCAATATATGAAATTTCCTCTCCTTCTATTCTCATACTGGAGATTACATTTAGTGATTAAATTCTGTAAGAAATTATTCTGATTTTATACTACACATATCATGTACTGCACAATCTCCAATCCATCACTGTCATATATAATTGCTATATCATGCAATTCCATCGCACATTCTGGACTAATTGGCTCAATATTTTACTGATTCATTATCTCATGACTGGTATCTAGTAATTGTCAATAGGAGAATTTACAGTATTTATTGTTTTCACATTCTTGTTCTTTTGCTAGTTGCCCGTTTACATCATCCATCTTTTTATTCAAGACATAGAACTAGTAGGTGAGGGCACGGTTGTGACAGTCTTAAGAACTGCATCAATTTGTGTCGTGTTAATGTCTCGTATATTGTTTTCAGTAAACAAGAGTCAATCATAAAAATTATGTTTCGTTATATGTGACTGTCAAAGGTATCTTTGTGAATAACAGGCCATGGGGATTACCTTCATCCAGGCCTCCTACGAGCCACACCTGGTTTTTGTGGTCCACCACTGCAGTCCACCTTCTCAGGCATGTTACACTGGGTATGGTAGCCACCACTTCATATTCACCCACTATGCTTTGAAGTGTGAGTGACGTGGCGACCTCTCTGTCCGGTGGTTTTACCAAATCTAAGTGCCACCCTGCAAACACTGGGATGGCCGTCATCCCAGTAGAGACCAGATCTAGACTAAATTGCTACTCAAAGTACACTTTCCCATAACAATGACAACTTCTCAAGGTGCCTGTTGAATCCAATTCCAATTTGTATTTCTCTTTAATTGGTACATAGGACTGACCAATCAATATGGTTATGCTTCTTTCCCCATACAATGGTACCTTCCTTGAAATAACCCTCTTATGGACCAGTGTCCCTGCTCTGCCGAGGATGGCAAATGCTCCTCCTCATATACACAACTCTAACTGATAAGGAATGGAAAATCTGATGAGGAAAGTCCCACACTGCAGTTCTGTTTGCCTAGATCCAGTTATAACGGGTTAATAACAGCTAATACGATGTTTGATCAAAAGAAAACATGACTAAATGATGTGAAAACCCTAACATATATATCTCTCTGACTGTACACTGGCTCCCTCTATCAGGTCCTCTGCATATGAAATTTCCGCTCCTTCTATTCTCAAACTGGAAATTACATTTAGTGATTAAATTCTGTAAGAATTTATTCCGATGTTATACAACATATATTCATGTACTGCACAATCTCCAATCCATCACTGTCATATATAATTGCTATATTGTGCAATTCCATCGCACATTCTGGACTAATTGGTTCAAAATTTTACTGATTCATTATCTGATGACTGGTATCTAGTAATCGTCAATAGGAGAATTTACAGTATTTATTGTTTTCACATTCTTGTTCTTTTGCTAGTTGTCCTTTCAAGTCATCCATCTGTTTATTGAAGACATAGAACTAGTAGCTGTTCTTTTGCTAGTTGTCTCTTTTTTGTCTTTTTTGGTTTACCCAAATCCAAGTGCCACCCTGCAAACACTGGGATGGCCGTCATCTCAGTAGAAACCAGATCTAGACTAGATTGCTACACAAAGTACACTTTCCCATAACAATGACAACTTCTCAAGGTGCCTGTTGAATCCAATTCCAATTTGTATTTCTCTTTAATTGATACATAGGACTGACCAATCAATATGGTTATGCTTTTTTCCCCATACAATGGTACCTTCCTTGAAATAACCCTCTTATGGACCAGTGTCCCTGCTCTGCCGAGGATGGCAAATGCTCCTCCTCATATACACAACTCTAACTGATAAGGAATGGAATATCTGATGAGGAAAGTCCCACACTGCAGTTCTGTTTGCCTAGATCCAGTTATAACGGGTTAATAACAGCTAATACCATGTTTGATTAATAGAAAACATGACTTAATGATGTGAAAACCCTAACATATATATCTATCTGACTGTACACTGGCTCCCTCTATCAAGTCCTCTGCATATGAAATTTCCGCTCCTTCTATTCTCATACTGGAAATAACATTTAGTGATTAAATTCTGTAAGAATTTATTCCTATTTTATACAACACATATTCATGTACTGCACAATCTCCAATCCATCACTGTCATATATAATTGCTATATTGTGCAATTCCATCGCACATTCTGGACTAATAAATTGGTTCAATATTTTACTGATTCATTATCTGATGACTGGTATCTAGTACTCTTCAATAGGAGAATTTACAATATTTATTGTTTTCACATTCTTGTTCTTTTGCTAGTTGTTCTTTTAAGTCATCCATCTGTTTCTTCAAGACATGGAACTAGTGGCTGAGGGCACGATTGTGACAGTCTTAAGAACTGCATCAATTTGTGTCGTGTTAATGTCTCGTATATTGTTTTCAGTAAACAAAAGTCCGTCATAAAAATTATGTTTCGTTATATGTGACTGTCAAAGGTATCTTTGTGAATTACAGGCTATGGGGATTACCTGCATCCAGGCCTCCTATGAGCCACACCTGGTTTTTGTGGTTTTTCAAAGAAAACATGACTTAATGATGTGAAAACCCTAACTTATATATCTATCTGACTGTACACTGGCTCCCTCTATCAAGTCCTCTGCATATGAAATTTCCGCTCCTTCTTTTCTCATACTGGAAATTACATTGAGTGATTAAATTCTGTAAGAATTTATTCCGATGTTATACAACATATATTCATGTACTGCACAATCTCCAATCCATCACTGTCATATATAATTGCTATATTGTGCAATTCCATCGCACATTCTGGACTAATTGGCTCAATATTTTACTGATTCATTATCTCATGACTGGTATCTAGTAATTGTCAATAGGAGAATTTACAGTATTTATTGTTTTCACATTCTTGTTCTTTTGCTAGTTGCCCGTTTACATCATCAATCTTTTTCTTCAAGACATAGAACTAGTAGCTGAGGGCACGATTGTGACAGTCTTAAGAACTGCATCAATTTGTGTCGTGTTAATGTCTCGTATATTGTTTTCAGTAAACAAGAGTCAATCATAAAAATTATGTTTTGTTATTTGTGACTGTCAAAGTTATCTTTGTGAATTACAGGCCATGGGGATTACCTGCATCCAGGCCTCCTACGAGCCACACCTGGTTTTTGTGGTTTTTCAAAGAAAACGTGACTTAAAGATGTGAAAACCCTAACATATATATCTATTTGACTGTACACTGGCTCCCTCTAGAAAGTCCTCTGCATATGAAATTTCTGCTCCTTCTTTTCTCATACTGGAAATTACATTGAGTGATTAAATTCTGTAAGAATTTATTCCGATGTTATACAACATATATTCATGTACTGCACAATCTCCAATCCATCACTGTCATATATAATTGCTATATTGTGCAATTCCATCGCACATTCTGGACTAATTGGCTCAATATTTTACTGATTCATCATCTCATGACTGGTATCTAGTAATCGTCAATAGGAGAATTTACAGTATTTATTGTTTTCACATTCTTGTTCTTTTGCTAGTTGCCCGTTTACATCATCCATCTTTTTCTTCAAGACATAGAACTAGTAGCTGAGGGCACGGTTGTGACAGTCTTAAGAACTGCATCAATTTGTGTCGTGTTTATGTCTCGTATATTGTTTTCAGTAAACAAGAGTCAATCATAAAAATTGTTTCGTTATATGTGACTGTCAAAGGTATCTTTGTGAATTACAGGCCATGGGGATTACCTGCATCCAGGCCTCCTACGAGCCACACCTGGTTTTTGTGGTGCACCACTACGGTGTACCTCCTCGGGTATGGCACTCTCGATACCGGTTTCCAAGCACCACCCTGCAAACACAGGGATGGCTGTCATCCCTGTAAACAGATCCAAGATCCTGCATCCAGGCATCATATTAGCCACACCTGGTTTTCATGGTGCACCACTACAGGGTACCTCCTCGGGTATGACACTCTCGATACCTGTATCCAAGCACCACCCTTCAAACACAGCGATGGCCGTCATCCCTGTAAACAGATCAAAGATCCTGTATCCATGCTTCCAATTAGCCACACCTGGTTCTTATATTGCATCACTTTAGTCCACCTTTCCAGGCATGTCACTGTGGGTATGCCCACCACCTCTCAATATTCACCCACTAGGCCTTGAAGTGTGAGTGACTCGGGGACCTCTCTAATTGGTGGTTTAACCAAATCCAGGTGCCATCGTGCAATCACTGGGATGGCCGTCATCCCTGCTGAGACCAGATCTAGATTAGATTGCCACACAAAGTAGACTTGTCCACAATAATAACAACAATGAGGATATTGGGATGAATAGAGGCTTAAATATAACGACAAAGGCAGACTGGAAAAAGCAGAGGTAATAACAAAAGTGAATGTAAATGGTAGAGAACTTTAGGATCCCAGAGATACAAGGAAATAAGATGTGGTTACAGATATGCAGGACTAATGGTTAAAGCTGTATAAAAATAAATATTTAGAAATTTTTGTGAAACTGCAGATTATCTTGGCAGCAAGTAGTACCTGGAGGAAGACAGAGAGAGGAAGATTAACAGAAAATAGCATGTGCAGGAAGAGATACAGCTAGATAGATAGATAGATAGATAGATAGATAGATAGATAGATAGATAGATAGATAGATAGTGTCTATGCCTACAATACAGTGATAGTGTGAGTGTTGGTGGGATAGGCTAAGGGACAGTATAGAAAGTGTGTGTGTGTGAGAGAGAGAGAGATTCCAAAAAGGAAAACACATAGAAACCTTTGTCACTTTTATCAACCAGTGTGACCATGTCTCCAGGAAAGCCGAGTCACTGATCTATGATATGCTGTTGTTTTTCTGGTCTGAGAGCATCACAAAATGCATTGAATGATGATCTCTTTGTCATTTTTATCAACCAATCTAACCATGTCTCCTGGAAAGCAGAGGCACTGATCTATGCTATGCTGTTGTTTGCCTGCTGTGAGAGCATCACAAAATGCATTGAATGATGATCTCTTTGTCACTTTTATCAACCAGTCTGGCCATGTGTGCTGGAAGGTAAAAAGATCCAAGATCCTGCATCCAGGCCTCCTGCCAGCCACACCTGGTTTTTATGGTGTACCACTACGGTGTACCTCCTCGGGTATGACACTCTCGATACCTGTATCCAAGCACCACCCTGCAAACAGCGATGGCCGTTATCCCTGTAAACAGATCGAAGATCCAGCATCCAGGCCTCCTTTCAGCCACACCTCGTTTTCATAGTGCACCACTGCAGTCCACCTTCTCGGGCATGTCACCCTGGGTATGGTCGCCACCTCTTCATATTCACCCACTAGGCCTTGAGGTGTGAGTGACGTGCCGACCTCTCTATCCGGTGGTTTACCCAAATCCAAGTGCCACCCTGCAAACAATGGGATGGCTGTCATCCCTGCAGAGACCAGATTTAGATTTGATCGCTACACAAAGTAGACTCGTCCACAATAATGATAACAATCAGGATATTTGGATGAATAGAGGTTCAAATGTAACGACAAAGACAGACTGGAAAAAGCAGAGGTTATAACAAAAGTGGATGTAAATGGTAGAGAACATTAAGATCCCAGAGATACAAGGGAAAAACATGTGGTTACAGATATCTGGGACTAATAGACACACATGAAAATAAAAATTTAGATGTTTTGTCTAACTGCAAAGTATCTTGGGACAGATTTTTCACCATGTAACAATGCTTTTCTTCTTTCTCTTGCTGTAATTGATCTTGTAATTCAGTAATTCCTCATCCTTTTGGGTTGAAGTACATGCCTCGGATTAATGACAATACGGGTACAGTTGGAATGGATCTGATATAGCCCAAAGTTTACCCCAACGCTGATAATTTCAAGATAAAGCGGTGAGATATGGGAAGTTTATTTGCTCAAGAGTTGTACAGGATGACAATGGTCACTGTTTTGGGAGACACTGTCTTGGGTGGGTCAAAATATCGTCCTTCAAAACAGATAGTCTCACATCTCCAATAAAAATGAAGGCATAAGAGCATAAGGGACCTGTTGTATCTTCTTCAAGCCAGGAGGTCTCTTAAAAGGTAGCATGCCAGAGAAAGAATGAATATATGACTGTATTTGTCATGGACCTGTGTTCCAAATCCTGTTTCTTACTACATGCCAATGGAATGTGGAAATGAACCACATAGACAAGTTGAGACATGATCCAAAGAGGTGGTGCTGATGGCACAACATTGGGAAAGAACATTTAATCCTTCAGGACTTTTTTTACCTAGAATGTTTCGTTCAGTGGGAAGCTCTGTGTAATTTTGCTGTGCTGCAAACATATTTTCCACTTGTTGGTATAAGAAGTGTCAGTACTCCTCTCTGCAACCAAACGTCTGCTTTCAATCAACAAGCCATATCTTAAAAGCACCACAACTGGGCATTCACTATGAGGGAGAAATCATAATCATGTAATCGTTTTTATATATTTGAATGTGTCAAAATCAATTGATGCTTAGGAACATTATTTATTTGTCAAAAGAAATGTAGTACTACAAACTCAGCACTTAGTAATATTGTAAAAAGAGGTACCATTGGTTTGGTACTCTTCACGTTATAGCGGTCTCAGTGCTTATGTGTATACTGATCATGCACACCGATGTTTTTGTGTCTAGCTGGTGCAATTTAAACTGATTTCAGCTGTCTGGAGGCCATATTATTAGTGAAAAAGATGATTGATATTGCACATTGCAATTTTTCAAACACAGATCACATTTGATAGCATAAAAATATGGAGTAATTAACATTATTCATGCAGTATTTGCAAGAGAGAACTATTTGTAGAAAATAACACATGGAGGAAAACAGAGAGAGGAAGATTAACAGAAAATAGCAGGTGCAGAGATAGAGAGATGTACAGACAGACAGACAGAACGATAGCTAGAAGCTTAAAAAGGTAGAATTAGAAGTTTTTCACTTTCATGTAGATAGCACTTAGAATGTTTAGTATGGAGTTGTCACCAGATTTCCATATAAGTCTAGTGTGTATTTATGCTGACAATACAGTGGTACCTCTAATGAGAGACCGCATATCTTTTGAAGACCGCTCTCTCAGAACACTGCCCTATCATTCCATGTTGTTGTACCTCTAATGAAAGACCACCTGTTTTGAGAGACTGCATTTTGACCCCATGTAGGGGTGGTCTCTCAAAAGAGGTACCACTGTAGAGTGAGAGTGTGAGTGTTAGCAGGATAGGTTAAGAGACAGAAAAGAAAGTGTGTGTGTGTTAGAATGAGAGAGAGATTTATTCCAAAAAGGAATACACATACAAACCTTTGTCACCACTTTTATCAGCCAGTCTGGCCATGTCTCCTGGAAGGCGGAGGTACTTATCTTTGATATGCTGTTGTTTGTCTGCTTTAAGAGCATCACAAAACACATTGGATGGTGGTCTCTTTGTCACTTTTATCGACCGGTCTGACCATGTCTGCTGGAAGGCAGAAGTACTGATCTATGATATGCATTTGTTTATCTGCTTCCAGAGCATCACAATTAACTCATTCGCTACCATTGACGTGAGAACACGTCGCCCATTTTGATCCCTGTGACCTGGTTGACTTGCAAACACCTAGTGTGTAATGTATGCGGTTATCCCCATGCATGTGAAAACACGTCACTCATTTCTACGTCATAAATGATTGGTGGATGGCTTTTTTTTCGGGCTAAATTATTTACAAACCAATAGAAGAGATTCTTGGGTTTATTTCCATGTATAGACATTAACAAATTCCCATTCATTTTGACCTGAAAAATTTGATTGGAAGTTCAAAAGTACAAATAATTATGAAGTCGTGTCAGAAGCATGCCTTGTTCAGCAAGCATGACCATGCCTGTGTTGTGATGGCCCGAAATTGTTGACGGATTCCAGCACTGATTCAGAATTTAACGGGTTCTAGACTGAACTGTCAAGTGTCAGCTGTTCATACCAGTGATTTAACTGACTTGAGCGACCTCACTTCTGACAAAGATGCTGGGAGCGTCAACCGTCAACATGGTCAACAACAACAAATTAGAAGGCCTGTGATGCTTACTGATTCCAGCTCTGATTAGCTTGATCTCTTTGTCTCTTGCGACAATCATGGTAAAAATGTCCAGGCTTTCAGCAGTAGTTACACAATTTATTGCCCGAACTATCAAACAAATTTGTTAGCTTGTTTCGTGAACTGTTTGTGTTTGCTGGTTGGCTTCCATTTGAACTGTTTACCTGCAGCTCTTGCTGCAGTAATTGCTCAATATTACCCAATCTCTCTGCCGTTGAATTTGTTGAAATTGCTGAGACATCCATGGACTCTTCAACCCGATTTTGTCTTGGTAAATCAACGGTCTTGTTTGTCAGCTGTTATTTTGAGGCATTTTCACTGACTCATCCAGTTTTTGTGGTCTTTTCTCGATGATTCTATGGGCTACCATATCATCTCTGATACCCTCAATAAATGCATCAATCAGCTGTTGCTGTATTAAGTTATTACTGAGATCGGTTGTTTCAAATTCTTCCTCAGGGAATTCACACAATCTTTCTGAATAACTTTGCACTGTTTTCCCACTTCTCTGCCTTAGCCTGAGCATAGTTTGGAGAGGGCACTGACTGCACTTTGATTTCTGAAGCAATCCAATAATTTGCTTTTGAGTGTTTGCCAAGACATTTGAGGCTCTTGCCTTAGAATTCTGCCAACAAACTCAAACTCAGTGGCTGTGCCTTTCAGGATGTGAAACGCCAAAACTTATAAACGGTCTGAGTCCCCACCTACAGTCATAGCTAATTTCTCCATCTCTGTGATTCACTGCCGGAGCAATTGGGTCCCTGCTTCTGACCCACTGAAATTTGGGATCTGACTGGCAAACCCCTGCATATGCATTACATACAGCGGTGACTGAAAGTTGTCACTTATCACTTGAATAGGCAGAAAATTTGGATCCACATTGGGAAAATTTTCAGCAGCATTTGGGTCTGGATTACCTTCAGCCATTTTGAAGTTAAAGCGTAAGATACTGATTCTGTTAAAAAAAAAAAAAAAAAAGAGTGGCTCTTAAAACCCTTAAAACAAGTAAGTATTGTGACACTAACCTTTTGTCCAAAGTTCCCAACTTCCTGAGTTTGTGTGAAAATGTCTTGATATGTATATATTCCAATGAATATATATCCTGGCGGCGGCACCAATTATAGCCTTGTGGGTGTTCTCGTTGTGAAATAAATGAACAAATGCAGAAAATGTTCTGTGCTTCTTATATTGTTCCAAAATGGCAATTCTACATAGAAGCAAAATACACAGCATATATATCCTGCCCAGCCCAACTCTGACAAGAAACCCCAAGACAAGGATAGACATAGTCACGTGAGAGGTACCAATCATTAAGCTAATGGAAAAAGGCCATGTAAGTAAAAAGAAGCAAGGGATGAGAATGACCTAGACAGGACTGAGAATGACGTAGATAGCAAGTTGAAGTAATTCTAAATATATTACTTCAAAACTGGTTTAATCAAGATTTGAGGTTCCTAAAATAGAGAAATTTTGGGGTGGGGTCTGTCAGGGCTTTCACATGGGCATGTCAAACCTCAACAAAGCACAATTTCAATGTTAAACTACTAAGATAATAATAAAATAATAATCACAACTTTTGTTTTAGATTAAACTGGCCAAAACGGCACATTGTTACAGTTGCAATTTTGTGTGATTATGTCAACATGGCTCTTCCTTTTAGCCAGTGTGATGTACGAATTTCCAAATTTGAATTACAATATCAGAGATGAACTAGGAGGTAGGTCTGCAAGGATTTTTAAAAAGTGGTCATATGACCTTGAAAAATAGGTCAAGGACACCCATCTAGACTCCCAACCTAGTTTTTACTATGGTACATATTCTTGCAAAATTTCAATGTCCTAAGTCAAATACTTGTGGAGTTATCATACCCACGTCGATTACAGATGAAGTGCCCATACCATCACCTATTGAAATGTCAGTCACCCATTTACCATCCCAAGCAAAGGTATTTTATAGGAAGGCACACAAAATTTCAACTTCAACTTCTAAAGTCGAATTATTTCTTGAGTTATCGCATCCACAATGATGCTTTGAAGAACAAGAAATAAGAGTAGAAGCAGAAGAAATGGAGGTAAAAACAATATGTCCCCGTTTTGCTGGGAGGCATCATTCCTTGGGTGATAATCAAGCCAAGCTCCATGCTTTTGACAAAAGAGCTCAGTTTTCTCATTTGTAAATTTTGGAAACTATGCCGTCAATGATCAAGCAGTACTCTGAATACACAGTTTGCCACCAGTCAAGATGACAATTTTCTCATTGGAAATTTGATAATATGCAAAAATTTTAAGAGCAACAATATATAAAGAAGCAAAATCAAAAGAAATTTTTATTACACCATGTATTCTTTATTTTTACCCAACATAATGCAATATTTCCTAGGTGCTGCAAAATTGTCTCTTGGGTGACATGTGAGCTAAAACAGGAATTTTTATCTTAATGACATTTGTACAATGCACAATGCATGAGCAAGGGACTTTCTTAATGAGTTTTTTTTTTTTTTTTGTCTATAAGTTGTTACCAAGTTATTCACTTTTTAATGTTTTCACCCAGGTGGAATAAGTTGAGACCATGTGGTTTGGTTGTATAGTGGTATTTTTATATATAGTACGAGAGATACACAAAGCTCTGTCAGTTCCGTCCAAGCCCCGACACAGCTCTCATGATTACCAGCAGTTCTTGCAGATAAGAAATGCCAGATAATTTTACAACCAGAGACAATTAGATTATTCAATATTTGTTCAGAGAAATCCTGCAATAAAAGTCAACACAACGGAAGATAGCTGAGTCAAAATTTAAATTATTGAGTACTTGTTAAAAGGAATGGTATAATAAAAGTCTTATACAAGTGACGATAGTTGAATATTCTCTGCGTGAGTGCTGGAAATTAGATGTCATAAAATAAGGGGATAGTCCCAACAGTTAACTCGGCCGGTATACGGGACGAATAATCCAGTATGGTCATCATAAAACAGGGATGTAAAATGTCACAAAGGTCCATTTGATTAGTGTTAGAAATCTTGTTACGATCTTGTTATGAAACTTTTGGTATATGCGATAAATTATTGACAGATGATACAGGGCTTTGACGGAGTAAGAGAAGTATTGATTAATAGGCATTATTGCCACTTGTGCATATTCAATCAGATTATTTAAGAAAAAAGTTTGTGCACTTAATAAGAAAAATTCAGTAAAATAATCTTGATACATCATGTCCGTTTTTTCATGTCCATGTCCGTTTTGTTACATATGCCCCTGTCATCAATTTTAACTTTTCCGTAAGAAAGTTAAAAGATGAAATCCAATGCCGTGAAAGTTCAGTCTTGGAGGCCCAGTGTACTGTCAAAGTCCTCAAAAGTGGGGGAGTCCAGCTACTTGGTGGGAAGTATTAGCTCAGTTCCATAGAATTGCCTTAGCATTGCATGTGTAGACTCAGTTGCTTGTTCATAAGCATTCATGTAGTGCAGATATTTGTGCTTGGTGAAGACTTCAACTTCATGTCGTGGGTTACGGCCCAAAAATTGGTGCCATGCGGTGTCAGGGGGTTTTGTGACAACCGCTGGTTGAATCTGACATTTTCTTTGTACACACTGATTCATGTAGAGTGTCATCAAGTGACAATACAATGGAAGTAGCAGTTTATATTCGGCATCAGTAAGATAAAGAGTCATGAATGTATGAACGTCGAAGTAGGATCGATCATAGATAATGCTTTGGGGCCCAGGCATGTGGGTACGTAGAGCTTGCATATTATTTTGACAATATGTGACCAATTGATGATTCTCCCAACACAGGTTGGAGATCATGTTGTGATAAAAACAGTCTAAGATTTCCAAGGATTCGTCAGATTTAGTGTTGTGTTCTTGTACCACAATGGCAGGAAGCAAAATTTCCGGGTTTGCATTTCACTGAGCTTTCTATTCATTTAGGAGAGTGGTCTTGCCGACTCCAATCCATCCATGCACAGGAATAATCAGGTTGCCTGGTTGTTGGAATCTGGATTCATTTCTGCAGTAGTAAGTTTTGCAAGTAACACTGACTTCAGCTAAACAAGCAACACTAGCTTCACCCTCTTTAAAATCACCATTATTTGTTGGTACTTTAGTTTTATTAAACAACCTAGAGCAAGGACGCTCATTACGGTAATAATAAAAATAGAATTATATACCAGATGTCACTGTTCCTGAAAAGGTTAAAATGACAGATACAGCCAAATTAATTTTAAGAAACTGGTGGGGTTTATCTTTGAAAACAAATTTCACTTTCACTTGATTTAAAGCTGTTTGCAATTCAACAATTGGCAGGGAAGGAATATCTGATAATATTAGATCATTATGGTTGAGCCTTGTAAGTAATTTGTCTGATGGAATGCGTGAAAAGTTGCAAATATTTAATAAATAATTCAATTTGGATGGCCGAGACATTAGTGGGCGGGACATGCTGGAAGAATTTCCATGAGAGTAAGGTAAAAGTCTGAACTGATCTGAATGTGCCTCACAACCAGAATGAAAATGAAATATGTCTACAGGTTTTGTAATTTTATGGGTAGGTATTGTGGTGTTTATGATTGTTGTAACATTTTAAGGTAAGGATTATTGGTGAACAAGAAGCATAAGCCAAGTACCACCTCGCAAATGATGTACAATAGGGAATTTGTAATACTCTGGCATTGCAAAATAAAGATGATATACAGCTGGGTGCATTTGTAAAGGAAACTATGGGTTCCTGGAAAGCACAGTGTCCATTTTTAGCAGAAATACAGGTTAATGCGGTACTGTCAGTAAGCAATGCATACATGGAGACATCTTTAGAGATGGCAGTATACACCAATTCCAAAAGGGTGCTGCCACCATGCGGTAGCATCATGGCACTAACGAGTAGGGGCGAGGGGTAAAGGTCCCACAAAGGTCACCGTATTGTTTACATGTACTCAATGCTAATTGTTCCAGCACAACAGGTGGTTATAGAACAGTGAAAATGGTGCGTACTTTTGCATAATTGTGGTATTGGTGAAAATAACCATAAATTACCTCTAGGCAATTAAATGTTTTTTTAATTAAATTGTGCATTCACGTGTAGTTTGATGATAATTGCGATCGCCAGATTTCAATGTTTACAGTCTAAATATACGGCTGGCGGGCATAGGCATGGGCCTGGATGACGCTGTATTTTGGGGGATGAAATCGTCAATAAAACATCATTATTGCATGTGAAACTTCAATATGGAAAGGTTTTTAAAGTGATGAAAAACATGTGCTGAAAATAAAGTATTAGTGAAATATTTAGTGGTAAAACAAATGGTTCCGTGGCTGTAGTACACTGAGCCAACAGCTGTGCAACTATGCACGCCGTGACCTCATTTCCCTGGGCCAGGGAATGGGTCTCACTGTATTAATGGTTGGCTAATAAGTGACATGACTGCACTGGCACATAGTGTTTTGCTACGGTTTCTACCACCCTGGTGTCTTTTGTCATGCAGTTTTAATAAACTGCACATTACAGTGCTCCAGCATAATTTATTAAAACTTTGTTACTGATTAAAAAAATGTTATTTTCAATTGCAGAGTAACAAACACTGTGCAGTTCCTCACTGCAAACAAAGAGGGTACCTGAACAAGGAAAATGGCACTAAAGTAACTTTCCACAGGATCCCCATGGACGAAACAAAAAAGAAACAATGGCTGCAGAAAATTATGCGGGATGAGGATGAAAATTTCCAGGCAGGCAACCACAGTAACATGAAGGTCAAGTACTTTGTACTTTTCATCTATGAGGTCATTTTGGGGATTTTGCACATCAAACATAACAGGATTTAAAACTTCTAAATTTGGTCAAGTTGGTGAACATGCAGGCAGACAGTAAACATTTTACTCATAAAATAAACTCATGATGCTGAACTTGTACATTTATGCATTCAAAAAAAAAAAAGCCCCCCCGCCCCCCCAGGAACAAACACATAGGACACAGAACTTGTATTGAAGAAATCTTCTATTTCACACACTCACACACACACACAATAACTGGGAAGTGAAAAATATGAACAAATGTAATAAATAATTGACATAGGCCTAGAGTACTTATGATGTGTCCACTTTATGCTTACAGGTTGGAAAAGACATGGTCATCTGTTCCCTACACTTTGTTGAAAGTGACTTTTGTCAGCGTGTTGGTGGGAAACTGTGGTGACTTGTACACAATGCAGTACCTTCAGTCTTTGAATGTTGGCGACACCTACCACACGTGTACCGACCAATAAAACCACGCCAGACAACCCATCACATCAGACCGTCAGCAGCACTTAACCCTTAAACGGTCAGACCGGTCGTTAACGACCGGTAATCATGTGATTTTATGCTGGGCTCACACTAGCTTAGCCTTCCTTGTGCAAACAACTCATAAATCATCACCAAACTGTACACAGACAGCTGTTGTGTTTCCCGCAAGAAGCACATCGATCTATTTATGTATACCACTCCCTCTAGCGTCTCTGCTTGTCATTAAGGGGTTCCCCCGGTGATTCCCTTGAGGTGCGTGACGTCACGAAGAGGGCAGCATCGAGCACCAGTTCAGCTGCAGGTGCCCATCAATTATAAAAGGTGCCCAGGCTATTAAACTTAGTCAGGAGTGGGCAGGGAGGGATTATGTAGAGGAGGGGACAGTGAAGTCGATGTTGGGTGTGAAGATGTAAATAATTTATTTATAATGTCGAGGCTGGAGCCCACAGAATTCAAGCATATCAACGGACCATGTGGTTCCGCTGTGGCTCCCACAGCCAGTCAGAGTCATTCAGCTCGTTGCAGCCGATCATTCACTCAATCACTGAGTTATGCAATGCCTGCTCTTCCAAAGTATCCCCTAATATGTTTCCCTGTCAAACCTGTGTTTATCAATAAACTTTATGAACAAGACCTTTTGCCTTGGCTCAGTTATGGAACCTTGCATTCAAACCTAACCTGTTTCTCTGCATGCACTCAATTTACACGGGGGGGGGGGGGGGGGGGGGGGGGGGGCGGAGAGGAGCATGGTTGCAGATACATGATAAATATTGTTGTCAGTCTCAAAGACTGTGATAGGCAGCCAATAGGGAGGGCCTACTTTGCCTTTTGCACTGGAATTGATGACTATAATTGCATGTACACTGTATACATGCATGGTGTCCTCCACATTTGCAAACTACATATCAGTATAACAAGGCCTGGCACACATGATTGTGGATCCAATCAAGCTTTGTTTCCATGGAAACATATTAAAATGGGGGGGGGGTGGGAACCACAAAATACTGCAGTGTTGTTTTATTTCAGTCATTTTCTTACATAATATTGAACCTGGAATATAATCTATGAATAGTTATGGTGACTTATTTTGTTATGCAAAGTAACTGCCTGTTACCGGTTCTGCAGATTTGTGTAAAAATGCAGTTTTTCCGGTTTTTAGCCAAGTACAAGCAATATTTTAACAGTTGCTATGGAAAGGGTCATGTGATCTATGTTTTATTTTCAAAGCTTACTGAAAGTTTATTCCTCTAGTTATCCAAATACCATGCATATGTGGAGAAAAGGGTGCCTCACATAAAATGAGGAGATACTTTATTCTCTTATTTAGTAGATTTTCAATGATTTTTTGCCATTTATTAGCGATTTAAGTGGTTGCCATGGCAACCAGTCACGTGACTATTAGCAATTTACTGCACATAATGAAACTTGGCATTCCAGGTATCACAATGATATATACTTTTGGTATGCTACAAAGAAAACTGCTTACTGCACTGTGTTCAATGAAAATTGTTCCCTTTATTTTTACTGGTACAAAAAATAACCTGACCCTTTAAGGGTTAACTGACATACAAGATCTCAATGACATTGTGCAAACAGACAATGTGGGCAGCCGACGAACCAACAGATCCAGAGGACCTGATGGCTCAACTGGAAGAACTGAAAAACAAGAACGCCAACCTAAAACAAAAGCGTGCCACTGCAAACATGAATGTGTCAGATGCACAGATGAAAATGACCAAACTGGAGTGTATGAACAAACACTTGTCTGCAGAAGTCGAACGACTTAAGGATGAATTAGAGAAGGCACATTCTTCAGTGGATGGTATTAAAGATGATGACATGAGCTTTTACAGTGGATTTGTGAAACGGGAAGTGTTTAATGGTTTACTGACTTGGCTCAACCCAGGGAAAAATGGCAGAAACATCATACTGACAGAAACATCATACTGACAGATAGCGATAAACAGTCAGCCCCAAATGCTACAGGGAGGCCACGGAAGCTATCCACATCAGACCAGTTTTTCATGTTTCTGGTTCCTATCCGCCAAGACTTACTTGAAACCGACCTTGGCTATCATTTTGGGGTCTCTACAACCACAGTCTGTCGGATGTTACGCACCTGGGTCAAATTTCTGTACTTGCGGCTAGGCAGTATGAACGTTTGGCCGACCCATCAACAAGTTGATGACAAGATGCCAGAATCATTCAAGCAGAAATATCCGAATACGAATGTTATCGTAGATGCCCTCCTCTTTGGTATTCAAGTCACAAACGTAATCCAACTACAAAAGAACAAACATCCTCAAGGGACTAGTTGGGATAAGCCCAAATGGACAGATCATGTTTGTGTCACAGTTGTACACCGGATGTATATCCGACAAGGAAATTACTGTGAGGAGTGGTTTCCTGGATTTGCCTTTGGAAAAAAGAAGATGGTGTAATGGCTGATAAGGGCTTTGACATTAAGAATCTGCTTGATCCTCTAGAACTGACCCTCAACATCCCCCCATTTTTTGGGCCCCAAGATCAAATGCCCAGAGAGGATGTGATCGCAACACAGCAAATCGCTGCCGAAAGCATACACGTGGAACGAGCCATTTACAAAATTAAAAACTTCCACATCTTCGACAAGCCAATCCCATTGACACTAGCTGGCTCCATTAACCAAGTATGGACCGTATGTGCCATTTTGACACTGTTCCAGAGACCAATCATATCGATGGAGAAATGAATATGAAAAAGTTCGAGTGGATAAATGAACAACGTGCAAGGAGACAGTTATAATTTATGTATTTACTAATAGTGTGATCATTAGATATCAGTTAAACTGTGTGTGTTCAGCATGTTAAGAATTGAATAGTTCGAGCTCATTCATAAATGAACAGTGTGCAAGGACACAGTTGCAAGTTACATATATTTACAGTGTAATATAGTTTGTTATCACACTGGTTTCACTGAAAAAAAATTGCTTGGAGAAATGAATAGTGAAAGGACAAGATTACATGAGTGTGTGTTCAGCAAACAGTTTGATCACTTGGATAAATGAGCAGTGTCTAAGGTCAGTTACATTAAGAAGTTACATATTTACAGTGTTGTGCTGCATTATCAAGTGAAAGATGTACTGTACATATGTTAAAGAATTAAAATATGTCTTTTAGATCTAGTGTTGTATTTCCTGCATTCTGAGAAACAATGATCAGCTAATCTAAATGTTTTTATCTGAAATGTCCTGGTCCATTTCTTTGCTGAAAACGAAATTCATTTTCCCCAGATTTTCTAGATTTAATTCAGAAAAAATGTAGAAACATGCCCAGCTGATCAGTAGACTTGGGGAAAACATAATTATGTTTGCAGCATTGCTGTAGAATACCTGAATATAACATTCAAGCGAATGTTCTGGTAAAGTAAACATTCATATTAATGTTCTGAAAATCACATTCAAGTCCTACTCCATGTACTTGGCCACATGATGTTCACTCTGCAATGCAAGCTTAGACAAAGTGTTTCACAAAAGACACTCCTAACTTTCTCATCATGTCCTCAAAGAATTCTTGATCAAATGCAATCCTCTCAATTGCAAGCCCTTTTTCAGTGTAAACCACAAAATCACACCAGTCAACTTATTAGGTACACTTCATTACATTTTAGAGAAAACATAGTTTTATGCAGTCATGAAAATCATAACAGAACTTAGCTGTTTCAAATGACATGGGATATTCAACAACTTCCAAAACCATTTCCACATACTCTAGACATAAAGTAGATGAGAAACATTAATACATAATCATGGTATCAAATTAAAAATGAAATAAAATATTTCTTGACTCCATAGTACTATCATAGAAGTAGCACCACTATGATCACAATGGTAATGTTACTTATGTACATGTACTTTTTCCAGAAACATTTTCAGTTAACTGCATAAATTTGATGAATTGTCACAAATTAATTCTTACAAGGTATGGCCTGATCATGATGAAACAACTGCCTTGTGAGTGAACATGTCACTTGTCACAGTTACTGGCACTTGACCTTGGACCTCTTAACCCCCCCCCCCCACATCCCCTCTCCTCAGCTTCAAAAAGGGATCTTTGTGACAACACAATTTCTAATGTGAACAGGTGATTACCCCACCCCACCCCCAATATCAAGTGTGGTTAAAAGTGCATAAGTGACATGTCCCCTAACATTAACTCATACTCACCACTGAGCAAGTACACAGTTGATTTCTGTCCATTTCTCCTGGCTCTGGTGATCCCTGAGCATCCTTATCCTTCTCCTAAAATGGAGTGTAAACAACGTTTTCAAAATTGTGCTGTACTTTTTTTACAGCCAGCCTTTGCCAACTGGATCATCATCTCTAGGCCTACATAAGCCACACTTGCCTGGGTATGACTGTCAGGGAAGATATTGACAATAATGACCTAATAAAAACCACACAAATAACTCTTTTGCCCCCCCCCCCCCCATACAGACACAACATAATAACAGACCAAATATTAAAATTACATGTAAAGTATGACTAAAACACAGCACATCAATGAATAATAATTCAGGCCAACCTTAAAAAATAAATCTGTTTCTGGTTATATGCTTTGAAAAATTGTCAGGTAGGCAGGGATTTTTTTTCAATTTTTTATTTTTAATTTTTTTTATGTGATAATGTGCCCAACAGTTCCTGATTAAGAATGATCCGAAAGTTTAACCTGAGACCAGGAATACTGTATTCCTGGTCTCAGGTTTAACATTGTAAATGTGATCACTGCAGCCATTGAACTTACAATTACGGCAATTATTTAGACTGTTTATTTTCATTTTGATGGTTCACAAAAAAAAGAAAAGAAATGAAACCAAAGATGAGAAAATTTAGTTGACTAGCAGCAATTTATCATGACCAGGCAAGGTTAGGGCCTACAGGAAACAGATTTTTTTTTATGGATAGTTATTAATGATGTCAAACTGTGCACTTTTCCCCATTTCAATCACAAACCCTCCCATGTACCAGAGAGGTTTTGGTACCTCCATGCATGTACTGCGAAGTTAAGCTTCTACCATGCTCACATGCACGAAACTGCAATGAACAATGCGTCCTAATTAGACTTATTAATCGGTAGAGACCTCTTGCCGTCTATGGCCTCAGGCAATCAGCTGTTCGTATCTAGGTCACACACCGCAGCGCTGTTTTTGCCACAAATTGGATCGTAAAATTGGACTTTCCCCAACAAAACTATCGCAATAAACACTGATATTATGAACATTCCATTAGTTTTTAACGTGGTCCTATTGTAATTTGGTCGTATCTGCATTAACTTGAGACAAAACTTGCACATTCCAATGCCTTCTCATGCTACTGTGCTGACAACATTACCGGCCATTGGGAAAACTGCACTAAAAATAATGCATGAAATGATCGCTTAAATACAGCGTAACACATACATATAATTTACCTCACAAACAACATCATGCCCAAGAATGAAAATATTTACCATTTTCTATTAGTTCTCCACAAGTTTCAATTCCCGCTTCCGCGAGTGCCTATTTGCGACCATGCAAGGCATTGGAAGAAGTGGGACCACACGGCCTGACCCGCATTTAGCACAATGAACACCGGTGGCGCCACGGGTTCCAGCATAGGTGTATTATTACTTTCTATTTGATAACGAGGTACCAAATTGGCAGCAGGATTAGGTATTGGAACACAAAGTGACTCCTAAAGAGTGAACATAGCTGCCCAGTGATCGAACGGTTGGGCTGCTCTCAAGTGAAGTCTATTCCCCTGTGGTATAAGAGTGGTAGCCAAATGCGCATAAAACCAAGCAAGGCTTGTACTGGGTAATTTTAGTTCATTTGGCAAACGATTGGCAATAGACTGTAACGCTGAAGATAACTGATCTGAAGTGACAAAAGTAGAAGGCAAGTGGCCAGTGTTAGCTATGTTGATTGCAGTTTGCAATTCAGATATATCCCAATATGTTTGCTGTATTGTTGATAAAACTACACAAAATAAATGGTGTAATTTGTTATGTAGGGTTGTGAAAATCAACAAAGGATCTAATAGCTGTAGCTTGGTCTGCATGTCTTGCACAAAGTTATGTAACTGACTGGTAACATTGACTAGACTGTTGATGGCATATTGATTGTCAACAGTGTTGGTATGTGTCTTATTGAGGAATGTTAACCCCTTCTGTATTACTGTCACAAGTTGGGACTGATGTGATAGCAACTTAATAATTTTTCTACGTAATTTTCGCATATTCGCATCGGTGAATGTACCGAACAAGGTAGAAAGAAGGTCACCTGTGATAGGTATAACTGCTCTTTGGGTTTTTCTATGGTATTTCCAGCCTATTAGGTCTTTTAATTGATACCAAGTAAAGAACAAATGATCAGTTGCTTGGTGGAATTGTGTCATTTCCACTTGAATATATTCAACTGTCTGATTAGCAAGCTCAGCATACTGTCTTTGTTGGGTTGGATTTAGATTTTTACCTAGTGGGCGATTTAGTATAGCCCCAACTGTGTTTCAACACCAATAATATCTTTCTTTAATTTATTCATTTCTGTTTCATAGGGGAGAAGATCAACAGTGAAAGTTAAGAGCCAGGTGGTGTATGTAGCATAGACTTCTTTTAAAGGAGTGAAGAAAGTTCCAGTTTCAGCAGTAGTTTGAGAACAGAATAGAAGCAGCAGTATGAGAATAGTGTTTCTGAAAGAAAAAAGAAAGGAAGGAAAAGGAGTATTGGCCTGCAGACTCATCAGCTCATTAAAGGTTCAATATATGAGCATAAGTTAAGCATAACTGCTTTCTCTATTGAAGTTAATCACAACAATCGAATTATGATGACTGACACCATCATTAGGAGCATACCAACAAATATACCAACAAGTACTAAAATCCAGTCTGGCATGATGGTTATATCTAAAGATGCTATATCCATGGCCTCATCATTTGATCTGTGAGGGCCATCACCAGTCATTTGAGACCTCTTTTGATCAGTCTCATGAGTACCGTTTGATCCACCTGTGAATGTATGTTTTCTTTTCAATCCTTGACGTTCTGGTAACTCTGATGTACCAGTAATAGACCATCGTCCAGGCTTGTATCTCAAATTATATCGATGTGAAGGACCTGCTCTCTGAGGTTCATCCACACCGGAGAGTTGTGTTTGTTCATAGGCTGTAGTTTGTCTATTTAACCCTACAGATTTCTCAATCTCGTCCTGGGGAATTGCAGGAGTATTAGTCTCAGGGACCAACAACTTGGCCTGTCGCAAGGGTTGATCTCTGGTTGGCGCTTGATGAGCTTTGGAGCTCCATTCTCTGCATTTATGACCAATTTGTTTAGGTGTTACTCTCTCTTTATCCCAAGTACTTTCTGGGTGTGCTGGGTACAAACGTTCAGCATGAACCACCTTAGTTTGTCCAGATGGCTGATGCTTAATTAGGTAGTTGACAGGGGTTATCAGATTCTGTTCAACTATTCTATAATAGGGCTTCCATGCATTGGTCAGTTTAGAAGAGGTTCAATACAGTTCTGTCATGTTAATATACTGAGTCACCTGACTGGTAGACAGGTTTCTCCGCTCTTCTATTGTATATTTGCTTATTTTCTCTCTGGCTTTTTGCATGTGGTATTTAACTAACTGAAATGTTTCGTGCATTCTACCTAACATAGTAGGTCTTCACCCATATGTCGCAGTTTTGGTGGTAAAAGGGTGTCACAAGGCAGTATTGGATCTCTGCCATACACAATGAAATAGGGAGTGAACCTGGTAGATTCTTGTACACTAGTTCTGTGAGCTAAGAGAGCAGGAGTAATATACAAATCCCAGTTCCTTTGATGTTGATTTTCTAGAGATTTTGCAGGAACATCATTTAAAACACAATGGAATCTTTCAGTGCGCCCATTTTGACTGAGGATGGTATGGAGAAGTAGTGTTTTTTTGTATATTAAATTCTCTGCTAAGGGCCTCAACTATGGCATTTACATATTCGGTGCCATTATCTGAGACCATAGTCATGGGGCATGAGAAACGAGGAATAAATTCCTCCATGAGCAATCGGGCCACTGTCTCTGCTGACTTATCAGGGGTAGGGTAGGCTTCTGGCTATCCACTGAAGTGGTCAACTATTGTTACAATATATCTGTTCCCAGAAAAGCTTTCTGCAAATGGACCCTGGGTGTCGATTCCTATATTTTGAAAAGGAAATTCACTAAGGCATGTCTTGCGATTCCATCCTTTTCTTTTTCAATTTTCGAGTATTACATCCAGTACATTTGGCAATGTGATGAACCACATCTTTGTACATAAAAGGCTAATAATGCCTGGACCGTATAGTTTGGTATGTCTTGTCTGTACCAAAATGTCCATTTGTATCATGATGATTAGTTAGGATGGTATTAACTAATACTTTAGGGATAACCACATGCATGTGGGGGTAGGGGCTTAATCTTACAGGTCCAGCTATGTGGCATAATATGCCATCTTGTAGCGCATACTCTTCATATAGAGATGAGGTGTCCCCTGCTTTTATTAGGTTAATGATCTTTTCAAGCTGAGGATCTTCTTTTTGAATGGTAGCCATATCCCCAAATTTTTCTACATCAAATTCCAGCGTATATGCTCTTTTGTTTTGGTCTACAATGGAATCTACATGTCTCATGGGTACTTTCTTGTAATTTGGCTAATCAGAGTCAATTACATTGATTTCATTCTCCATTTTATTGTCTAGACTTAACTGTACCCTACTAAGGTAATCTGGTCTGGAATTAGATTTCCCACTGGTGTGCTGTATGTCACAACCATATTCACTGATTAAAATAGCCCAGCGGTGAATCCTTGTGTTGTTCATTTCAGCAGTGAATAAAGATTTCAAGGGCAAATGGTCTGAATATATTGTAAAGCAAGCACCGTAGAGATAAGGTCTTAGCTTGTTTATTGCATATACTATGGCATATGGGCCATATCTCTGGGAAATGTACATTTGGCCCTCAGTTGCGCTATGACAAGGTCAAATTTTAAAATGTTATCAATTGACCATTTGTGCATATAATCTGAAACATCAGACTTTCAGTTACTTTGGAATATCTATTTTACTGAGAAAATCCAAGAGTTGCATTTTTTATTCAGCCTTGAAGAAAGTACTGAATTTTTGCATGATGTGCCTAATTTTTCAGAGTCTTGTGACTAAAACTACATTGGAGTTAATAGATCCATAGTACCTAAGTTAAATAATTGGTAGTTATATAATTTAACAAGTTTTTTTGCATAGTACCAAATATTTTAAGTACTGAATGGTGGGGTGTACCTGTAAAATGTTTCTGAAAAGAGGGTATTTTTCCTAACATACCAATTTCACACAGTAATCTAATAACAGGTTTTTTATTTCTCACTCCTGAGGTGTAAGTGCACCCCATAGTATAATAACTGCCTGTATTATGTTTTTCAATACTTTATTTTTTCCAGAAAGATAAAATAGTGGCACTGGTAGTCACCTCAAATAACTTCCAAAACATTAGTCACATCATGCATCATATTAGGCACATCATGCGCCATGTCTTTTACATTTGTTTTGTGTATCTGTTTTTTTAATTGAAGAAAATCTCAAATCCATAGTTGGGTTTAAATGTAATGAATCTAGTTTAATTCCTGAAAGTTCAAAACCTGAATTTTACTAAGTGAATATATTTAACTAGGTTGAAAATATATATATTTATACTGTATTTTCTATGTTGGGACATCACAAATATTCAAACAGATGCAGTTTCCAGCAGGAAATCAGACTAAAATACAGGGAAGATAATACCTCTAGTGTTTGAAATCAAACTATGCATACTTAAATAAACTAAGGTCACTTTAAGACTAACAATAGAAAGCGAGACTCAAATCTTTGGCACATCATGTTTGAATTAGGCACATCATTTAATATGACATCACATATTTAAACCATCAAAGCGGCTATTTGTATACTAAAATGTATGTCATACATGCCACCTATTTGAGCAAGAAGATTGAACACTTGAAAAAAAATGAAAACTTTAGCTATACTAATTTAAATTTGCTGGAGAAAAAACACTTTAGTTCTAACGTTTCCATTTCCCAAAAGCAGCACTAACAAAAATTAAAGAAGATGGAGCTTCCAACACAAAATTAGACTATATAGCAGTGGTTATTATACAGAAAGTCAGCATGGAAGTCAGCAGTGGTTATTATACAGAGAGTCATGTGAATTAAATCATGACATTTAAATAAACACGCGTGTCCTTGAGACAAGAAATGGATGACAAGTGCCAAATCTTTGGCACATCATGCTTGAATTAGGCACATCATAAGCTATGACATCACATGATTAAAGCAATGGAAGAATTTTACGCACTTTTATATTTCACAAACGTTTCATACATATGAGTAACAAGTCAGAAAACTTCATAACAGGTAGAACACCTTAACTATACCAACTGGCTGTGCTTAAATTTGTTGGGTAAAAACATTTTGCCTTTCATTTTTGCATTTACCAAATTTCAACCTTTAGAGAAACAACATCAGGTGGTGTTTGTCACACAAAAATTGACTTCAAAGTAGTGAAGGTTAGATCAGAGGCGATGCAGTTTAAAGTGTATACACTGGAATACATCATGGATGGAAGAGTCATATCTTTGGCACATCATGCTTCAATTAGCCACATCCTACAGTATTATTTCACACATTTAAAATACCAAAAGGACAAGTACTATAAAACCTGCTGCATATGACCATGATGTACAGGACTCAATACGCCCAATTAAAGTGAACAGTTGCCTATAGTTGGTAATTTATACCAATCCATGACTTTGGTACAGCACAGCACCAGAAGTGCCCATAACATGAGAGGATTGCACTCGCCGACACTTGTCAACTAATTATCGCATGATGGAGGTAAATATAACTGTTCCAGATTTGAATTTCGTACTTTGTATGATCCATTAACAATGAGAGACAACAGAGGACACAAAATTTGTTTCAGGAACTGACAGTGGTGTAATGAACGGGGTCAGTCTAGATACTGAAGTGTCAAGGTAATGATGTGCCCAATTTAGAAAAAATGTACATGCACCCATCCTACTCATAAAAACACCGCAAGTGCCCTACAGAGCATCACCAAGACACTTTGCTACAAGTAAGTGGCAGAAACCATCACTGAAAATACCATTGAATTCAAGATATTACAGCGAGTTTACAACCAGTACTAAAATTAGGCACATCATGCTATCACATGAGGCCGAAATATGTAGCTACTACAGGGAGTGCATAGAGCTATTCCATAGGTCTAATTGTCTGTATTTTTGCTCACCTTGCTTACGCGGGAGTCTGAAGTATGGAATGAAATTGTTAAACAAGGTTATTTCTGGACTGAATTTGCTTCATTCGGGTACTTATGACACTTTTTAATCATTTAACACCACTGCAGCTTTCCGTTTGCACACTGTCTGCTTAATCTAGAGCAACAAATTCCTTATATTTTGAATCAAACCTACCGTTGATCACTGCACCATGTCCCGAACCCTGGCCGTCTGCATCACTTCCGCTGTGTCTGGAAAAAATGTCACAATAATGTGCCTCCCCTGGTTAGCACGCCTTCTCTTAGGCACATCACAATGTTCAGGGAAAACAGTCCAATTGGCAATTGAGTTTTTGTATTTCACTATCATTTAGGGTGATGTAGTTGATCTTACGAATGTACACACATTGGACTAGCAAAATACCTCATTAGATTGTTGATTCTGTTTAAATGTCAGAAAAATATGTGCATGATGAGCCTAATAAATTTCCAGTATAAAATGAGGGGGGCCACCATAACATCCAGAATTTAGCGTATTGCAGAAAAAAAACCCATTTTACAGATGAAATACATGTGCAAGTTTATTGTTGAGAATACATAACATTTCTCTTCCACGCTTTGTTTACACCAATATACAAAGATGCAGATTGTATTAGGCACATCACAAACAAATTTTCAAAATCGGTATAGAGTCCTTCAACAGCCGTAAATATGTGATATATAACCAAACATTAATATTGGAACACGTGATGTACATGTTAACTCTGGGCATATATGACATACAGCAAACACTTGTCGAGTGGGAAAGTATCCACATCACGTTTGTCCATGGCCACACTGACGGCTGCATTGAGATGACTTTGAGTCATGGAGGACCTGAATTCATTTTTTACATAGTTCATGCATGAGAAGCTTCTCTCTACTTCACAGGTATCTGGTTGCACAGTGAGAAGCAGTAAAAGAACTTTAGCATACTCTTCATAACCAACCATGCTGTAAAGTTCACACGCAAACTTAACATTGTCTCCTCTGCATTTGTCCTTGAATAAATCATCCATGGAATCATCTAGCCTGTAACGCCTGTACGCATGCAGCACCTTCAGCTTATCAAACTTCTGGCTGGCAAACCTATCCAACACCTGAAAGAAATGTGCATTTCTTTTAAACATGCAGGGTAGTAAAAATGCATGTGGCTAAAAAAAACAAACAAGTACACATAGCTGTAGTCATATGAACCTGTTAGTCTGAAGAACATAATATTAAACCAGACTAGGATATGACATAATTCAAATATTACTATGCTGTAAATCAGCACAATCAGTTTCCTATTTAGTAAACACTGGCCAAATAAGGGTGACCACATATCACTACGGGTAAATTTCCAAAGAAACTGACCTCCATGTCCTAGCAATCTGACCACAAAAAACTGTGTGGCTGGTCATGGCAGTGACCACTCACAGTAGGTACCACTGTTGTTTATATATATATATATATATATATATATATATATATATATATATATATATATATATATATATTTTGCTCAAAAAAGTCTAAGGATATATATGTAAATAAAAATTAAATACAAGACTACCTGTTTGAAGACAAGTGATTTTTCCCCTATTTCCAACAATATAATATATACACACACACACACACACACACAAAATAGATTTGCGAACAGACTTCTCCATGTTTTGTGTTCTTGTGGATGGCTCCATGAACTTGCAGTGATCCAACACAAAGTTGTATTCTGGAAACCTCGAGAGCAAGGAGCGTCCAATTGTGGTGACATAGTTCAAACATGTGCTAAGAATCTCCCGCAGCTTTCGTTCACTAAGGTGGCCTTGATCCACACATTCCAGCCAGTACTCATAAAACTTGAATGCCCCAAATGGTGGGGGATCTTGCACATCATGATCACACAGATCAATCAGATTTTCATGCTCCATCAAATTTTCCAGCGGCAATTGGTCATTTTTGACTACAGGTGACACAAACAGCCTCATGAATAGAAAGATTTATCTGCAGGTCTCGTATATGGTTTGGTTCCTTGCCTGCAAGGCTTTGTTTATGTCACTAAGCATGCTGAGCTGTCCATGCAAAAAATGCAAATACAGGAGGAATTCCGGATTACACAGCTCCTCATATGTCTGCTCACACTTTTTCCTATCTGCCTTGCTTATGCTCATGTTGTGTGCCTCAGTTTCAAAATACTGGCTCAGCTGTGGTAGAATTTCCAGCATCCTGTCCACGCAAGCATGCAGGGACAACTAGCGCACTCTATGATAAGTAATAAGGTTGACATACTTTTCATGAAGATGCAAGATATCCCCAAACTTTGTTTTCCGCACACTACTTGGCCTAAAGTGATTTAACACTTTCTAAATTGTCCCTTCCACAAAGTTTGGAATGAACTTCTGGCCAACTTTGGCTGCTAGTACCTCAGTGTGAGTGACACACTTCGGAACATACAAATCTTGGTTGTATTCATTTCTCATCTTTGCTGCAAGACCATTGAGTCCTGAAATGACCACCTTTGCATTGTCAGAGGTATGGCTCACAAGCTTGTGTGTTGGCACACCCTCACGCTCAAATGCCCGTTGCATACACTCAAACAAGTTTTGAGAATTTGGGCTGCCACGGATCTCTTCACAGCTTAGGAGCTTCATTTCAATTTGTTGTTTGGTAAGATCCAACTACCTCACAAATATGGCCAGGTGTTCACATGTGCCCTTGTCTAGGCATTCATCAACAACATAACCAAAGAACAGGGCACCCATCAATCCCGTTTTCAGTTCTGGTCTTATCACTTTGTTATGAATGTCCTCAAGCTTTCGAGTCACTGTCCTCCTGCTCTTTGAAGCTTTCTAAAATACTTCTGATTTAGGATCAGCAGCAGCTGCAAATTTCATAAAAACTTCACAGTTGGAAAATGGCATCTTGTGTTTTGCCAATATAAATGCAAATTTAACAGGTGCCAGGTTAATTAGATTTTGAGGTCCCAGGTAATTGTTCATGTCGTCTTGTGCAGATTTTTTATCAACATGAAATTTCCTCACTATGGCACGTTTTTTTGCTTCTGACATGTTTTCAAATGTTGGGTGCACTCTCATGTGTTTTTTGGCATTGTCCTACTTCAACTGTGTCATTACAAATTCACACATCATGCAGCACATGGTCTTGCCACCTTCACTTAATGTGACAAGTAACTCCATCTCCCATGCTGGATTGAAATGATAGAGTTTCTTGGGCTTTGTAGTTTCACCTTGTACTCTTGGCCTTTTTCTATAAAGTAACAAATGTTCATATTATGTTTAATATTTTGCCAAAAATATGCAATCAAGCAAACCTAACTTTTCAATAAAAAATTATATCCTTTTACAAACGTAGGTATAATTTACATTTGATTACATATCATATGTACACCAAGCTGTGAGCAGCGAGCATGACCATGAGACATCAGAAACTGTTCGTAGAAATATAATATTTAGTTAATTTACCAGTCACAGATGATTTACTAGTTTTCCAATATCTAGTAAAATAAAAATGGTATACTGTACCTCAAATGCATTTATTCAAACTCAGATTTCATAAATGGTGCCCTGATTTTGTACTAAAATACTATCATACCAGACCCTTGATTTGTTTTTTTTTTTTTTTTTTTTTTGGTTAAATGAATAGTGAGCACCTCTCTGGGGGTCGCTTCCAGTGCCTGATGAAACCCAAACGGGTCGAAGTGCATCACACACATGCACTTCCCTTCACTACTTACCTTGCAAAAATTGGTCACCCTTGAAAATAATCTTATTGTGGATAAGCCTGCCTGACAAAAAAAAAAAAAAAAAAAAAATGACTGGAGGTAAATGTAGCATTAAGTACATTTGTTTGCACATATTTAATTTAATCAATTGATCTTACCTTGCTGGCTCAGTTTGTTCCTCTGCCTCTGCATTATCATTTGAAGAGGTTGTGCAGGGTGAGGGCACAGGAGGCTGTGTTGGCTTTCTGTTATGAAAAAGAGAATAGATCAAGTATAAAAAAAATTGAAAATATGGACCCATATGTTTTACATGGATTGCGAAAGCAAGGCCTGTATTAATTACTCGGTCTCCGTTGTACAGATGATGTTGTATACTGCGACCTTCTCCGTTATAAAGAAAGTAACGAATGCCCTATTCGAATACGCAGCGTACTCAATTTCCTCTATTTTCGCCATGCATTTACCGTAAACTTTGTGCCGGTTCCTTCACCGGTAATATAAACCAGATATACAGCACACTCGATGTTTGATATAAGACTCCTCGAGGAACATCAAATTTGTTCAAGCTTAACTGTGAAAAAAAATTCGTAAGATTTTTCAATGGCCGATCAGGCATCAGCTGATGACGATACCTCAACAATTCCTCGATCATAACACAGAAGTCTGTGCATAGATTTGGTACCTCAAAAGTCATCGTATACAACTTAATACGCTTAAAACATGCACCTTAAAATCCACTGCTCATATTAATTCAAATACACTCACTTACCTCGAGAAATAGGCAAGAATACCGCCTGTCTTGCCCATCTTTCTGCAGACTGAGAATCTTCCATGCGCTGTCAATGCTGGAGTTTAAATGAGCGCGTAAACTGGGTCACTTCCACCGCTCCTAATAATTCTGCCTCTTGTCACCAGGTGGAGATTGAAGTTTGAAACTGCATCGATTGCATTTTTTTATAGCAAAATTAGTTTTCAAATTTTTGGCGCACTTTATCGCACAGCGCTCTGTCGCACATTTTGGCAATCTTGGCGCACTTTTGTGTGACAGTGTGACAGGATGCCCACCCCTGGGGTATGATCCTTTTGGGCTCACTATATATCCCAGATATAGGATTTTAGACTTGAAAAATTCACACTTTGATGGTTTTAGTTTCATACCAAATTTTTCTAGCCTTTCAAAATCAGTTTTTAAGTGTTTTAAATGGTCTTCAAAGGTTTTACTCTGTATTATTATGTCATCAATGTAGACCATTATGCAACAGCCTATTAGGCCAGACAACACTTCATTCATGGTGCTCTGGTAGACTGAGGGTGCCACTGTCAATCCAAAGGGCATGCGGTTAAATTCATTAAGTCCTTTATCAGTAATGAATGCTGTCTTGTATTTGTCCTTTTCATCAATGGGAATATGCCAAAATCCACTTTTTAGGTCATAACAGTGTAATAATTAGCTCCCCCAATTGGTTTATGATATCGTCTATGTTTGGCAAGGGGTAGGAGTTCCTGACTATTGTTTTATTTAGTTTTCTATGATTAATGACCAGTCGCTTTTCACCTGACTTCTTTGGTACTAAGATTACAGGACTTGCATATGGTGATGCTGATGCTCTTATTACTCCTGTTTTCAGCATACTGTCAATTTGTTTCTCTAATTCCTGTCTTAGAGTATATGGGGTGCCGTATAGCTTCTGGGCTATAGGCAAACTGTCGCCTGTTTCAATGCAGATAGGCTTCATACAGGTAGCCCCTAGTACTGAGTCATCCTTGGCAAACACCTGGTGATAGGTGGTTAATAGCTCTTGAAGTTTTAACCTTTGGTCTTCGGGAATATGAGCTAGTGAAAACAATTCTAAAAATAGAGTTTTTGTTGCTGTGCCAGAGGAGGAGAAAAGGTCTTCATTCCCTAAAACTTGTGTTTCCATTTCAGCATCTACTTCATTGATATCCAAATTTTCTTGACCCTGCAATTGTTCTGCATAGGCCACTACACTTCCTGGTGATATTATGATAGACTCACCAGTTGTATTGATAAGGGTTTATGGCACTTGACAATTTTCCTCTACTGCAATCAATAAGTTTGGGATCAATATTCCTGGCCGGTCGGCAAGGAGTGGAACATTATCTAGCAGGGTGATTACATAATCTCTCTTTGGTACTTTCGTTGACAACCATGCTAGTGTATTCATTGCCGTGCATGCTGGCAGTGTAACCCTTTCATTAATTTGCACCAGAGAGCTACTAAGTCTGCAAGATTGATTTGTTTGCAATATAACAATTTGGTCAAAAATTTGCAGAGTTCTGCTTTCGTAATCCAATTTGGCTTTGGTCATATTAAGAGAATTGCTTCCCAGCACGGCATCCTTTGTAATTCCCCTAATAACTTTAAATGTCAATGCTACTTTTGTTTTTCCTACCAACACTGTTGTTGTGATAGTGCCCAGACTAGTCAATTTATGCCCAGATACTGCTGACAAGGTAGGTAATTTGCCACTTTGTAATTTTATACTTTTGTCCATTCTGTTGAAAAATCTTTCTGAAATAATACTAATATCTGCTCCTGTGTCGTAATATTGCTTGTGTTTTCTCATTGCCAACTACTATATTGGGACCATTGGTGTGTATAATGGTAGAGCATGTGTCAATAGTATGGCAGGTACAGGGGTCCCCTGGTCTGTACTGGCATTATCTAGTTTAACTGTCCATTTTGGCCCTGTTGCTGACTGTTAGCCTGCATTTGGGCTATTCTAATCCTACACTGTCTCCATTTGTGTCCTTCCTTCCCGCAGTGTGCACAGAAAGGCTGTTTATCAGCTGTAAACTTCATTTGTTTCTTAGGATAAAATTGGTCTGCAGTGTTTGGTCTATTAGCAGCCTTATTGGGAATTACTGGCCTTAAATTTGGGCCTAGGCTCAGCATTTACTGCTAAAACTTGTGCCATCATGTTCTTTATTTCACTAACTGAGCCTTGTAGACTGTTAAAGCGCTGTTCATTTTTCATGGCTAGAGATTGCACTAAGTCAACCTCCATTGGCTCTTCTGTTCTCCTTAATTCAAAAGTTTTATTTGCCAGTTTTTCACTGACATCTATTTGCAATGCCTGGTCAAAAGTGACTGGTTTGTGCCTAATGATTTTTCTAGCTATGTTATCATCTTTAATACCATCTTGAAAGATGTCTTTCAGTTGAACCTGTATAAGTGGTTCTGAAAGATCAAGAGTGTTGAAGGCCTCTTCGGCCAAACCAATAATCTTTTCTGCATATGACTGGACCGACTCTCCAGAACCCTGTTTCACTCTCTTAAGTCTCTGCATAGCAAGATGAATATCAGCTGAATCACTAAATCTTTCCACTAGTGCTTTTACCACATCTGGCCAGGGGATTCCTGGATTTTGCCTTTACACACAGGAAGAATATTCAGAGGCTGCACCCCTCAGAATTTGAATGGCTAATAGCTTCATTCTTTCATTATCTCTGTCTTTGCTGACTCCTACTTGATCCTTATCTCTAAGCCATGTTTTGAGGTTCCTGCCTGACTCTCCACTAAATGGTTTAACTTGGTTAACAAGGCCTTGAGCTCTGAATTCAAACTGAAGCTCCTTAAAATTTCTTGACAAAATATCAGCAGGGATGTCTTGTTCAGCCATTTTCATGCAATTTTATTCAAAATGTATATGTCAACAAACAATAATTTCAAGCAATCCTATTAGTGAAAGAAAAAAAATGAAAGATGGCAATTTATAGGGTGATAACTGTATTGAAGTAAAGCCAAAGAGGTACTTACTGTCCTTTCATCTGCTCTGCCATAGTCTCCAGTTGGTTGGTTGCTCAGTTTCCAATCTTGTACTTCACAATAAAAGTTCAGTTCTGTAGTGCCTTTTTGTGGTAATTAAAATTCAATCCTGGTCACGGCATCATTTAATGTAACCAAGTTATTCACTTTTTAATGTTTTCACCCAGGTAGAATAACTCGAGACCGTGTGGTTTGGTTGTATAGTGGTATTTTTATATATATTACGAGAGATACACAAAGCTCCGTCAGCTCCGTCCAAGCCCCAACACAACTCTCATGATTACCAGCGGTTCTTGCAGATATGAAATGCCAGATAATTTTACAACCAGAAAGAATTAAATTATTCAATATTTGTTTAGAGAAATCCTGCAATAAAAGTCTTATACAACTGAAGATAGTTGAGTCAACATTTAAATTATTCAGTACTTGTTAAAAGGAATGGTATAATAAAAGTCTTATACAAGTGACGATAGTTGAATATTCTCTGCGCGAGTGCTGGAAATTAGATGTCATAAAATAAATCAATAGTTCCAACAGTCAACTCGGTCGGTATACGGGATGAATAATCCAGTGTGGTCATCACAAAACAGGGATGTAAAATGTCACAAAGGTCCATTTGATTAGTGTTAGAAATCTTATTACGATCTTGTTATGAAACTTTTGGTATATGCGATAAATTATTGACAGATGATTCAGGGCTTTGACGGAGTAAGAGAAGTATTCATTAATAGGCAATATTGCCACTTGTGCATATTGAATCAGATTATTTGAGAAAAAAGTTTGTTCACGGAATAAGAAAAATTCAATAAAATAATCTTGATACATCATGTCTGTTTTTTCATGTCCATGTCCGTTTTGTTACAAAGTCTTTTAATGCCTTGGCAAAGGATAAAGGAAGCAAAAACTATGGTAGCTTAGAAGAATAGGTACTAAGCAACCTGTCACTGTTGCACATGGCAGTATTTAGATGTATTACCCATATTGGATTATTCCACATTGGTTCTGCTTGTCTCTGTTATAGCAATATAATTTATGCAAATGAACCTGTTAACCATTATAATAAGTTGTGGATATATCATATGTATCAATTTTAAAGAAGGTCCTGGTGTTGGTCTTTTATCCCTAACTGGGTCGAATTTTTAAATAAATAATAACAGTGGGTGTGGTAGTTTGGAATCTCTTTAAGGTGCCCTCATCTCATCCCAACTCAGCATCTAGCTGAAAGGAAAAAACCCAGAGGATAACAGCTGATCCTATTCTCACCTGAAACATGCCACCCCATCCACTGAGCAAACTTAGTACTATGAGTGTACTTTTATGATTTCAACGTGAGAGGGGTTTCTGAGAATATGCCCTGCCCCAAAGAAATTCTGAAAAATATTAAACAAGAGAGCTAGCTGTGTGAACAGCCCATGTTCTGCTGATTTTGGTTGTCTTTATTGCATGAACACGACAATTTACATAAGTGGCCTTGTGACCTTGGAAATGCTGTCAAGGTTACCCATCACATGTACTGAGAGCTAGCTGTGTGAACAGCCCATGTTCTGCTGATTGAGGTTGTCTTTATTGCATGAACACGACTATTTACATAAGTGGCCTTGAGACCTTGGAAATGCCATCAAGGTTACCCATCACATGTACTGGATCAGTAAGGCCCTCACACTGGACCACCACCACCATGTTAAGTCCAAGCTCAAATAGGACACAAGCTATCATGGGAACAATACTTTCAAGCAGTGGATCTCTGACCGTAGGGATGAGGTCAAGGTCACTCACAAACTATGCACGTCTGGCCATCAAAGAGGACCAGTACCATGTGCAACATCACAGTCTTAGTTGAAACAGTTATCAACTAGATTCACCTTAGTGGCCCTGTAACCTTGGAAATGAGGGCAAGGTCACTAACATACTGTTTAAATCTGGCTATTATACAATACCAGCTTCATAGACAAGACCAAAGTCCTGGCTCAAATAATTCTCAAGTTATTTACTAATGTGGCCTTTGACCTTGGGAAGGAGGTCAAGGTCAATGACATACTGTTCAAGTCTGGCCCTCATAGAGGACACCACTACATACAACATAAAGGTCCTGGCTCAAATACTTTTCAAGTGAACAGTAAAATACACAAAAGTGACCCTGTCACCTTAGATGAGGCCAAGGTCACTTGTATATTTAAATATTGTATATGGCTGCTCTGACTTGGACATCATAACTCACAGTTTGCAGGATTTGAAATGTCTCGTCTCATTTAGACTTGGAAATAGAAGTACTGGTGTACTATTAACAGCATAATAACATGCATTATATCCTAGGTGCTGGCATAAATAAAGTGTCCCCTGGTTTCTTGCAGATAAGGAAGAACAATTACTCCTGCACTTGGCATTTATGAAAGTAGAATCACAGGTGAGTATATACACTTTCAGGGTGTCATTTTAAGCTGGTTATGGTGAAGTTATGATTGCGAAATAATGTAGTTTATTTTGTTTGCATATATGACCAAGCACAGAACATCCATAGCTATGAGATTGCTTGGTTCTTGACTATAAAAGTGTTAGTCATTCCTAGTGTTGGTTTCCCTTCAAAATTAAAAGTGTAGTTTTTGTAGATACAAATTAATCATGAAGAAACCTTTCATTGGAATACCTGCAGGCCAAGTCAAAACCCAAAGGTAAAGTCTACGTAATTTCAATGGTTTCACCAGCCACATTTTACCCAGAAAGTGGGCAAAGGTGTCTGCCATTGTGATACTCCATGTTCATAATTATGGGCTTACCACATAAGAGCCACATAATACATACACCAAGTCGGAGGGAGTTCCCACCTTCCGTCGCATGCTTTGACACTTCCATTCAATCAAAAAAGTGTTTCACATTACCTTAAATATTGTATATAGCTGCTGCAACATGGAAATTGAATCTCAGAATTTGCAGGGCTTCAACTATATGGATCATCTGGTACAGATTTGAAACGATAAGTACTCATGTACTATTAACAGCCACATAATATGCATTATAGCTTAAGCCATGGCACTAATAAAGGGTCGCCCTGGTTTTTGCAGATTAGGAAGAATAATTACTGTTACACTTGGCATTTCTAAAAACAGAATCACAGTTGAGTATTCACACTTTTAGGATATCTTTCAAACAGTCACCCTTGCATTGTCCAAGTCTGGCCCTCACAGAGGACCACCAACATGTGCAATGTCAAAGTCCTAGTGCCAAAGGATAACATAAACAATAAAAATCACATAAGTGGCCCTGTGACCTTGGAAATGAGATCAAGGTCACCAGTGTACTGTATGTCTTGCCGTCACAGAGGACCACCACCATGTGCCCCATCAAAGTCTTGGCTCCAGTAGTTCTCAAGTTTTAGACTGACGTATGAAACACCTAAATGGCCCTGTGACCTTGGGTATGAGGTAAAGGTCACCCAACTGCTATCTCAGTCTGGCCTTTATAGACACCATGTTCTACATCAAAGTAAAATAGTTCTCAAGTGAATGGTACAAGTCATGAAAGTGACCCTGACACCTTGGAACTAACTGATTATAGTAGGATAATTGAACTGTTTGGAAAGGTCCATTAGGTAAAGGACCATTTTGTATTTCATATGTCCTGTTTTTAAGTTTCCATGAATTACAATCATGGCATTTTGCAACATGCAAGAGAACATATGTGCACATATTCTTCCACCAATACCTTCGTCTGATTTTATCATAGGTTTTATCTATACCCTTGTGGCCTTGTTCATCATGGCATACAATCATTTTATACAACTTGTACAAGACAACGTGGTAGTACAAGCGGCAGTCTTGGTTCAGGATCCAGCCTTACACGTGAGGCTATATCAAATAACAATTCATCATCAAAAACAAATTCATGAATAAATCTACTCGCTTCCCCTTATTCTTTCAATTCTTGAATTATTTTGGAGACAATTTTGTCTTTACTTTGTAATTCAGTTATACTATTATTTGAAGGGAGGCTGACAATCGATTGAAGTAAATTTTCATGACTAGACAGGTCACAACCCCCTCTCCCACTCTCCCACTTTCAGGTGGGTCATTTGCCACAATAGGCAGTTCTATAGGTTTGCTCGTTTTTACAACTTGTAGTTCCTTTTTTGACTCCTGTGTAGCATTTTAGTAATCAGCCATTTGCTCTCCCTTTACATTATCAGAGTCATTCTCTCTGACAGTCAACCTACTAAGAGCGTCACTCTTGTTAAATCACAAGGGCAGTAATTTATTTCTACGTCATATTCTGACAACATTAGAGCCCATCGCTGTACCCTTGCATTCTTCATTTCAGATGAAAATAAGGATTTGATTGGAGCATGAACAGTATACACATGAGTCTTTGCTCCAAGTAAATAATGTCTGAGTTTTTGCATGCACCAAACAATGGCATATGCTTCACGCTCAATACATGACCATTTTCTTTGACCTGGTGTTAATTGGTATAAAAACTGGGTAACTCTTTCCCCATCAGGCCAAGACTGGCAAAGCTGGGCCCCTATTGCATAATCAGATGCATCAGTATTTCAGATGAAATTGTTTTGACATGTCTGCATGCCTCAGAATAGGACTGACTGTCAAATAATACTTTAAAGTCTCAAATGCATTCTGTCCTGTCTCTTCCCAGTAAAAATGTGCATTTTTACATGTCAGTGCTGTGAGTGGCTTGGTAATTTTGCTAAAATTGGGATTGAATTTCCGATAAAACCCAACCATGCCAATAAAGGCACGGATGTTCCTGACAGACTTGGGACTTGGCATTTTGTTTATTGCCTCGTCTTTGTCAACCTGTGGGGTTATTCCATCATCAGAAATGACATGACGGAGGAAGTTTGCTTCCTTTTTGGCAAAGTTGCACTTTGACACCTTCATTTTTAAATTATTTGCACATAATCAATCAAACAGCTTTTGTAAGTGCTCAAAATGACCATCAAAATCTTCTGAGTGGCAAGCCAAATCGTGCATGAAGGCTATTAAAATGGATTGCATTCCTGCAAAGACTTGATGAACAATATGCATGAAGGCATTTGGTCCAATTTTGATACCTTGGGGGAGACGGTTATATTCAAATAATTCTGCATGTGTCAAAAAGGCTGCTTTCTCTTCATCTTCTTTTCTTATCTTACACTGTGAATAACCATGGGACATGTTGCAAGTTGTTATATACTTAGCACCTTTCACTTGCATCATTACATCTCCAATGTTAGGAAGTGGGTATGAATTACTACGTGCAGAAGAATTCAGCTTTCTATAATCAATTACAAGTCTAAACTGGCCATTAGGTTTGGGAACAAATTAACACGGACTGCTCCAAGGGCTTCTTGGTGGCCTAATAATAACTGCTTTTAACATCTTCTCTAATTGCCTCTCTAATTTATTTCATTGACTGTAAGGCATTTTGTACATATTTTGTTGGATAGGGCTACATCCATTAGTGTCTATGGGAATTTCAAAGTCTGGCCCTTCACCAAATTGTAATATGTTTTCTGCAAATACATTTGCATATTGGTTAGTTAATGTTTGCAATTCTTGCCCTTGTGCAGGAGGTAAGTGGTCAAAATTAACTACTGGACTGGGGTTGCTTTTAAGACCTTTTGATTAGGCAACATTATGTACATGAACTTCCCTTTCATCAATATTACCATCAACTTCTTTTTCACTAAGTGTTTCTACAAATCCTGTTGCTACACCTGGTTTTATCGTAAATGATTGCCCCGTAATATTTGTAATTTCAAAGGGAACAACTTTTGTATCCCCAACATCAGTCAAAATGGGAAAGGCCATTTATCCTGGTTGGTCCAGGAAAATGGGACTATTGTCCAAGGGTGTCAATAAACAAGTACCCCTTATTGTGGCATTTACAACTTTTGCACAAATAATGCAACTTGAACTAGGTGGAATATATTGTTTCTTTTGTATATTTACTAATGATACATTTGACCTTTCATCCTTTCTGTACGTGAGGGTAATAAAATTTCCAAACTTTAAAGCTCTCTCATTAAAGTCAAGCTGTGCTTGTGATGTAACAAGAAGTCACTGCAGTAAGTGAAATACCTGTAAGCATTTCAAAGGGAGTTTCCCAAGCTGTTGGCCCAATTTGGAATTTAATTCTAGAAACACCAAGAGAATTTAACTGCTGGCCTGATATTCCTACAACATTTCCGTCCGAATAATTTCCAGGTTTTAAAGGACTTTTGAACATAGATGGAATTTGATTGTAAAACTTTTCAGACATTATAGTAATGTCAGCCCTGGTATCAACAACAGCAAAGGTTTCTAAGGACCCAAATTGAATTTTGATCATGGGAGTTGTTGGTTTTTCATTAAATGGGCCTTGTGAATTGGGGCTGTTATTTACTTCGGGCCCATTCAGTTTCCCTGGCCACTTTTTGACAGGGGTGCAAAGACATTGCATTAGGGTTTCTAGGGTCCTGATTGCTGTTCCTGGGCGCTTGGATCCCTTGATCTCTTTTCCTTTTGAAATTGTCCTTGTATGATTTGGCTTTTTGCAATAGTTGCATAATGGCTCTACGGAACTGTTGTAATAGTTCCGATATTTTCTTTTACTGGAACTTTGTCTTCCACTTGAAGTTTTATTGCCCTGTTTACTCTGGATATTCCTTTGTGTTTCCCACTTTAAAACTTCAGTAAGTAGTTTCTCTACACTATCAAGCCTTCTATCTAAAGATATTGAAACTTCTCGAAAAAGTCTCCAACTCCCGAGAGAGTTACGAGTTACTTTTTAGGGCTTTTGAATGGATCACAGGTAGACATACAACAGAAGATCGCTGTTCATATCAAAGTCCATACCAGTCAACCTGACTTGACCATGCATCAAGTCTACTTGCCTGAAGAAACCAACACTGGCCAGGTCTCTAATTGATAGATCTTTCTGGCATCTTCGAACACCTTGCCTAAATGGTTATTGTATGTTGATTTACCTGCCGTAAGATATACAGGTATCTACGCAAGAACAAATTGTTTCCCCCCAAGGCATACATCTGGACATGTGATCAAAGAGCAGCCTGGACCTGTTTCTCAGGTATCTACGCAAGAACAAATTGTTTCCCCCCAAAGCGTACATCTGGACATGTGATCAAAGAGCAGCCTGGACCTGTTTCACATTCCAGGACAAATGAACTTATTCGTTGGCTTCTTAATTTGTGAGCGGCAAATGAGATTTTCCCAATTTAAAACTTTAATTTTACATCCACAAGTTAACTGACTGCATACCTGGGGTTTTGGTTCACCACTAAATTAAACCATTAAATTGTCAAATGCACAGATGCACCATTCTGCATGATTTAATGAATCCAGTTGTGGTTACATACTACAAAGCATCTACAAGTTGCTCCATTCTTACTGATGAAGGAAGACTTCTCAAATTGTTATTGAGAATACAATCGTTACTTAACACTGCATCTGACAGCTGCTTTGATCACATAACCAGAGGCAACACAACAGAACATGCCACTGTCCAAGTGTCATTGTTGCATAACTAGACATGAATGATAGTCACACAAGATCCAAAGGAACATTTTGCGAGAATATGGCCAAATGTAAACTTGTATAAGATTACTGCCTGTTTGTGCAAGATTGCTGCCGGCCATTCTGGTCCCATCTCTGGCCTGTGCCAAGTTTGACCTTACCAGCTCACCTGCCTGTGCAGCTGTCCCTACTTGCCTGCTGCACAGCCAGAGCAATCCCAGGCAGCCATCATTTCACACACTATACATTATAAAAGGCCAGTGGCTTTTACACTCTGATACATCCATAGGTTTGTCTACTCTGTTTAATCTCCTTGGTTCAAACGACTTGTTTGTTTATTGTTGGTCTGATGCTATTTTAACAGCATCAGCCAGGGTTTGTGGACATTTTTCAATTATTCTCCTTGCAACTAAGTCAGCCTGAATGCCTTCAATAAAAGCGCCCACTAACTGCTGTTGAATCTATGTCTATCCAGGCGCCGTGGATGGGCCTCCCAGTTACCTTTGAAATGCACCAACTCTGATTGTGTTGTCAGTGAAGAGTGGACTTGGACCAGTAAAGCTACTGATTCAAGAGCCAGAGAAGTGAACAAGCTCAGTGTGTTAGCAATGTGAAGCATAGGCAAGGGCAGGCGAGGGGCAGCTACGTTTGCCAGTCATATGAATTTACCGACACCTGTGTGGAAAAACACCTGGAGAGCACACACAATAAAGTGCGGTGGTGTAGCCGATGACGGAGTGAGAAAAGATTTTCACAGGTAAGAAATCTCTATTCGGATCAAATACAATGTGGGAAAACAAAACAAAACAAAAACAAAACAAAAAAAAAACAAAAAAACAAAAAACAAACAAAAAAAAAACCCCACCCCCCCCAAAAAATCCAGGCCCTGTCTATTTTTTTCTATCAAACACAAATTTTACATATGCAATATCTTTGTCATAATGTCATTCAAAATTGAACTACTTTATATCTTGGCAGGAATCTGCATACCAGGAAACATTCTGGTAGGCCTAGTTGTACCAGGCATAATAATATCAAGATTGTTCATGTTGAACCATGTATACATACACGTGTTTATAATTAAATTACAAACCCACATGCAATGCATTGCACCTGATACATATTTTGGCTTGGAATTAAAAAAAAAAAGAAGAAAAAAGCTTCCCTCCCTTATCATTTTCCCCAAAAATGTGTCTGGCTTAGAAAAAAAATGGTAGATGCATGTTTGTTGCCATCAGCATGTTTTTTATCTTCACAATGTGCTAAACAAGCAACAAAAACACAGAATATAATGAAAAAATGTGGTAAAATGAATAATAATCTGGAATAGTGAAACATATACCAAGTTTTTTTTTGAAGTCTTGTCTCATTCTAATTTCTATTACAAATATTCACACTTGTGGATGTATATCACAATGATTGCATTATATATGTGTATCAGTCAGAGTTACTTATATAATACAGGATAATGTCAGCCTGGTCAGGGAATCTTGTAGGACTGTAACACTAACATACTAGCAGCATTTTTCTTTATTTTACATTTATTTGTTGTTTAATTTTTAAATATTGGCTAGCACATAGTTCATTTAGTAGTTACAACCTTGATTATCTTCAGAGCTGTGCTGAATGTCAAGGGCCACAGGATCAAAGAAGGGCTGGTTGATGGCATGGATCCCAAGATGGCCACTGAGATGACAGATGGAGAGCTGGAGGGACTGCTCGTGGATGTCCCTGTCTCGCGAGATGGTTCATGGATACGCTGAGGAGCTGACAGCTAGCAAGCATGGTTTTGTTACAGGTACGGTCATCTTTGAAAACAAACAAAAAAAAAAATGGTTCTCAGACCCTTGCCTCATTCCTTGTAATGCTGATGGATTCTTTTTGTTGCCAAATCTAATTTTAAAAATGAACCCCTCATCATTTTTGTGGAAATGTGTTGTTTGTTTGTTGTTTTTTTTTTTTGCTGAGTACATGTGTGTTTCTCTGTATCTATAGTAGATTATTACATACATATACGATTTGTTATCCTAACGCAAATACATTTTGAGCTTGGATTGATTAAGGTGGGATTTATTTTCAGTGACTTACCTGTCCTGAACTGTATGAATAGCCAATACATTTAGTCTAAGTCTACTTCCAATGCCATGGCTAACTTCTCCATTTCCCTTATCCATGTTATAAGTTTCTGAGATCCAACATCAGACCCTGAAAATTGGAGAGCTGGTTTGCAAAACCCTGCATACGTAACTCATAAATGAGCTGCTGGAAGTTGTCTGTGAGGACTTGTAAAGGTACATAATTTTGTTGTACTACTGGATCTGCAATGGGTATATCACCACCTTCTGCCATTTTGACTCCTGATAAAAATTTAGATCAATGGAAACAAAAAAAAGGAAAATAAATTAGTAATGAAATACACATATATATTAGCTCGACAAATGAACAGGTAAATTTTACAAGTGAACAATATTTGACCAGTAGGCTCTTGACTTCTGAGACCGCAAAGCTAAACAAGTGAAGAAAACAACGCTAACCTTTTCCTGCCTGCGATTTGCCCGCAAGATGCTCCTTCCAGTCCTTGAAATATATGTGCTAATCCAGATAGTGATGATCTGAATTGGAATCCTGGTGAAAGGCACCATTTATAACATTGCTGTCTCTCAAACCTCTGGTGTGCACTTCTCATTGTTGGTTTCAAATGAGATGAAGACTCTTGAAGTTTCAGATAGGTTGTATTGAAGTGACATTTCGCAACAGTTGGAACATAGCTTATGTCCAACTGATGGTCTACCCAGCCCAACTCTGGCAAGATACCCTGGCACACAACTTGATATATTAAGAAGAGATCAAATTTACCCTAAGTTGCTCGTGATAAATTTAACGTGAAGCAGAACGAAACCTGTCAGATGCCACACTGATACAGGTGTTCCTGGTTTCCACCTTTACATTTCCATGCAATTTACAGATGACATTGTGCAGTCAGACACTAGACTGGCACTCTGTACACTGAAAACAGTCCATAAAGCCTTGGTAAGAACTCAATGTCAACATCTTGTGATGTTCTTAATTTGTGAGAAAGTGGCGTTGCGCCCTTATTAGGGTATGTGCTCTAATTAGATTAAATATGGTATTTCAGGAAATTTACAGGCATTGGAATCTTCCTCGAATTCAAGTAATTCATCAAATTTTGATTTAGCTTTTAGTATATTTCCAATACCTGATTTTTAATTTGTCACCACTTTTATGCTGAAAAATTAGCATTGTTTAAAATAACTGAAGCATGCACACTGGGACGTCTTGGAGTCATGGTGACTGTGAGAGAACAAGACAGGACACACATTTAACCTCTGCAAAATCGTATAGGAATCATACGGAGGTCTCTCCTGCAGAGCATGCCTCATGACACCAACCACCACAGGCCTGACATTGTATCCATGCTTCAACTGGAGGCTCAATGTATTGTTCTCCACATAGTGTACAGTGATATTCGGCGTTATGACGTGAAATGGCTTCACCGAAGTACTGGTCTCTATTTTTACTTTTATCAGAACTTTTGATATTCCTTTGGCCATATTTCGGTTCTTTTCCTTTCTTTGTCTTTTCTCTTTTGACTGGACCCTGCTCATTTTTACTGTTAGCCTTTCCCTTTTCCCTTGTAGTCGATCTCAAATCTTTTTCATTTTATTAGCTTGTCTCCTTTGTCATGTGACTTGACCTTGCTCTGCTTCTTTATCTTTCTGTTCCATAGCTACACCTTATTCTGCTTTGTTACTATTCAGTCTCATTTGTCTTGTATCTGGACCTTGTTTTGATTCTTTACAGCTCTGCCTCTTTTGTGTGGGGAATTCACTTTGTTCTTTCTTTTTACCATTCTGTCTTGTTTTTCTTGTAGCTGGACCTTGTGCTTATTTACCATTCTCTCTCACTTGACTGTTGGCTACACCTTGTTCTGCTTTTTTAATAGTCTGTCTTTTTTGTCTTTTAGCTGGAACATGATCAGTTGTTATTTCTTGCATGTTTGTCTCAACTGTTGCTTGAGCAGAATCAACACTTTCGGTTGATATGGAATTTGGCTGAACAGGTTCAGAAACACCATCTGAAATAGTTATTTCTGTTTTATTTTGTCTCTTCTTTTTCGTTCCCTTGCCTTTGGGGATTATATACTTTTTTCCTGCTTTCATTTGGATTGATTTGCTTTTTTGATGGCTTTTTCATAAGAATCTTCCAACTTTCTCTTCATAGGTGAAGACGTTAGGATTTCAGAATGCTGTGTCCTTGCTCCGCTTGTACTTTCTTAACGTGACACTTTTGGTATCGGCGAAATTTCATATATGGACACTCTTTTAGGTGCACTTTACTGGTTGTCTTCCTTCTCAGCATGGTCTGTATTTTGTTCTGGATGTCTTTCAGGTTCTAGAGAATAGAGAGGCTGGTTGTTTTGTCACAGTGACCTTACTTTGGCCACCCACTCGAGTTTGACTTTTTCTGTGGTGTTGATGTTGGCTGCAGTGACAGAATCTTGTGCCATCTTCCCTGTACTTGCAGAGCTGTCATTGTCAGCATGGGTACTATGGACATTGGTTTCTGAGGATCTTTTACTAGGTTGTTTGTGGTCTTTCAACAGTGTTAGGTTGCTGGTTTGGATCATGTTCATTTTCCCTGGGTCTTGCAGTCAAGTGATCACTGGCAGCAAAATCTGCGTCTGTGAAAACAATACTGTTCTAGGGCCAAATTCCTGGCGATCTGAAATGGTTACACATTTGGCTGCTATCTTATTGTATGCAGCAGCAAACATGCCAGTAACTTCATACTGTGTGATTCGTTGCCCTGGATTTGCTTTCATATGTTCATTGCATCGTTTGGTGTAAGCTGTCTTCAATGGTCCATACACTGTGAGGTCCTGTGGTTGCATCTTGTGTGACGAATGTGGTGGCAAGGACAAAAGAATAACACCATTTTCTCGACTTGCAAAGTAACATGGTAAACTGACATGACTTTATGGTTGTCTAATACGAGAAGTATCTTCATCATACATGCACCAGTGCTCTCAACAAAGTGGTGGATCCATCTGACGAAAAGATTGGCATTTATCCAGCCAGAGTCTGACTCTAGCAAATGTTTCTCATTTCGTTCAGCATATTCGTATGCAAGCTTATGCGCCAGCATTCACCTCAAGCCATAGACCATTTTGGAGCACCTTATTAAATAGGTGGCCAACTCCCCCTCTTCAGGATCTGTAAACACATGCAAAAAAGGCCTAAGGTAAATACACACACAGTCTGGTAGGCCTCAAATGAAGCTAAGACTAACTATAGTTCCACAAGGCCTGTCACAGAAAAGTGTGCAGTTTACATGAGAACAAAGAAAACAGTCTGATCAGAAAAGAAACATTTCCGAAAGAACTACAACATGTATCTAATGAAAATGCAGAAATTGGATGCAAAATAGACACAGCACTCGCAGAGGGAAAAATAAAAAATAAAATACCTTGCCATTTTAATTGGTGGTTGAATAGTAGTAAATACCCCCTTTGTTTCATAAACATTTCAACATAGACATTGGAAGGTTATACATTCATTTGATTACACGTAAATTTAGTCATCACACAGGGAAAGCGCAGACTTCTGTCATTTTGCTCAAGTACCTGTTCACTTGCTGCATGATCAATCATGGGAGGGGGGGCAAGGGTATTTTCGTGACTCGTGATCCTATCTTTTTATTTTCCATGATCTGTGAAACAATAAAATTAATTTCCGGGATTCGTGATTAATCCATTGCTCGTGAATCGTGAATATGCATATAAGCTGAATAATTTTTCCTGTGAACTGTGAAAACAATTTTTTCCTGTGAACTGTGATCAAGGCCACCCCCCCTCCCATGGGAAGCGTAAAGTTGATGGCTGATGATGAACTATGAGAAACTCATTTGGGTCATTTATCAGATTACCATGGGCTCTTTATGGGCATATTTAGATTTTGGGTCTCGTTTAAGAAATGTACTGTTTCTCAAAATATAAGTGCTTTGGCAATGTTAACCTAATTATCGTACATTTCATGAACTGTTACTACTGCCTCACAATGGTGAAGTGCAGTGTCTGACAGATCGTCTGAAGCAATCACATCTTAAATATTATACATAAGTGCAATTTCAAATGTTGGTATGCAAGAAAAATTTCTGTGGTTTCATAGTATGGACAACAAATGGCATTTGTGTTTATAATATTCAGAAAGATGCCTAATTCGGCTCAGGTCTTCTTGCAAAAAAATTTACTTTCCTGGATAACCATCTTTTGCCAGAAATATTGATGAGGTGTACTCATATGATTGTGAAAATGTTGTGCGTGAGTTACACCCACACAGTACATTTTATTTCAGAGTTAGACCCACATGGTGCATATTGCACATGTAGATGCTCACCATTTGGCAACATGTTGAGATGTGCAAACCGTCATTGAGATATTGAATGGTTCCATTATCCATTATGAATGGTTTAACATTCAGCACAAACCTAGAGGAGATTGGTATTGTGCTGCGTGTAAAGTAATCAGAAGGGCTCAATGTGTTTGGACAGAATGTTTAAATCATATCTCCAATAATTTTGCTACGTCTTTAACATGTTATTTTTCAAGCCAAGTTTGGCCAAAGGAATGCTGAATATACTGAGGGTATAAAGTTTTTTATTCTTTCAAATACCATTTCCACATAAATGCTTATAGCAGACAATTGGCTTGCATCACTTACAAGTTTGGTTTTGCAGCAGTTTTCTGCCCTTAATGAATGATAGAATGGCAAGTGTAGCTCCCCTGACTGCAAGTTTCTCTGCTATTGTGAATCCTCGATCTGCCATTACAATGTCCCCATGTATAGTTTTATTGTAGAAGCCACATGTACTGGTTAGTTCTGTCTTATATTCTGCCACCATAACACTGGGACATGTAGCCTATACTACCATATAGAGTGATACCCAGAACTTCTTTGAGGGTCTTGTGGTGTTAGTAATTGCTCCATGTCTGAGCCCTAGCATTTAGATTGAAAGGCCTTTAAATATAATTCTCTGAGCAGTCAATTATTATACAGTTTCAAAACACCATCAGTTTTACCAAATACCTCAGGATGACGTCAATAAAGAGTTCAATCCACTGATTCTGGGGCCACCTAGTGTGGGGTTTACAAACTTTTTATCATGACTAGTAAAACAATCTGGCAAGCACAGTAAGTGCATTTAATACATTGCTCAAGGTTTGCCATTTGAACAGAACAAAATGGTGCAAATGTAGAGATGTAACTGTCATATTTGCGCAAAAAACACCAGAGGCGGTTTTGTGAGATTGTTGACCAGCCGCAATTAAACAAGAATAACTGCAGTGAAGGTTAGTGATACAATACTTTACAGTTAATATACCATCGGTAGTACCATGATGCAACAGGCTGGGAAAATTTCAAAGTCAAGTAATGTTGTCAAATCTTACTATCTTGCTTATTTTTTATGCTATTTACAATAAGTGGTTGGATTTATTGAAGGTAGAAGGGACATGTTTGGTAAAAACAGTGCTTTGGATGTGCAGATAGATTTACAAGACATTACCTTTACCAAGTCATTTAATAGATTCATAGTAAAATCATGAAAACCACCTGCTGAAGTAGGCATTTTTGCATCATTCCCTTCATATCGCCATACCAACATTTCAACCAAAAAGCAGGATGGAGCGTTTGTTTGTGAAATTACTGATCGTGTGAAGAAGACCATAGATCAGCATTATGCTGTTTGCAGTTTACAATGCAGATCCAGTGCATTTCAATAAATTTTAGTCTTCTCGCGACTCGCGTCTTGTTCACTATGCGCCTTTCCCCTTTAGCAAAGTTTGTGTGGTATGTTTCTCGGTCACAATTTTAATGTCCACAGCATTAATAAACCTCTTGTGTCACATTTATTTTACCCGTTTTAGCTCAGCTGGCTTGTCAGCCAGCTGAGGTTAGAGGATGGTGTTTTGTCTATTGCTCGTTGTCAATCTGTCGTCCATCTGTCTGTCCATCCCTCCACAATTCACATTTTCGACCTCTCCAAAACCTTTAGCCAGATTCACTTCAAACTTGGTGGCAATGTAGCTTGGGTAAATCTCGACCAATTTTCTTCAAATGGTTAAGCTCCAGTGGTTGAAGTATTTTTTATGAATATTTTTGTTCTTTTTTGGGCAAATCTTATAAAATCGCAAGGGTATATGTACAGGACTGTCACAGTGCTCTTGTTTCGAGTTCATCGGAGGATGGCATCCATGTTTGTTCTTTTCAATGCATTGCTCATTAGTTATCTGAAACGAATTAATTTTCGGCTATCGTCGGCAGCCCGTGGTTCTTTTCCAAAGTATTCCGGTACCATATTTGGATCCATAATTTCGAATGAGTTTCCAAATATGGATATTATTGTCTAATTTGACTGATATTTACGGCGGAAAATATCAATACACATCAAATTTAGCAATTGGAGGACGGTTTCCCAAAACAGAAAAGGCTTTTGGACTTTCCCAGGGTACCAGATATTCCAGACATTTGTAAACAAATATGTCCCTATATTGAATGCAAACTTGTGGAAACTTGCATTTTTTTCTGTGAATTTCAACCCTTTTACTTGCCGTAAACGACAGGTAATGATTATTTATAATGCATGGACAAATGAATGAAATGCCATTGCCAAACACTATACAACTACCCACATCATGCCGACATCTGTTCAACAGGTGTCAGCACGCACAACGTGGGCAGTTTGAATTAAATCATCATGCAAAAAATGTAAAATGAACACTGCTGTGTCTTCCCGCATTGCAGCCTGTACTGTATGAACAGGCTGTTCCTCACACAGGAATGCAATGTGGTAACAGGCAGGGACTGTTTCAGAGTGTTTATTGCACATTTTTTCATTGATCTATGAGGAATTAATTCGGATAGTAGAGTGGACCTAAAGGCATTGTTACACCAAATAGGTTCATTAAGAGTAGTTATGCCTGTGGTAGACCTAATCCCAATACCCGTTGATTGTTCACACAAATTCCATTTTGTCACGTTTAAATCTTATCAGGATCTGGCGTGTACTAGACTTGAAAGTGCTTGGACTTGCGACAAATGCGCAACCATGAACAGAACAGGAGCAATCACCACAACGGAATTTATCGATATATGCATATAAGTGTGCAGGAAAAGAGATAGAACAACAACACAGAAAATTGACACTTTGAAATCTAACAATATTTACACTGGAGGCACATTCGAAGTGCGACATTGAATTGCGTTTTTCTGTGTGGGGCAGGGAAGTTAGTTCTAATCACCACTGTAGCAATTATCGAAGGTGCAAGTTTCAGAATATTGGTTAAAAAGGTTTAGTTTAATGTACTTAGAATATCCATCCATTGAATGTGTATGTACTTTATCAAAATGTAAATGTGTTCTTCAGAAGAGTAGGAATATGATATCAGGTATAATTACTGGTTTTATTTAATTTCGAAAGAAGAAACTGGGGAATATGTCTGTTTCCTGTTTTGTAATGACGAGTTACAGTTGGAAAAACAAACATATTCTTGAAATATTCTGGTCATTCTTTCTGGAAACATCTGTAATGGAATTTCAGGATTTTAAGTTGATATATATATATATGTGTGTGTGTGTGTGTGTGTGTGTGTGTGTGTGTGTGTGTGTGTGTGTGTGTGACTTGAACAATGGATCAGTATATCAGAATTGGCATTATATCTTCCATGACAAATAAGCCCTACTGTCCATTTTTTAATTTTGGAAGTACGATCCCAGGAATATCCCCAGGCTAAAATTGATAATGACACAGAAACAAAGATGGGTATATTAGCAGTAATGTCTTCATTGCAAAACTTTTAAGCCAAAAACTAGTGCAGGCATAAACAAGTTATCAATGATACTTATAAAAGGCATAATTCCGTGTCTCTTAGTAGTGTAGTGAAAGTAAAAATACACCCTCAGTGGGAACCCATCCCTAAATTCCTCTATTGACCACTAGGTGTCTCTGTTGCATAGATGCTAGATATAGCGTATGAGACAGTTATGATCAGTTTAGACGCAACTTGTGTGATGTGGCGTGATTTCAGTAAGTTCTTTGTTTTAGATGCAAGTGCAAACTACTGACGCCCGTTGTGGAATGCGTTTACTTTCCCACTTATCAACGTAAACCACTCTAAATAAATTAAATCGAAGAATGTTTACTGGTAGAACTGGTATCCTCCTACTAACTTCTCTTGGCAAGGTTTCATTGGCTGGCATTTTTGGAGCGACAACAAAATTATATATATTTCCTTCGAGGAAAAAGGGGAAGTCGGAACACACACTCATACACAAACAGAGCTTTAGAAAAAAACACTGCTCGTGCTTGCAAATGATGTTTCAAATTTCATTCCATTAACATACAGTAAATTCTTATCGTGATTACTGTGAATATACATTTCACCAAAGTATAAGAATGTTTTAATGATCCCACGCCGTATAACTTGCAGATGTAGGATATTTGTTTTTCAATGAAAAATATACAGTTTTTCACATACCGAATCACCAAGCCTATTTGTTCCCAGTTGCTGGAGTCTGCCACTTCATCCGCGTGTAGTCCAAAGATAGGGCCACACTCCAGAGCTTTTACCTCATTGATTATTTCTGCCATCATGTACTGCTTGATAATTTCCAAGAAGTCGTTTTGTGTCGTTTTTGACAAATAAGTTGCTTTCTTTGCTGCAGTTTCTGTGTGCTCTTGTACATGGCTATCTCCAGAATCCATTCGAAATTTAACCAGAGCGCGGAAGTTTCCATTGTTTGTGAAGGGCTCTTGGTTTGTCCAATCATCAAAGCCACCACAGAAACCAATTTCTTGTCTCCCACAAAATTGCAAGCAAGATATGACAGATTTGAGAATTTGGCTATTTTTTGCATCTTTTTCTTTTCTTTTTGATGTGAAGGTAAATCAATTCTCATTGAAGTTTTCCTGGGTTTTCTTGAATTCTTTCATTCTGGTATAACTTTGTAAGTGATAGCCAGTGTTCATATGACTTTTGATATCTGCATTTACATCCTTCCAGTTATTGTAGCCCACTTTGAGAAAGTTTTGTGATTTCAAAGTGCGGAGAGCTGTGCTCGGAAAAAGTACACATGCAACACAATATAGAAAATCCTCTTTCTGTGAATATGACATGAAGTCAAATTTATCTAGTAGGGTAAGTTTGGGGTATATCGCGCACTTAACAACGATATAGCCAAAGCTATGGACTTGAAAGATCTGCTGATGGCGAGGTCTGGTCATGCTTAGTGCCAGCAACTGTGGCGGCAAAGCTGTGCTGGAAGGGCAAACTATCCCAAATTTGTATTTAATAACAATAATACAAGCCACATTTTATTACTTTATCGTTTTTGCTGTGCTGTATCGAGCTAGTCGTGGTAAATTCGCGCATTAACTCTGCATATATCGCTTTCAAACTTTGTGTGTATCGCGCACTTATTTCGCGAGTATCGCGCATGTTTGGCTGTATCGCACAAACATATTAAGTAGGGACCACGTACAAATAAAACCTTTCCAACTATCCAAAACAAGCATGGATGGAACCCCCCCCCCACCAATATCACCTTTTTTTACGGAATGGGTTTGCACACAGAATTGCAATAATACAGTGAACCTCTCCATATGTAGCACTTGGTACATAAACTGTAATGGAATAGTGACCCAGAATGCCAAGGAAGAAGCAAACCATTTCCTTTAGAAATCACAATCCTTTTTGCTGTTTACTATTCTGTAGTGTAATAAAGTTATTGATACACAAATCTGGTAATAAAACTTCGTTTGGTCCCAGGGAATTTGAGCTTTAAATTCCATAGAAAAAAGGACCTCGGTAAATTGCCGTTGACGTACTAATTCTCAGTTTTACCAGGAAGTCAATCAGAATATCTTCAATGCATAACTGAACTTTTCAGCAGACCAAGCAATGCACAAGTAAATTTTCCAGGAATTTAGTGAAATTCCTAAGTTGTGCCGAACCCCCTCCCCCCTTTCCAAAGTTTGTTTGGATAGTTGGAAAGGCTTTATTTGTACACAATCCCTTAAAAAATATAAACTCCCTTTTTTCTCTAAAATAGCCTTTTTATTGATGTGGCATTTTTAGAGCTTACACAAATGCCTGCTCGTCATCACGAACTTTAATTTGGAATTTTGATGATTAGACTAAACAATATTCCACGTTTTTCAAGTTTCAAGCATATTCGAAACAAAATACGCCTTATGATATAATAAACCTACATTAGAATTATGTAACATGTAAACACAAGATTTTTTGGATTTACAATATACGAAAATTTGTCATCGACGTAACCTTGCCCTCATCTGGTGCAGGCTTGCAAATAAGTGATCTGCCCAATCACTGCACATCTGGAATAATGATCCATCCGCATCGCTTTGTGACTTTTTAGCTTCATATAGGCATGTAATCCTACCAATCAGCTTACAATCAAAAATTCGTATCTAATAGGTTATTATGAATTCAACTGGCAAAACTATTGAAACGGGTCTTTCTCTTAATAAGTCTTATAGTTGAACATGACTGTGGCATCGCCAACTGCATGCAGGTAGAACACTGATAGGCCCTACATGAACAATAAATGCTAACATAATCTTTTTATGTTTGGGGCAAAGAAAGGCCGCTAGCCTTATGTAAACGTAACATTTAAACAAAATGTTCTTGTAAATTAAGTTATCCAGTCCACTGACAACAAATCATTGTCCGGCTTATACTAAAATTTGAACCATGACACGTCGCATTGTGGCTGGACTTTCAAGTAAAAGGAACTTGGTTACCGATATTTCGGCATACGTTGGTCGGAACAACAAACTTTTAACATTTTAACAAATAACAGGTAACGTTATACGACTTCATATGCCGGGAAAATTATGAAAATGTCTCCTACACGTAGGTCTGCTTTTGCAAGGCACACGGCTGATCAAACCCAAAAGTTTGTAAGCACGAAGTCCTAATTCTGCACGGCATAACAACTTTTAATTCTTAATAAAAAAATGTTTGTCCCTTCTGAGGCATAAGCCAAAGTCATGGGGAAATGAACAAGCACCTGCATAAATTTTATCAGTCCGTAGTCCTACTTTGTTTGACTGCACGTGGTACGTGTGTCACAAAGAAAGTTGACTGTGCGTGGTCCAACTCCTGCACAAGGCACATCAGCTCATCTTTTGCACAACTGACACTCCATCCACTCTACAACGCTTTGCGAATAGAGTGCCCCGCAGTACAGGCACTTCCAGTCACGTTTTCTCTTTATTACACTCCTTGGCACTGATTTGTTTGATCCGGATTTTGCTTGTTTACGTTTTTTTTCTCCAGGAGTTGACTTTGATTTTAACTCAGAAAGTTGTTTTTCTTTTTTCTTTTTCTTCACCAACACATTCTGTTTCTTTATTTCAGCTTGTCTCTTTTTCTCGTCGGCTTTTTGTTTCTTTATTTCGGCTTTTTGTCTCTTCGTTTCGGCTTCTTGTGTTTTGGCCTCTATTTTTTGTTTTTTTTTCCTCGATAATGTCGGATGTAAGCACGCGACAAAAGGGATCAGTATTTCTTTGTCTTTTTCCTTGCTTTCTTGTAAATGAAGGCAGCTGCAAAAGTTTGTCCAGAGGTGAGGATTCACTTGAAAGTCCGTTGGAGTTCTCCCTGTCGACATATTGGCCGGAATAAGGACTTTTGTCAGTTACGTCTGTAGAGACCTCTGGTCGTGTTGGCACAGTGGTTGTAGGCTCATCTTGTACAACTACAGGTGCATCTTGTACAACCACAGGCTCATCTTGTACAACTGCAGGCTCATCTTGTACAACTACAGGCTCATCTTGCACAACCTCATTTTGTACAACTGTAGTTTCATCTTGTAGAACCACAGACTCTTGTTCAAATGCAGGTTCGTTTTGTGCGACTGTATGCTCACCTTCTGCAACTGCGGAATCACCTTGACTTTCTCGATGTAGTGCAGTGGCTGGTGCAAGAATCCTGTCTTTCATCAGGTCAGCCATTGTGAGCCTTTTGAGTGGAGAGATTCCACATCGACGAAATCCATTTGTTATAGTCTCCTTTCGTGCCACTGTTTTGTCCCAAGCTGTTTTTGCAACCTGACAGAAGGTTGCTTTGGTGACAAATTTTACTTCATTTGTTGGATCCCTTGCATAATTTTCGTTTGCCTGGAACCAGTTGGTTTTTAGTGATTTGAAGAATGAAACGTCCAAAGGTTGAAGGAGGTGGGTCATATGGGGTGGCAGACAAAATATGGTGACCCTGTGTGCTTTCGCGTATTCCAAGGAGAATAGCGACTCGTGAGAAGAGTGGCCATCCCGCAACAGTAAAACTGGTTGACTTTCTGATTCCCGTACTGTGTCTACATGTGGCACAAACACATATGTAAGCCAGTACTCAAACACCTCTGTAGTCATCCATCCTTTATCTGTAAATTTGACTTTCCAGCCATCTGGAGCTGTTTCTTTAAGAGCTTCTTTTTCTCTTTTACCTTTGAATAAGATCAATGGATTGAGCAAATCTCCTCTTGCACTGGCACAGGCCAAAATCGTAATATTGGTTTTGTCCCCACTACACGTCGCCCAAATGTTTTTTGCTTTCTTAGGGGCTAAAACTTTGGATGGGCGCAAATCTAAAGGCATGCCGGTTTCGTCGCAGTTGAAAATGAGATCCGGTTTGGACACCAGTGGCTGCACATGTCTTTCCAGGATTTCATAATAGTTGTCAACAATTGTAGGATTTCCCATGACAGCTCTGCTGTGTGCTAGCTTTTCGGGCTTTCGCAGTGACAATTCGGGATGTCTTCGCATAAATCTGTAGTACCAGTCATTTCCACTGGCTTCATTCTTCATCCACTGCGTGATGACAGCCTGATTGCTGCGTCTTGGTGATTGCTTTAATATAGAGTACGCCATTTCTTTAACTTGTTGTCGTGTTTTTCCAAAACCTATTTCAGCACACTGTATAAGGTACTCTGCAAGCCTACTTTCTTCATCCTCTGTCAATATCGTTTGCTGCCCTACTTTTGCTTTTAGATCGATTCTTCCCTTAACCCTGTCACGCAATGTCGTTTCTGGTACATGAAATGCTCTAGCCGTTGCCCTGAGTGAGAGGCCACTATTTCCACTAAGATAATCTGTGTATGCCTGCTCTAAATTGTCTCTTTGATACTGCAGTCTCTTTGCACGTGGTCTTCGTTAAGGCTTCTTTTTCATCTTGGTTTGGTCATTGTTGACAATATTGATGGTCTGTGTTATATGGATCTGATCTGCATGTGTGATTTCATTTTCAGGTCCAGGTTTCTTTTTCTGAGGTCTGGACCCACTCTGCACAGTACTCTTCTTGGTCTTGGTCATTTTGACTGTTAAGTCTTAGTATTTTTTTAATCACTGTAGTGTATGCCTGGACGTGTTGGGAACCTGGAACGAGAATGATAATGTTCTAACTTCTATATTATGCTTTGCATGAGTATTTCCAAAATATAGTAAGCCTATGCAATACACAAACAACTCCAATACAAAAAATGTAGAAAAGTTTGTAAGAGTTTAAACCGAATTTTGTTTATATCGCGCATCAAATACTGCATGATATAAACCAAATCTTACTGCTCGATATTGAACTACCTGCGCAATTCATGCAACTTCTGTTTGTATCGCGCGTTGGAGCTAGTATCGCGCAAGTGTTGTATATGCGCGATACACAAGTACCTGTTGCGCGACTCTAACAAAACATACATTATGTTAATTATTTGAATAAAAGGGCCATGACATCACTTTGAACCTCCTGAAGTTGGATTCCATGGAAGCCATATTGTATAAGCTTGACAAAGAATGTGTAACTTTTGTACTTGCGAAAAGGGCTTTCATGTCACAGGCTTCTCGACACGGTACTTCCTTTGTAATGTAAGCAACCAAACAAACAACAAAAAACAAGCAAAATCATATATATGAAAGAAACTTACCTCAAAATGACGCCCGTCTGCTTCACCTAGTCATCTTCTTTTCCTTGTCGGATCGCGGTCGTGTCACAGAATTTTTTTCTAAGAACTCTTTATTTCTCCCCGGGGGGGTGCTCAATATGTTGTGTGCGCGATACCAACATGGTGCGCAATATACCCCGAATTTACCCTACAGTTCCGCCCGTGTTCAAGTTTACAAACGCCAAACGCACCAATGCTTCCCAAACGATCCTGAAACGCAAACAACAAAAGGTGAAACGCGTTGCAAACTCTTTCTTACAAACGCGTTTCAAACACTCCGATAATATATTTTCAAACACTTTCACAACTGCATTTCAAACACATTCAAGCACGTCAATGACTTTTCATCGCATACTTGTCACAAACTAAAGCATTTCCCAAATGTTTGATAGTGGCAAAATGTCCCACTTCAACAAGCTATGCGTTCAGTTACTTAAACCTTACACAGAAAGTTGCAGGTTGTATAAATTTATTTGGACATGTATATGCACTTAAATGCAATATAAAGAGGGCAGGAGACTATAGGGGCCACATCGTTTTGATCGCCCCTCTCTGCAAATTGTTTGACCAAGACGAATGACCAGTTTCGGAAGGAAAGGCCCACGAGGCCCACGAGGCACAGCACCAGCCGCAGCTGCCACCGTTCTCATAAAAAAACTATCAAAGGTAATGAACATCAATGTTCTTTATTTTTTATTTTTCGGATTCAGGGTAAAAATTGAATGGCGTAACAACAACACTTTTGAAGTTTGTCTCCGTCCAAACTTGATAGTCTATCGTTTGTTGTGTCAGTCTCAACATGAAACGGCCGGGTCTCGAACCTGCTTCAGTGCTTGAATCTCCGGCATCAACAACCACTTTGAACAACCATGTAATTTTTAATTTCCAAAATGGGGACTTGGGCCGAACTTTAAAGTTTGAAACTTCGATGTCGCCGGGTGTATGTTTGTGCTTTTTTTTTTTTTTTTTTATTATTATCATATGTATGACACTTGGCATCTAGTAACAAATTAAAAACGTTCTCGTGTCTTCGGAATCTTTACCCGAATATCAGACCATTCGGAACTACCTATTGCAGGGGCCTAGGCCTAAGTTCAGCATTATTAACTTTTAAGATAGTATGTAACTCGTGAGACCATGTATTGCTTCCCAATGCCGAAATGAAAGTTGTGATAACAGTTTATTGTATCATGAACATGTTAGGCTTACGTTTTATTCCATAAATATTTTGACATTATGCATTGAGTTACTTAAACCCAACACAGAAATAAAGCTTTATTTATATGTAGAAAAAATTTATTTTTACATGTACAATGTACATGCATTGAAATGCAGTATAAAGAGAGCAGAAGACTTTTTGGGGCCACATCGTTTTGATCACCCCTGTCCATTAAATTGATCGACGAGGACGAATAACTATTTTCGGATGGAACGGCTTGTGAAACACAGCATCACCATTTTGCAGGAATAATGATTGTCAGTGCGAATGACCAACAGTGTGGGCCGGTCTCGCGGCTGTGCCAACGGAGGAAAAAAGGGATTGGCCGATACTCAAAGCGATAGCAAACTCGCAATTTTAATATATTGAGAGACCATAGAAAATTTCGTTCATTCATTCTCTCTCTACCCTTTTTTTGTCAAACACAGCCTCAAATATTGATGATCAATGCCCCTGTACATACAATTACATGTGAACAGGGAAAAAGTGGTTTGCCTGATGTTAAACTTTTGGTATTTTCTCTATATCTAACACTCAGTACATCGCTGGTGTCTAAAAATACAAGCTACCCAGGCAGAAAGAAAAAAAGACAGAGAAAAAGCAAAACGAAAACAGAGACAAAAAACAAAAACAAAAACAAAACAAAAACTTGTACAGAGGAATGTATTCTAAACATTTAAGACTTACATTGCAATGCTGATACCAGGTACACATAGGCCTAAAACACATCACAGGTTTTTCTAGGCCTACCTGAACAAAAACGGAACTTTTAATCGTATGGCTATACAAATACTTCTTAACAACGTAGGATACGGTGAATCGCTATTTCAACTCTAACATGCAAGTTTTCACCAACGTTGACCAAAGGGGAAAAGGAATCAATGGTGGATCGGACCAAGCTAGGAGTAGGAGTTTGACATCAGTGGCCCTGCTGAACATTATCCAGCTGACAAATCAATTAACGTGAAGGGTAATTTCTTATTGGGATGTCGGTTTGAAGCCAATTTATATCATTTCCTCATCTTTTTGGTGTCCAAAAAGATAGGGTACATCATTCTTATTACTAGTTGGATATTCGCGATGTCGGTTTCGATACGCTAAGATATGTACAATCGTAAAAGCCCAGCACAACAAAGAGTGACATTTAACATGTACCTGCTCACTTATCTCCTGAAATGTTTTAACATCAACAATCCAGATTTAAAAATTATAATCATTCAGAAAATTTGAAAATTTAATTGTGAGCAAGGAACCACCAATGAAGGAATTGTATACCCATACGTCCCAACAACGTAATGACAAACTAAATAGATTCAGTGAATCATTTTCAATTTGGACCGGTTTGTGTATGCAAGTTTTCAATAATGTTGACCAGAGCAAAATTTGCGGGCTTTGCACTGACAAAATTAATGATCGGGCCATTTGATTACGCTACTTCATGTCAACATTTGAAAAAAAATTATAGTTTAATTTCATTTTGAATATAGGCACACAAGAAAATACAGCGGAGGAAATCACATTTTATAACAGACATGCCTTTATATTTTGACATCATATGCACAGGTAGCCTACTTACCTAAACTATTTTTGGTGACCAGATATACAGTAAAACAAGTCCCATTTCATAAGTTCAAACTGTAATTTCGCCTTGTCTGACAAAAAGTGCAAAAACTCTAACCATGAAAATTTGAAAGTGTAAATGGATCATTTATAGCAGTTATACATACAGGTAGGCCTAGTCATATGTTGAAAAACATTTTTTAAATTTGAAGATGAATCCTGTTTGTACCGGACGTTAGGCCTAATTACCGTTATTTATTTGGATTTTATCACAAAACATTTATAATTGTTGGATATTTTGCAAATCAATTGTACAGTTTTCGTTTCTTTCCTTTCCTTTTTTTTTCGGTGGGGTAGGTGGGTGGGTAATCCAAATAAATATTGAAAATGCGACGGTCAAAGGAAAAAGTCTTATACAAATAAACGACTTAAACGTTTTTTTTCTTACGTACTTGTGATCTGCGCAATATAGCCCTTTCCTAAAGTGTGTAATTAATTAGTGAAGATAAAAACAAGTATAAAAATTAAGATAGAGGGCCGAGTTGACTACTGCCATCTGAATTGTATGAAGTTTTTCCCACGTATCCTTCACATGTTGATCATCGGCACTGATCAGTGATCTAAGCTGCAGAAAAACAACACAACAACAAAACAAGAGAGCTGATGGGGTTTCTAATCCATCACTAGATTGGATCCCTTTACGTACTGGTCAACAAAAGTACAAACCTACTAGATGCACCAGGAACTTTAACAAGGCCTAATTGAAACACTTGGAAACACATATACGTATCTATTTGGATATATATCGTTGCCGACTATCACCAGCTTACAATCCTCGCAGGAGTCAAGGCGACCAGTGTCCATTTTGCTTGCCGTACATGTGTTACTCACTGATTCTCCACTTATGTGTACCATTTCAAATGCTCAATTACGCAAAATAAAATTTGCTTGTATGTTTATACATTTCCGTTTTTTCAGAGCCCATAATCTGAAGAGTTCAAATTTGAAATATTAGCAAACCAAGTATGAAAATGTGCAAAATATTCTAGGCACAGTATGGTAACCCTTTAATTCAATAGTAATTTACGTGACACAGTTCTGCTTTACTGCAGACATACCAAAATTGTTAACTACAAAATAAAATGTTTTTGTATGTATAATACAGCTGTATCTCTGTTCTTCCTTGTGTCAGTCACCAAGTACATTGAGGCTCATAAGGAAAACAAATTTGTTTTGACATCTGTTAATATACATAGTAAAATTTATCTAAAACAAAAGTTTACAATCATTTATACATCGTTATTTCTAAAGAATAATATTTCTGAACAAAACAGATTAAACCCACCGATACAAAAGTTCAATACATATATATGAAATATACTATGTACAGGAACAGATTGACAAAGAGGAAAATCCTGTGTCGGAGTGGTAAGTTGTGTCACGTAAATTACCTTACGAGAGTAATTTACATGACGATTAAAAATTTGCACTTGCACTGAAACATCTTCACTATCAGCAAGCAGAAACGATGCTATATCTAACATAGTAATGTTTGTAAGTGGATGTCATGAGCAGTGAGTGATTGACGGTGAAAAAGTAAAGCATCAAGCCATTTTTTTTTTTACATTTACGATCCAATTTTCCAAAGGAACATAATTTGACTCCAGCAAATAATCAATAATCGTATAGACAAACATCTTCCCTATATTTAAAAAACAGATGTTAAAATTAGCAGTCCCCATAGAATTAGTGTACCACAGATAACTTGAAATTGTGTCGCTTAAATTACTTTTGATTCACTTGACAAGACTGTATGCTTATTGCTTACGAAGAAATTCAAGTCAAATTCAAGGTTTATTTAAAATACCTTTATTAGGTATCGAGTTAGCAACTCAGTTCAGTTTTCCAATAAACCAAAATTTTAATCAAAGATATGTTTTCCTTTAAATTGAAGAATGCAGTACTTCAGTTACTGTCAATACAATACGCAATGTAAGCGCATTTAAATCACTGCACAAAAAGTCACATTTACATACCGAGTGTGTGTGTATTGCAAATATATGTGAATGCCTTATTTTGAAATGTTTGACATACATTTTCAGGTGTTTCATGAAAACATTTTCTCTATGTATGAGCCACAAGTTCATAGACCAAACGCCACATTTTGCCCTACCTGAAAAAGACATTGCAAATTGATTTCTACATGCACTTTAGTTACACCTTTAATATAGCATGTGCACTGTGCTGAAATATTCAAAAGTGAGATATTTACAGAGGAACGTGTGCAATATAGACAATAGTAATTCCATATGTGTACAGGTTAGACAGGGACAGGTTAGCTTATGGAGAGTAAAGAGTTTGAGCTGCGGAATAGGATATTGACTACTAGGAAGTGGTTCTGGGCAAAAAGACACAAATACAAATATGTTTTGCCTATATAGCTTCTTCTTTCATACATGTTTAAGTCACATATTTACACCATGCACATGGTAGCATGAGATGGACACATGAACACATATTTCTTGGTGTAGCCAAATGTGTAGCATAGTGTACTATGAGTCTCGCATGTACATCCTCTTAGTCAAGGGCGTACATGTGGATATTGCAGTTGTATGCCACGTCCATGGAAATTAAGGAAACTATTCAGAGTGAAAGACATGAAAAATTACCTGTTTCATATACGAAAATAAAATAATGAACATATCATTCACTGCATATCTCATAGACCTCATGCCGCAAGCTGTCTTCCTTTTGACCTAGATGTATTGGCGTGATATATACCTATGTATTGTTATATTTGCTACTCTGTGTTCATGATCAGATATATTTAGATGTACTTGTCCTGGACACTCGCCAGGACAAACACAAATTATGGAAAATTCGTGAAACAAACTACTAACCACGAGGTCCATTTTGTGACGTAACGACTGCGCACACACTTTATTCCTATTTTACCGAACCGCACAGAAAATTAGCGGAAATCACCGAAACAGGCTGAAACATTAGACTGAAGTATAAATCATTTCTTGATATTCTCCCTACCTTGGAGTATTATTGTACTCCAACATTAACTCTACTGAAAATGTTATAAGTTGACTTGTATTCACTGGTATATAAATGCAGTTTATGCAATGTTCACATATTATGCATCGTCCAGAGCATGACTATTTAACGTCCATATTACTCCAGCAACTACCAGACATGCTTTAATACTAGTATGAATTACTTGTAAACACAGATTGCACACAATAAGTTCCATATACTGATATAAATATCCACATGAGACATGCTTACATTTCCAGTCTTTTTGTGGGTTTAATGCAGCGTCCATATCGCGAGTGCTTGGGGGTCTTACTCTGGTCAACATTAATGGGACCAGGTTGATCACTTGAACTAGCTGTGTCTTGTGACTGGTTGTCAACTGTGTCAGATGCAGAAGTGGCACTTTGAGGGGGTCACTAATTTCAAGGTCATGCACTAGCTGAATTGGCCTCTGAAATACACCTTTGGTAGTTTTAATTTCAACCGTGCGGACAAGTCCATCCTGCCCCAGAAATACCTTCTGTACTATTCCCATTGGCCACTGTAATCTCTTGCTACCCGGTTCCCTCATCAGTACAACCGACCCTACCTGGACACCTCTCTTGTTAACTGGTGCTCCCTTACATGTAGGGAGACTCCTGATGTAATCATTGACCCAACAGGACCAAAACTGGTCCAAGACTTGGGTATGGAGTTCATGCCTAAGTAATAAATCCTGAGCACTGACCACTGGATTCCCTTGACCAATATCAGATCTCGAACCAGAGGACCGATCAATAAGGAAGTGGGAAGGCGTCAGCGGTGGTCCGGTGTCTATTTCATCTCCCACAAATGTTAACGGCCTTGAATTTACACACGCCTTGATTTCATTTCTCCTACTCAACACGTGTGGGGGACCGCGTACTAATGGACTGTTTCAAGGCAGATTTGACGGTCCCCACTAAACGCTCCCACCTACCTCCCCACCATGGGGCACGTGGTACTATGAACTTCCAAACCGGGCCATCCGAACCATACATCTTCAATAACTTCTCCCTAGAAGCCTGGAATCCCTTAAAATTATCTGACATTACAAGGGAAGGCATCCCTCTACGCGAGATGAAACGACGTACCGCCTGAACCTTGGCCTCACAAGACAAAGAGTCAACGAGTTCTAAGTGAACGGCCCGAACCACTGCACAAGTGAACAAAAGAACATAGAACATCTGGCCAAGAAAGTCGCAACAATACAATGGACTACCATGGTCCAAGCCGGTGACGGCAAAGGGGGCTGCTTGAGATACACATATGGCAGGAAGGGGCGCCATGGTCCGACTGCCAGCAGGCGCATCTAGTCTTTGACATGAGAAACAGTCTCGTTTCACTTTCTTACAAATACGCCTACCTCCAATAATCCAATATTGATTCCTTAGCCCTACCAACATACTATTCACACCTGCATGTTTCATGACATCATGAATATGTCAGGCAAGTAGGAGACCCATATATCCCTTTTGGCATGATAGTAGGATGTTTGGCATCATAGGGCAGCCCAGAAAACTGAAGCCTCCCATGTACTCAAAGCAGGCTGTCCTCTCCTAGAAACGGGAACAGCTTCTGTATAGAAGATCCCGTGGGTACAGAGACACTCTGTTCCAAAGCATGCAATTCCTTGCTAAACTCCCTCTGCTGTACAGACCTAAGAAGCCTCACTTTAGCCCCTTCAAGCTCATCAAAGGACAAACCACCAGAAACACGTTGCTCCCTGGTTTTCCTCACATTATGCACAAATCGTAGAACCCATGCTACAATTCTCATAGCTTTCTCAAGAGAACTCCACCATTCGACATCCAGAACACATTCACTGGGATTAAGGTGTGTATTGACCGACAGATCAGATCCCTCTCCAGTATGCCTAGTACTAACGGGTGTATTACCCTCAGACACTGTTGTCACAACATGGTCTCCAAAGACAAGGCTAGATGTACCAAGACTCTCCTCGGTGGTCTCTTCACAGGCGACAGGATCATCACCAAGATCCCTAAGCAGAAAGGTGGGACCATGAAGCCAGAGATCTGATTGCTTTAGCTCCTCGGCGGAAATGCCCCTGGTGCCACCTAGAGGGACCAGTAATCTTCTGAATTTCCGCCACTCTATTACCCTCGAAGGGCTTTCATTTGTGTGGATCACTTTGAATCCACGCCAAAGTAACTTTGGAATCTGTCCAACAACGGTACTCCACTTCCTTTGGCAACTGTAGTGCAATTCGCACAAACACCACCAAGCGGGCACATAACAGTGCACCTAATAACTCCAAACATGGCAAAGATAACCTCTTCAAAGGCGCGACCTTAGCCTTTGACATGACTAAAGAGGTTTTAAGTGTGCCCTCCTTCATTTGGACATGTAAATAAATACACGCTCCATACGTTTTCTCTGAAGCGTCTCCAAAGGCCTCAAGCTGAAACCTTACAATATCACTCCAAGGAAGGCCTGTGTAACTACGGGGAATCTTCCATGAACGCAGGCCATCTAACCCACTCAACCACTGAGTAAACCTGTTGTTTACATCCTCTGGGACCACCTCATCCCACTCAAGGCCCAGTCTCCATAACTCTTGGGAAAAGGCACTTTGCACCCATGACAAATGGAGTCAAAAAACCGATGGGGTCAAATAAACGGGCTATGAAGCTCAATATAACTCTCTTAGTGACACATATATCACTGGGCACCACAACACCATCAAATGAGAAACAGTCTTCGGACGCCCACCGCCGCGTTCCCAGAACTTTCATAGACTCTTCTGCATTATAGTCATGGAACTCCCTGTACAATAAGTCTCCGACCTCCTCACTATTGGAGCCCCATTTGGCGAGGGACATGCTAGCTTGGCCCATAACCTCTTGAGCCTCCTTAAGCATAGCGCAACCCTCGGACTCGCCATCACAGCCTGAGAGCCAATCATCTACACACAGGTTCTCAAGAAGTTCCTGAACTACATGTGAGGCTCGGAACTTAGAAAGATGGTGCTTCAAGGTAGCGTTGAGCAGGAAAGGGCTACTCTTGTTTCCAAATGGTCCCCGAAAGAACCGCATAACTCGGATTGTCCCTCCATCATTCCACAGGAACCTATGCACATCTCTGTCTCCATCTTTTACAACTAGTTGTAAAAAGGCCTCAGTCACATCCCCAGAGAGTGCTACCTTCCACCTCCTGAATCTCAGCAAAATGCTGGTAAGATCTGGGATCAAACTTGGACCAGTATACAAGCAATCACTCAAGGACACCCCATTAAAACCCCTTGCTGAGGCGTCAAAAACGGGACTCCTTCACTACCGGCCTATGGGGCATGTAATACACTAAAGAGGTTCCAGCTCTCTGATCCAGAGGGACTTCCTCAATAATGCCCTCATCATGCATATCCTGTATAACCGCATGATAACGTGTCTCTAGCAAAGGATCTTTCTCAAGCCCACGTGTCAAATTATCCAAACGAAACCATGCTAACTTCTCATTGATGAGGAGTGACGGCCGTATGGATTCAGGCTTCCATGGAAGAGACACAACATATCTGCCCTCAGAGAACTGAATTTTTCCTTCAAACTCAGTCAATACGGGATCTATTTGAGGGCAGCCATCATCACATATCCATATAGATTCCAGTTCCCACGTCCCTGATGCTGGCCTCTGATAGACCAAAGCATAGCAGCTGATGGGAAGTACATACACGAGTGTAAGGGGATGGACCCTTGGACAAAGGACCCGATAACACCCACCCAAATATAGACCATTGTGCTACCAAACCATTGGGCATGCTGATTATATCAGTGGTCATCAACCTCCAATAAGAGTCTAGGCCAATCAAGAGGTCTACTTGTGCCTCTTGACCTTCACAGGCATCCACAAATTGAATATTCTCCCCAAAGGACTGTAATATACTCTGAGACACTGCTGGGCGAAACAGGGGTGCGCATATTACAGGAACTTCTGTGGCCACTATAGATTCCATTTTACCTGTACCTTGCAGTAAAACACTGAACTCATTTCTTAGTGCCGAACTATTAGCTTGAGTACTACCGAAGGTGGCATAGGATAAAATTTGGGAACGAACCCAATCTGGGCCAATTTTTTCCACTAAAGACTCAGAGATGTATGTTTTATCAGAGCCCGTGTCAAATAGGATTAGTGCATTTGCACTGTTGGTCTTACCTTTGACTCTTACCTTGGCTGTTTGCAAAAACACACGGGATGTACCACCTGTGGTAGTGTTTACCCTTGTAGGAACCCCTGTGTGTATTTTACCTGTGTTCTATCAGTACCGTTATCTACAGGGTTTGGGTTACTGTTTACATTTGGCTATTCATTATCATTACCTTGTGGGGGGTTACCATTACGTGGGGGGTCACACAATAACACAAGGTGTTTGTGCTTACACTTTGAACACTTCGCTAGACACTTAGAGAAAACATGGTTTTTGTCTGTGGAAAGGCACTTGTAACATGCATTTATATCTTTCAATTGGGGCTTTCTCTCTCCTACTGGGACTTTAGTAAGGCTATAGCATTTTATTAGGGGATGGGAGCTACGCCCACACAGCGGACACTCAGATCAGTCTCGTCTCCCAATACATGAAGTGCAGCCGCTGTAGAAGGTCCACGTTTCTCGGTCGCACTGTCCCGTGACACACCATCTACTGAAAATGTCTGAGAACGTTCTCAGCGTTCTATTTCCTGCTGTAGAAACTTAAGCAAGAAATCCAGGTCACTCTCATGCTGTTCACCCTCATGCGCCCACTCCATTCTCAGGCCTGGTGGTAAACGTGAAAGTACAATGGGTGTTAGCACAACACCATACTGCTCACCAGTGATTCCTAATGTCTTTAGACTGCGGATATGGGACTGCAATTCATCATACAATTTCCACAGTGTGGGTACATTTGCTTGCTTTGGTAATGTTATATTGAGCAGGGCTTGCACATGAGAGAAGATGATACATTCATCCCTCCCATAGCATTGTTTCAGCAGGTCACAAGCAATTTTATAATGAGCAGTGCTCAACGAAAGTCCCTGCACTGCTGCTTTGGCTTCTCCCTGTAACAGTGACAACAAATATGAGAACTTGGTAATGTCCGGCAGGTCACTGTTCCCATCCACCATTGCGGAGAATTGATCTCAGAAACTAGTCCATTCAAGCACATTTCCACTGAATGAAGGCAACCGTATTTTAGGCAATTTAGCCTCTGTATTCACCCGAGTACTGCATTGACTACTGTTCAAGTCTGGAGGAGTGACATCTCCTGCTACAATCTTCACAGCCTTAATCCGCGGTTCCCTGACCTTATCCCGAAAATCGGCTGCTGCGGCAATGCATTGATCCAAGTCTTCCACCGACACTTCCGCCTCCACTGCTGTTTGAGCAGCATCCAGGGCAGTAATCTGCATATCTAAATCGTCCATTGCATCTTTGACTGCCGAAGTATCTATACTGTCCGCTTGGCACAAAGCCTCCAGTTTATTGCTAGCACGGGTGGCCCAACCATGGGCTCCCACTCGCGTTTTCAGTGCATTGGTCGCCATTTTTCCCGCTCAAATACACTGCCACTGAGCGACAATACCGTCCTTTACACGACTGCTCGGCACTATTCCCTTCCAAACTGATGGAAATGTCACTTACAGCCACCAACGCTGCCTGATTCCGATTCTCTGTTTTCTTGACTGTCACTTCCCGTGTTTCGGCATCAAAATTAATGTCCTGGACACTCGCCAGGACAAACACAAATTATGGAAAATTCGTGAAACAAACTACACACCACGAGGTCCATTTTGTGACGTAACGACTGCGCACACACTTTATTCCTATTTTACCGAACCGCACAGAAAATTAGCGAAAATCACCGAAACAGGCTGAAACATTAGGCTGAAGCATAAATCATTTCTTGACAGTACTCTCCAAATATATGACTCTTACCTTTGCTCCCCACACTAAATAGTTTACAAGTTTGAAATAAAGTATTTATTTATTACTTAATGGTGACATATGTTAAAATGTTAACCATTAATGCCCACCAATGCAGCATTCAAAGTGAAATAACAAATATAAAACTAATGCTGCCTCATTGTGCAGGACCATGTCAATTTAGCATACATAAACATTTCTTATATGTGACACATAATGCCGTATCTAAGTTTCTTTAGTTAATGGAACAACACATTACATGCAAAGTACACGTTCACATGCTTGAAAGGTAGACATCCATTTATAGCTATGATTCATCTCAAGATCACCACCGTTTATGATATATAGGCCTATATATATATATATATGAATTAATGCTAAACATTAAGGTATGAACTTATTCATTTATTCTTCCTGCATTTCATATATCAGAACAATTCCTGAAAGGGTTCTGTTAAAGGTAGTGCAATGGTTAATGTTTGTGCATGTGCCAATCCAGGGTCATATATATGTTAATTTTAATGAGCGTTTTTCATGAGACAGCGTGTGTACAGCCATATGTGTATCAGAACAAGGCTTGCCAGTATGCCTTCATCGTGTGTTATCACTGGACTAATGACATCAAGTTGATACTGCAGGTAAAATACCCCCAAAGCCGTATTCAATATCTGCCTATCCTTAAATAATAACAGTCTGTCTTTCAGCAAGTTAAATCCAAGTCAGATTTAGAATCTGCTCATTCATCCATTGGCAGTTTCTTGATCCAGTTTAATATTCACTCTCAGAAAATTATTTTATCGCACAAACCATAATGATTGTTTTTCTAAAATTTCAAACACAGCGACCAAACAAATCTCTTTTCATGAGGTACACTAGCACATGCTTTTGAGCATTACAGCCTTATAATGCTAACCATGTTTTTTTTTTTTTTTAACAAAACTGTTTGATTTTACAATCTGCTTTATGCCTTTTTTCCTTTATTCCAGCAGCAGAATGGAATATAGTTTATAAATGTTTCACAAATGATGTTATTTTTCATATCACTTACAGTCAACGACTTTCATTACCTCTGCTCTATATTGTAGTTCATATTTACATAAAATTTATATGTTGTCGTTTTTTATTTTCTTGTTTTAAACAAAACCTTTTACTTATTTTCTTCTTTTAAACAAAAACTTTTAAAATTTTCAATGATCTCATTGCTGCAGTGGCAATTCTCATTTCATTCTTTATATCCCAAGCTCAATGTATCCTTTTCTTCACCAAGAGGAATTTGTATAGGCTATGCCTGTGTTCCAATTGCCTAATAAAATATGTTTAAACTAATGTTTCTTGACATAACCAATATTGTATATTCGCATTGACTCCAAACTTTGCATAACTTTTTTTTCCATAAAATACTCAATCTGTAGTCAGCTGTTTCATTACATAATTGATATTCTAGAATGTTGTTAGATTTCCATTTGCATAGTAACTCACCTCACGGTAGAATAAAGTTAGTGATTCTGTTGCGAAATTGCTTCTTTGTCTGAGCACCTTTCGAGCATGTTTTTTTTAATGTTAAAAGCATAAACAAGACGCCTCTGACGTCCTTTTGCAAGAAGACCTCTAAATAATAAGTACTTTAATTACATTTTGACCAAAACAGAGCAGTTTTGTTATATTTATTTGCTCAATTTAATTTATGATGAAGGAATTGCCTCCTTTACGCCATTTAAACTTCACATAGGATCCAGATGTCTTACAATGCACTCATTTACTCTATATATCTAAAAGTATAATTAGCGGAGAGGCTGCTCTCAAAAACTGTTGAGACACTGCTTAAAATGGAGACAAACATTAACTCCCAAGTCGGTACGTTTAGAAAATATGTCAACGTTGGGTATTATGTCCTTCATAGCCCCATATGGAGAAACATTAATTATGAGAAAAAAAGAGAAACTTGGTGCGTGTGCTTTTTTAATTAATGCTAATGTCTTCTACAATATGCAATAATACAAGTCATATTTTCGTATATATATATATTGTCGTATTTTAAATCCTTATCCTTTCTACCTCCCTTTTAAGTCTGTTTAAAGTAAATTACTTCGAAATCTATTTCAGGTAGTTTTTCACTCAACCTCCTCAAAGTCTCTTAACGCCCAAGAGGGCGCATTCTCGGGTTCCCCTCTTTCCGACTGTTGTCCAGTTTTGCGCTTCATAAACATTGCCCCAGAAGCCCTCACTTCCCGCCGTTTGGCTGCCCTCATGTCCAGCTCTTCGAACCATTTATCTAAAAATTCACTCCTCAAGGGAAGACTATGCACAAGGAAAGTCTTTTGTGTACTTTCGTCACCATCTTCATCTTCTTCCCCAGTCCACTCCGACTCCTCACTGCTCATATATGCCGTCATCTGTAATACTTCTTCTAATTTCTTGCGATCTTCGTCCAACATGGGCCTTTTATAGCGATTCAAGGTAGCTAGCCCTCTAAGTCGGGCTTTAAACATACACACACTTCAAGTGAAAAAGGGGTCTTTCCAAGGGTTGACAATATATAAGTCGCACGCACACACAGAGACACAGACACATACATACATATATATATATTAGTAAGAAAGGGAAAAAAGTGTGTGTGTGAGAGAAAGAAAGAACGAAAGAAAGAAAGAAGGCACATGTTCTTGAAGTACTCATGTTTGTTCCTACTGAGAATATTATGCAGAATTACGCATAAATGACCTTTATATTTGCAATATGAATACATAGTGGTTATACTATAGAGTCATGGCAGGGGAACTGGGAACCGTAGCATGGTTATGGATCCCCCTAATAACGCTTTTTCTTTTAGTTGCAATTTTTGTACTCGTGTATGTGATAACTATATACATTAGTCATTACAAGAAACAGGTGTAAAGTGAGAAAAAAAGCTTCAATATTACAGTTTGTATATCCTATCTGACAGCTGTTAAAAGAGCAAAATCTTGAAATTCCAATCTGCAGCTTCACTTTACCTTGCCTTTGGGTCTCGGTGGTTTTCAAACTATTTTCCAAAAATTTAAGTCAAGAAGCACGTTTTGTCACAAAATGAATATCAGTACTTTGTTATAACATCTGTCCTACATGAGTCAAAACAAATGCGCAGCCAACATGCATTTTATGGATATTATTCGACCTTTCACAACTGCAAGTTTATTGCACCAGTGATGCCCAACACACATTTTCAATATTACTGTTAAGAAAAAAAACCCTTCGTACTCTCTTTTTCATCAGGACAGAATAATTCTTCATACCTTTATTTGTTTTTGGTGTTGCTGGTCTTCCTCTTTTTTCTTTTAATTTTGTACCAAGGGGGACACCGTCTCCTTGAGCATATCTTTTAGGTCCTCTATCGATTCAGCTAAGTCTCTCTGGCACCCTGAATACTGAGCAGAAAGTAAAAAATTCGTCATATTTTTCGGTAAATTCTTTTCATACCTTACAAAATGCCAATATTCCCTATTATAACTTCTTATGGTAACGTTCAACAAACGATTCAGGTATTAGCTTTTTCTATCATTTTATGTGACATGCCCATAGTTTGGCACCAAAGACAAATGGTATATGGAAAATTTGCTCAAAGTGACACCTTACGTCAGCATAAATTGGTACACACGACGAAGATTTCTATGCTTACATGACAGACCCAAAAAAAGTATTGCCGACTTCCATATTATCAAGGAAGACGTGCTTCAAATAGAATACGATCACGACCCTGATTTCATACCCAAAAGCACGCAAACTAACATTTATTTAGCGGCAATGATCACCTCTTATGCCCGGCTCAGGTTATACGATCTTGATAAGCTGGGTCAACGTGTATTGTATTATGACACGGTCAGTGTGATCTTCATTCAGCGACCAGGTGAACCTGAGTTGCCCTTGGGACCTTATTTGGGTGAACTGACCAATGAACTGGACCGCGGTGATTATATCGTGGAATTCTTGTGTGCAGGGCCTAAAAACTATGCCTATATCACGGCAAAAGAGAAAAGGGTCTGCAAGATACGTGGTTTCACTTTAAATCACGCGAACAGTTTAATGTTGAATTTCGAGTCTATGAAAGAACTCATTTTGTATAGTCAACAGCCCGAGCAAAATCCGATCACCCTACCTCACATTCAACGAAAGAAAAAGAAAGACAAACATATTTCTGTAACGGTAGTCAACAAGAAAAAAATTTGCTGCAATAAAAACAAGCGCACAGTATATAACAGGGAGGAAGAGAAGGCCTACAGGTTAGTGTACAACAAGCGCGTCATTGACAAGACCAGTTTCGTCACTTATCCGTACAGCTACTGAAGCATGACTTCAAAGTGTATTTTGCCTTACCAACCGTGCACGGCCACGTGTATTGTTGGACTGACTGGCGCAGGCAAGACTGTCTGGATACAGAGACTGATTAAACATTTATCACAAATGTATGAAGACCCCGCCCCCGAAAAAGTCCTGTATTGCTATGGGATCGATCAACATTTATTTCGAGAAATGGCTTCCCGGATGTCTTACGTGACTTTTCACAAAGGTCTACCCGACCAAGACACTCTTGACTCTTTAGATGGAAGATATTTAATGATCATCGATGATTTAGGCCCAGAATTTTTGAAATCAGACGATATGCAAAAGTTGGTGGTCAGAGGATGTCATCATAACAAGCTCACTGTCATAGTGGTTTTACACCATGCATACCAACAAGCTAAACATTCCAGAACGATCGCGTTGTCATGCCAGTATCTTATACTGTTTAAATCTCCGAGAGACATTAGTCAGTATCACACACTAGGCAGGCAAATGTTTCCACGAAAACCTAATCGTCTGATCGAGGCGTACGAAGACGCTACCCGCGAGCCTAGAGGCTACTTAGTGGCGGATATGGTCCCTACATCACGTGACGAGTACAGATTGCGAAGCAAAGTGTTTCCCGACGAGTACCCCATCATATACTTAGCCAAGAACTGAAAAACACTTTTATATAGTTTAGGTATTTGGTAAACATAAACTGTAGGTAATATGTTAGGTAAATGGATGTGTCGCATATGACACAAAATATATGTTTTAATGAAAAAAAAAACTTTAATCGTCAGATTGAAATTATGTAGCAACAGTGGGATGGTAATACGAAGGTGTAGCCTCCATCATTAATGCTTAATGTACTTGATAAATGTTGTGCAAATAAACCAAATTTTTAACAACAAAATACCATTGTCTAATGAATGTAGCCCTATCATGCAATAAAATTGAAGTCTCCATTATTTCTTCCCCCTCTTTCCCTTCCTATTTACGGTCCTGTATGTTATGTATCTGTGTACCGGTGTTCACAATTTATATAAATGTACAAGAGGGCCTTATATAGGCTAGTGAGCCTGATTGTTTTCTAATGATAAGATACGTTTCAACCAAAATTAAACTAAATATACGTATAGCAACAGATGGCGCTAGCGAACGACAACACACTTAGCATCGTTACCATAGTGACCGAGGACGACCTTGCAATAGAAAGTTTGATGTTATGTAACTTGTATCCAGGCCGTACAATGCAGCATCTCTTGCTGACCTAATTCATGTAGTGGTTGCAGCACGCGTGGTGGATTTCCAAGATGGGGTATCACAGAGCATCGAATAGGCTTATGTTAGTGCTGCTAGTGCTTATAACATGTTCAGTTTGTCAATTGTCAGCACAGCGAGCTTGTAAATGAATAAAGAATTCATACAAAAACAGAGTGTCTGTGTTCACACACAGACATAACAAAAAAAAAAGCGCAAACCTAAATACGAAGCATAATAATAATAATAGTATAGTATAATACTAATAATAGTAATTTGTTTTGTTTTTTTAAGGCGTCCTTTTCCTAGGGTACGACACGGCTCTCCCATAGCACATAGGACCCGGTCGAGAACGCGATAATCACAAGGACACTGATGGGGACTTTTTAAAATCAATCATCGACACGAGTGCACATAATTTTACAAAAGAACGGTTTATATTGTGTAAATTATAGATACAGGGTTCCGACAAGATAAATACGTTATCTATTTGCCGTTTACCATATGATTAAAATATTTGATGTTATAATTACCAAGAATAATGGGAAAAGATCGTGCCTTAAACTTAAGTCCGACCCTGTAATGCATAATGATTAAAGCTTTTCCGTCCAGCTTCGTTCATGTCGTAGATCTGTAGCACCAACAGCTTTGTGAGTTAATTGTTCAAATAATGGCTTAGTATACCAACGGGTTTAGCTTGTAAAGTCGAGTTGCGTTATTACTAGACTCACAAATGACATTTTCATATTATTCTTATTATTAGACAGAGTTGTAAATGACATTTCCATATTGTCATTATTATATAGACTTGTAAATTCGAATAAAATAATCAAAACAATTAGGTTCGGTTGTAATGACGAAAAAAGCCTGCATAAATGCATAAGTAATAGAAGATGGTTGATAAACCAACCTTGCACGGTTAATAAGCGACAATTAAAATCCCTGATTTTCATATTTATGTCGATCACGATTAGCGATACTCAATACCATTTGTTAAACGTTGTATTGTGTCAATTCCACATCACTAGTACTATTGTTTATAAGCTGACGTCGAGGGGTCTTTTTTTTCTTGAGTAATATGACAATCGTTATTACACAGATCAGAAGGCCGCAGACACAGCTGAAAGAAGCACCGAGTAAGACAGTCATCGTGTTTGAAGAGTAGTTGGTGAAGTTGTAGTATTCCGAGCTGAAGAAGTAGAACGTTCAGTATATTTAAAAGCCGTGGTGTTTCTACTGTTCTCTGTTATGTAAACCAGAGCCTCTGTGTAGCTTGTCAACCAAGTATAAGTGCTAGTGACTTTGTTTTGAGTGCAGGTAGAAGTGTTTTCTGTCGAGTAAACAATCGCTTCCGTAGAGTTTGTCAACGATGTATGAGCACTCGTATATGTACTGGTGAGTTTTATAATACAATCAGAAACAACAGTGAGGTGAGGATATTTGTTATCTGTTTCTTCTATAATGTTGCAGGATAGGCGTTGATTATTGAGCAGTTCTAACGTATTTAAATTATACCATTGATCCAAGAGAGGTAAATTTCCCAGCCCACTGTCGGCAATGAGCAAATAACGACATTTCATAATTTCGTTGACCCTGAAAGTGGGGAAGAGGACAATCTCCGGTCCAGCGCAACGTATATACACGTTAGTACTATCCACTATGTCACATTCACATAATGCCGGATTCCCACATAGGTATCCATGTACACGATAATGTAGTGTACAAAACAGCAAAACAGACGTTGCAAAGAACTTCATGCTGATTCTCAGACTCGATACATATACAAACTGGTCAGTGTGACAAAAACTGTAGCACGATGTAAAACATGTATGTATATTTGTTTTTTCATGATAAATGTAAATTCTGTAAGGATCTGTTATATAATAAATTCAGGCTCCATAAATGGTTGATAGCTAATGATCACTAGTGATAATACAATCACGTCTACGATCAAAGGAGGACTAGCAGAACATGTATTATTACCGTTATCATGATCGCAATAAGACTTCTCCGGTCTAAAGTTTAGTATACCCAACGATAATCATTCTCAATATATTAATCATATTTTCATTTATATCGTTCATTTCATGTCAAGCATTCGAGGTGTGAACATGCAAAAAGTAAAACGCAATGCTCATTTTATTCAGTTGTTAACGGATTCAGATTTCAGTCGCACCCAACGTAAAATCTTCATAAAGACCGCATCCAAAGACCAAATTTTTGCCCTGGCCGAAATTTTAGTAAATGTTTTACAAGGAACATTGAGCATTTCCGCAAAACAAACTTCCGACTTGTCCAAATATAAAAGGTTTTTGAGAAAAGTGGGAAAGGAAGGTCGCTTATCGTGGAAAGTGAGAAGACAACATCTAGAGCAAAGTTCGTGGAGTGCGTTAAAAGTGCTTGAGATTATCAAGAAGCAACTTAAACAAGTTTTAGCATGAAAGACAACGAAAAGAAAGTTCTCATCCCCTACGTCAAGTATACGCAGCTCCTTAATGAGCAGATCATAGAAAACAATGGCCCATCTGCAGATGTGATTACACAATCGGTGCCAGAAATACAACGGGATAGAACGCGTGCTTTGTTAAGGTATTTACGGGAAGTTAATCGGGCTTGGAGTTGGGACAATGAAGGGAATTTAGAAATCCTGGGAAAAGGGATCAATGGTGCTAAAGTGGCTGATCTCTTACTGCACATGCAAGGCCAAACCGAGCGGGTACCAACAGCTTGGCAAGAGTTTTTGCACTTGTTCACTGGGAAGCATACTTTGCCTTTCACTCTGCTTGAGAGACAAGTAACGAATGATAACCCATCCAATCGGCAAAGCGACAAAAGATCATCACAAAATGTCGCGAAACCCGCAGTTGAAACGCAGCTCACAAATGATAATTTACCTCCACCACCCCCCAGTATATTTCTCAAGCGACAAAAAGACAATAAAGTTTCTGCACGGAACCCCTTGAAAAGTCGTCCAAATCAACGGCCAGTGCGCAATCGCAAGGAGCAAACGAGGACGAGGAAACTGAAAAGTCAATGGATTGCACTTTGAAAAAGATACTTGGTCCACAATATTTAAATTTAGTGACGTAGACATACAGTAAAAATAGTAATGATAATAATAATTTAATTAAATAATAAATAAAAAGTGTATGCCCTTGTCCTTTTCACTCAGTTTGCAACTGACCTTCATACCAGACGCGTAAAAAATGACGGGTTTATTATTGATTTTATTCTACATAGTTGCCATAGGAACGAGTGCCCGTTAGATAAGGGCGACTGTAAAACCACAAGCTGTCGGTGTTTCAAAGAGAATACTATTGCCATGTGTGTGGAGATAAACTTGACCGGATTGCCAGCTTTTAACCCTTTAGCGTCCCAGAATATAACACTCCTCAACCTCGTGGGGAATCGGATTCGGTGTACTCGACGACAAGACATGGCTACCTTTCATCGGTTAAAGGTCTTAGATTTAAGGGGACAAAGAGTACCAGTCAACTGCACCTGTATTTTTAATCTGATAAAAAACTGTCTTTCTTAAACATATTAAGCGATTGCTTGCACGGGAACAACACTAGACCATCACCCTCCACTGACCCGGGGATCACTGTACAGTCCGACCGGTACGGGAGACAATCAGTGTTGCCTACAAGCTCTTTTGTTAACCCGAACAATTCCGGGACGACTGCAAGTTCCTACGTGAATGTGACACAAACCATGTTCAATGTTTCCACTGTATCATTTTATACAAGCTCCACTACTACACCTACACCTACCAAAGATAAAGTCCAATGGCTTGTAGTAGCAGCCACAATAATATGTGTCGCAACTACTATAGCATTGAGCATGTGGTGTGGAAACATTGGACACAAACCATGTTCAATGTTTCCACTGTATCATTTTATACAAGCTCGACTACTACACCTACACCTACCAAAGATAAAGTTCGATGGTTTGTAGTAGCAGCCACAACAATATGTGTCGCAACTACTATAGCATTGAGCATGTGGTGTCGTTCGCAAGTCATGCGTAAAGGATGCCCTAAAACTCGCCTGCATAACAATTGGCGTGACTTTCCAGAAGTTACCTACGAACTACATTGTGGTACTTGCTAGTAACAGGGTTGCCTGCGTTACCATTTTATTACACGCGCATGTAGACTAAAAAAGTAGTGAATGAAACCTAGTAGAGTACAAATAGGAATCAATTAATAAAGAGACAATGAAACAAAAAAAAAACTTTATTTCTACTTATTTTATTGATGTCATTATGAAACCATTCTTGTAGTTGTCCATATGACTATAAAACAATAATCTACCTTACTAAGAAGATATACAGTTACAATTAAAAATCTGCTAAAACTGGTCATAATTTATATTTTCAGTCGATAAAGCGTGTCTTTATTCATACAATGATTCATACTAATAAAAATAAACTCGTGCAAAATGTGAGTCTATTACGGTCCATCTTATTACATGCACATGACTTGGCAGCGGCCGGTCTGATCATTTACATGAATGTAATGTTACTGGTCTTGTCCACTTCTATACAGGCGCGGACTGTCCCATGTACTAATAATATGACTGCTTCTGGTAAAGCTTGGCCGTAATGGATCTCTAAATGAAGGTTGCCCCGTCTCAACAAAGGCCAGGACTTGCCCCTACCTTCTTTTAAATCGGGGTTAAAGTCAAAGCAAAAGAAGGTGTAGCCTTGGGCAAAGTCTATACGGGAAATCCCACTTTCGCTGGTGTTGTCTTTTGTTTCAAACATCCTCAAATAAGCATCGATATAATTACCAGTAAAAGAGTCATTATGAAACACTGGTTGCAAGGCTTTGGCTGGAAAACTTTCCCGTCAACGGATGCACTGATGAAATTGATGTGATAGTTTTGAAAATGAAAGGGATTGAGAGCATAGGATCCAGACAAAGCTTCAGATTTAACCATGCATAAAGTCAACTGAGAAGTTATTCTGCCTAAAAACAAGTCGTCCAAGTCTACAGAAAATTGTCCTTGAGCCATAGCATATTTTTTCATCTCGGATCTCATGTAAGGATAATAGGCTTTTTTATCTTCGTTCAGTACCGCCTGATGTGCTACTAACACTTCAGGTGTGGGAGTGACGCAACATACTTTCAATGAAGCGCCTGTTATGACAACTTTGAAATCGGCACCGCTGATGGGTGACATGAGTCTGAATGCGTCCGTATTAGGGTACAGTTTAATTCCCAGTTTAATGCCGTTCAAGACATACCTGTCCAGTTGACCTTCACTGGCTAACAAAGGTCCCTCCATGTCCACTATCCTGCTTTTCTGAAAGAACTGACTTCTGCTGACTAACCCGATATTAGTACCGGTAATTGGATCATCGGATCCAGCTAGACCCATATTGCGCTCTCTATAAAACAGTTGCGCTTGTAATTTAGTGTCTTTGACCTCATTGGGCATGTTCTGTAACGTGTCAAACATGGCTTTATAACTGTAGGTGGTTTCGGCAGTAGTAATGAGTTTATCGTTGAGAAATATATCTAGGTGCCGCCATAGACTGTGCATGAAATTATTCACAGGCCCCACTTTAGCTGCATCCGGGACATTAGAGATGTTAACGGGAATGTTAGGTAGAGCGGATCCGTCCGCTTGAATGATCTTGACTTTCAGGTGTAACCTGGTCCTTTTTAAATCGATTTATTGTGTTCCGCTACCGAAAACTCTAAATTCCAAAGAGCCATCTTGAGAAAAATCGTTAATCGGATCATACTGAATCCATTGAACTTTGCTAACGCCGCTGTTCTGAACCGGTAAATCAAACAGGGCCAGTTCTGGGCTATACCCTTGTTGGCTATCGCTTACGACGAGTTGTGCGGCCATGTTTATTGGTCTGTTTTCTCTGGAGTTTTTTTCTTTTGTGTGTTTGTTTTTTGGCTGTCTTTGTCTTGTTGCGACGAGGAGAAGAGGTCTTCTTCGTTTGACGTCTCTTACTAGACTGAACGCGGCGAGGAGAATATTTTCTTTTTACCTTTTTTTCTTCTTTTAATTCGGCTTTGGCTTGAGACACGCCCTGTTCTACCGGGAAACAGATTGGATAGGAATCGCGTGCTTGTCTTTTGCTGCATGTGCTTTACTAGACAAGAGAAGGAGGCCATCCTTTTCTCGCCTTTTATAACCACCTTGCGCTTGGTGTTTAAAATGATTAATCCAAGGATCCACTTCCCTGCCTTTTAAAGAATGGTACGCCATTACAAATCTTGCCTTAAGTGAAGTGTACAATATAAAGTCTTGCCACCAAATGACACTTTTTGATCAGAAGTGGACTTTAAATAAACGGTGATGTGATCCAGATCTTCTTGAATTAGGGGAATGTAATACATTGGGTTAAATTGTAGTCCCACTCCCTGTCTTTGCTTCTGATCGTACAGCATCACCTGTCTCAGTAGAGGCACGTGACGTCCCTTGACTACAAAAAAAACTACATTGAGGGGTACATATTAATATGGATAACATGTTGCTCCAGTGGAATCCGTCTATTTCAACAGGTGGAATATAAATTTCACTCAATGCCACGCTCCATGTTCCAGGCAAATGAAGTCGTTTGGGTAATTGGACCGTAAAAGATAAACTATTGTTTTTAGGGTACACGTCTATTGAATCGTCACTCTGTAAGTGAATGTACATAATTATTTCTTTCTTGTTTTTCTTGCTGTCCTTCAAAACGCTTTAGTTGATCTCCACTCACCCACGAATTATATTTAGCCGGCCAGTTTAACCACTTGACTTTGTAAGAAGTTTGACCTCGACTGACTTTTTTCTGTAAAACGCGTTCAATTTTATATAAAGCATCCGGATCGAATGTCACATTTTGCAATTCTTGTTGATAAAATGAACCAATCACAGGGTCCCCAGCATAGTCGCGCAAGTAATAAACGGGGAACTGTTCTCGCCTTTTCCTCTCTGTCACTTGAAATATTTCCCCAGACCAGGCTTGATCGTATTCTTTGGCAAATTGTTCTTTGAAATATGATATTCTCACATGATCACCCACGTCAAATTTAGAAGATTTTACTTTGTAACTACCAGGTTCCACGAGCCTTTTATAGGACTTAGAGGGTAAATATAAATGATTCCACAGGTCTTGCTGGTTCTTTTCATTTACTTCTACCGGGGCCATTTTAAGGGCACTGTGTTTCGTGTGATTATAAGAATTCAACAACTCTGGCAGAATGTCGATATATCTATGTGTCTGATGTTCTGTAAAATAGCGAAAATCCGTTTTTTAATGTTTTTAATGACAATTTCGGCATAATTGGCTTTTTGCTGATTTTGAGTCGCGAAATGGTGTATTTTCTTGTTTTTCAAATAGGTTTTTACGTCTCCTTTAAACTCGCCCCCTTTATCCGTGCGTACTGTCTTAAAGGGATGTTTCTGTTGATTGAATATGTCTTTGAAGCCTTTAACTACCTCTGCTGCCGATTTATTTTTCAATAAAGCCACCCACTAAAAACGACTAAACACGTCAATGGCAATGAGGACAAACCTTATCTTGTTATTGCCTTTGGCATATCTACTCATATCCATCAAATCGCAGTCTACTTGTTGGTACATGCCGCTGACTATGACACGATTGGTCGGAAAATTCTTTCTGGCCGGTTTGTGTAACGTGTATGTTTCTTGCCCACGTAGCCACTCTTTGATGTCATCTAAACTTAACTTATATTTGCCTTCACTTTTGACTGCATCCTACAGTTTATATAGGTTTGATGATGGCGCTAACTTTTCTTTTATGTCGGAAAGACGCTGTTATTCTTGCAATTAAAAGATTGTGACAAATACATGGGGAGATGGAACAATTTGAATGCAAAATAAAGGCTTGGCGTGGCTTTTGTCATCGTCTATAAAAGTGAAAGCCTTGGTACCCCCAATCCTCACTTTTGTTGACATTTCAACAGAGTACATTTTATCGATTACAACACTATATATATTACAATTGTAAATATGATTTTCACCTTGGCGAAAGGACTCGACTTTGTTATCAAGATGGAGATTCCAACAGAGACAACAAACAGTGGATTGTCGGGAGGGTTTCTGACAATTTTTTACTTTGACAGTAGATTTTCGACTGTCACTGGTATGGTCACGTTACCTCTGAGGTATATTATAACAACATTATATTATTTCTTGACGAGTGGAGGTGAGCATGACAGGAGCTTGCAAGTATATGGGCACATGTATCCGAGGGATACACTGACGTTGGTAACTATCAACAGCTACATTTTGGAGATTCTAGGTAAATATTCTTTTATACGTACAAACTTACAGTCCCACTAAAAGTATAGCGACTTTCTCGGACTACATACAACTTTACTAAATTTTATAAAGAGTGCAAATTTGTAGTTGTAAACAACCTCATGTCAAAAAAAAGTGTTAAAAACTTACAATGAGTAGCCTGATGCATACCAAAATTTCTTAGTAAGCATGACTACCTCATACATACTCTTAAAATTTATTATCGAATTGACAGTAGAATTTCGTTCCATCAACAGTAAATTTACAATGACTTCATTTTATACAATCAGTAGTAGTGATTGTCAGACTTAAATACTGTCACTTTGTGCAGAGCAATGTGAGACTATAAATATATTAATTATAAAGACTTTGGACCAAAAGTCACATGTATGATAAAACAAAGAGAGTAACTGAATATTAGTTTTTTTTTCATAATGTATTCTACCCACATTAATCACTTAACAAGCTCTACATATTATTTTTATTTTTTATTTGCAGAGGAAAAGGGAAAGCTAATTACTGCAGCTGAGTGGGATATTTCTAACACCGTGACTGAAACCATCAGCGTGGACGACAATCCGATCACTAAAGGTGTGGACATGAGCGTGCACTTTGTATACGAAGAATCTCCAGATGTGTTTGTCTGCGGTAAACGTGTGGGAAAAGCTGCAGACAAATTTGGCTCTATTAATGCTGATGGAGTCTACGGTGGGAAAGGGTCAAATGCCTACGCTTCAACACCTGTGTATGGCTCGTTTGGCGGACGACAATAAACATGCAAGCAATGTCTCGTCAATAATGAAACGAGAAATGATTGGATTTTTTAACCAAAAAATCAATCCTTTTGAAAAAGAACATTTAGCGTATGAACTGCTATCACACCCCGACTCCCTGGGTGAACTGTATTGTAAAGGCTATTTCAAAACATGTAGAAGTATGGACGAGTAGCCGTCAATGATCCATGGCAACTATAGCAAAACTAAACTCTGTTAAAATGGAAGCTTACAGCACTTGCTGTCCATGGTTCAGTATATGCGCCTCCTGATTTTCTAACATCGAGTAAATATTAATAGCAGTTGCAGTGTACCTTTTTTTTTTGTTGACTAAAGATGACCACGTACCGAAAGGGACCCTTTTATATATATATATATATATATATATATATATATATATATATATATATATATATATATATATATATATATATATATATATATATATAATAGAAAAAAATACAACTTATGAATTCTTAACAACTTGCCTTCATTTCTTTATTTAAGTAAAACACACAACAACGTATATACACCACCATTTAGCATGTGAAAGTTACAGGAATTTGTATAATACGATGAAATAAGTATGGGGTACTTTTATATACTTTAATATTTGTTTTGAAGTAAATCATTAAATGCTTATAGTTATTCCTCGTGGGGAAAATGATGTATTGTAGTAAATTATGTGTAAAATAGTTATATTGTTATCACTTTTTTTTTTTTTTAGATGTACCCAATGTTAATATCCATTGAAATAAATATTAGCGACAGTCATTTGTTTACTCTATGTACATCAGTTTGTCGTTTATTTCGACTTCTTTCTTAGTAAACAGACAGGTAAATAGTGTCACATAAGCCGGATCGATAGTCTTATTAAGCAAAGTGTCTCTCAGTTCTGAATCGTCAGTGAAAAACAGGATGGCATCTGTAGCTACACTCGCGTATTTGGTGGGCAACTGTAGACGTTTCAAGACCTGGTAGACTCTGGTAGTGACCGCTTCTCTGTCCACATTGATCTTAGCCGTGTCTAAAAACAGATCAAGTTTCGTTTCCCAATCACTCAAGCATCCCCCGTTCACGTGCCCTAACTGATTAGCTTGATCAAAGGCGCATCCTTGGCAATGTTCTGTGCAATATTTGTTGATTTCAATCTCCAATAAATGTTGCCATACCAACTTGGTCACTTCGAAGACATTTGGTACTGGAACGTCTCGCTCATCTACAAATACGATCCCTTGTTCTGTAGTGTCTTCTTCCAGTCGTGTTTTGGCCTTTTGTCCGTCACGCAGGCACGCTTCTCGGGAGAAACACCAGTCGCCTCGTTGGGGACAATGCTTTGTAGACGGGAAAGACACGCCCCATAAGTACTGTCGAAGGGCCTGCTTGGGAGGGGTCAGTTTGTCATCACCATCACAATCTTTGAGTTGCTGGTTAATCAGATCTGTACACTCCCGCAGTTTATGCCATTCGTCTGTATTCAAATTTACGCATTTGCTGGGCACCACAGCCTCTTTAAACGACTTTAGTAGGCAGACGAACCATTGGCCGGAGGCTTCGTAAGGTCTGACCGTCACGGTGAACCCTCGCCCCAAGTCGGCAGTGTATTGCTGCTGATGTTTGAGGCTAGTGTCGATGTCCCCGGCCTTGCCTGCGAGGGTCTGCCAAGTCGCTTTGGAGTAGTTCACGGAACGCCAACTTTGGGTCTTGGTTAACCGGTGGAGTTGAACGTAGGGGCAATGGTAGCCTTTCTTGACGAATAAATGTAATTTAGTAGAGAGTGCCGTACCTTCCTGTGAAATTCTGTAAGACTGAGCCATGCTTCTGTGTTCTGGTCGACAGTACTTGAGCAAGTGATCAAATAAAAGTGTCTGTTTTCTTATATAGTTATCGTTTCTGCCTACGTCATCATGTCAATATATTATGATTATCAGTTTAGCTATGTATGTCCATATCGTCCAATCCTTTTTCTACATGTGCCATCAGTTGTTCGTAATAATTTGAAGCACTGGCGGTAGCTACTGGGTTCTGCTTACTCGGCTGATCATTGTAGCTCACATTCAAACAGTGGCAATCTTTTTCCTGAAAAGCGCATGAAGTAGTGCTACTTACATTGTGCGAAAAACCCGGTATATGCTGCGCCGAATAACTGTTAGGTGGGTCTTGACTAAACCACCAATTTCCCTCGCGTTTTAACAGCGGTGGTTGGTCTTCCTGGATCGTTTGGGCCAAATTGTCTAATTCTTCCATACTGAAAGGGTGGTATTCAGGCTGCGGTGCTTCAAACCGTTGCTGGGCCAGTTCTCCCCACTTGAGTTCAAAAATGCGTTCTCTCAGATAAGGGTCAAATTCTAAATTATATTCGATGCAAAATGCTTCTAACTCTTCGGCAGTATGACAAGTTTCTACAGCAAAAGCATACACGGCTTGACGGTATGGATCCATGGTGAAGAAATGAATACACTGTAGCAGAAATTCTTTACATATGAAACAAGTAAGGATATACGTAAAAAATACGTTGCAAGTTGACAAAGTTCTGTTACAACATATCTTTAGCCTATAGATGAATGCCTGTGAATTATTCAGCTTGAGACGTATTTTATACGTATAGTCTACTTGTCAGAACTTGAATTACATGTTCACAGGTAAAATGGTAAATATAAGACTCCGGACACTAGGTAATGATCTGGGCTGTTTTAATTCGTCCATTAATTCATCGACCATTTCTGCTACGTGTATATCAAAATACCATTGAAAACTTGAACGTGTTAGAAGCCCTAAGTTTTTACACGATGGCGGATAGTTATGCACAGACGCTTCCCACTTCCACAGGTCACTTTTCTGTGAAGAATGCCATGCGTTTTGCATTAAAGATTTAGGTGAAATTTCAGTGTTCAGTAAATGCGGATAGAGTTGTTTGTAACAATCAATCATAGCTTTAGCTTCGATATAGGCATCATCGTCATCTACCTCCATCATTCTCAAATCAACATATGAATTCATATACCGGTCTATGTATCTCGGCAAAATTTTCCAAATGAAAAGTTCCACAGGATAGACTAATCCTACCAAAAAGCGTGCAGTAAAACGCCAGGAACCGAGATTGTTGTATAATTTTTGTAGATCAAATTTATACATGTGTTTGTGTAATTTAGTTTTGATAGTGCATTCCTTCAAACACAGCGAATTCAGCACTTTGCAACATCTTGCTAGTTTCGCTTGATCACGTAGTGACAAATAACTGATAATGAGCAGCAGGCAATCGTAGTTTAAATTCACGAGTCTCATTTCACTCATTTTGCCAACAGTCAAACAAAGGTACCAACCTGTAGAAGTTGCGAAATGTGTTCTTATTTATCCCATTCTGTTGATGCATAGGATTATATGCTAACGTATGAGTAACGTCAAATTAGTGTGTCTCGTTTTAAAAATAATCCTGCACCATAAACTTTTGAGTTTGGCACTGCCATTGGGACTATAGACTAGGATGCACGTATCTAATAGTGATGGAATATCCAGAACTCAATTTCGATTGTTTACTGTTGATAATAAGTTATTTGTCGCTACGTGATCAGGCTGAATTGGCAAGATGCAATAAACAGTTAAATGCTTTATGCTTAAATGAAAGTACTTTTAAACGTCACGTGCAGGTTAAATTTAGCGATTTTGCGTACTTTAAGGTGTACAGGGCCGTGAAATCTTGGAAATTAACAGCCCGACATTACTACAACCTGATAAATCCGGTGGAAGTATTAGTTTACGAGGTGCTACCTCAGTGGATCTTTCGTTATGACAATATTCGGAGATATCTTTTTCCACAGTCAATATGGAGAGATGAAGTGGTTACAGAATGCATTTATCTAGTGGAATGTTATCAACAAGTGTTCCGGCAACTCATCCAAGCTCCAGCGGGGGAGACCGATCCTGATATTTTCTGGCGTGTGGTGTTTCCAGCTTGGCAACAGGGACCAAAGACAAATCTGTGGATGATACCCTGGGGACCTTTTTTTGCAAGAACCCCCATATCACTTTGCTGTTGACGGGTTAGATAATTTAGGGTACTACGTGCCTGCCTTTCTACAGCGTGACTTTGAAGAAGATGCGCAATCTATCGTTGACCAGACTATGGATATTGCATTAATACCAAGGTCGCTTATTTCGGTTAGAAAACTACTTTTCAAAGTACTTCACCTGAACATTCAAAATGTATAGCCGTAGGTAATAGAACTTTTATTTGAGGGTCCGTATTATGTCTAAATTATGCGCTCACGTGCCCAGAGAGGTGCGCGTTAGCGGAGCGTAACAGTTTATTTGCTTCGTAATTGCATGGTTTCCTATTTACCCTTGTTATGTATATATTGATCAGCTGACTCTATACTTTCAATAATAACAGAACTTATCCTTTAAGAAACCATATATCTAGTTGAATGTTATCAATACGCTTACAAGACCCTCATCTTAACCCCACACTGTACAACAGATCACAGAATATTTTGACAGGTATATGGTGTTTCCAGTGTGGAAAATAGGACCGCAGACACATTTATGGATGGTATTGCCTGGACCGGGTGGTTGCCACGGAGGGTTTCTCGTCCTTTGCAATCCATATTTTATTTTTCTGCTTTCGACAATGAACAATGTTCCTTCTATTGTTTAGATTTCACAGTGATGATATATGTTTTAATATTATACGACTATGGCTTTATTACGTTGCCGTGTCTGTGACATGAGAATACACCCTTATCATGTAAACAGTGTTTTAAAATTATGACTTTTTTACGCATCCTCATTATGCAAATGACATGCCCTTATACGGGTAAAAGTGTTTTAAAACCTATGGCTTTCTTACGCATGCTCGTTATGCAAATGAAGTGTTTTAAACACCATATTATAGTAGTACGAATATGCTCTCGTGGGTTCTGTTGTGGTAATACACTCATAACGACAATGACTTATGAACTCATGTAATCTTCCTTAGATCTGCACCGAGAAGCGCCAGTGAAGTCTCGTACTGTTTAAAGAACGTATATTTTTACCAGTTACCTGTTTTCAATAAATACGTCAATGCTTACAATAATATCTGAATGTCTGGTTTACCAAATACCTTAATGCGATATTTACGACTTCATGACTAAATAAGCAAGGATGGACCAGATGCCTTGTTGACTCTTCATCAGGTAATAACTAAATGACTATTTAACGACCAGAACGTATTTTCACAGTCTGGTTGTCTTCTCTCTGTGTGGTGATTAATGACTTGTTAATGACCCACGTGCATCTGAACTGCTTAAAGTAAATACTACATAAGATGGTTCCATCACCTATCCACAAATAACTACAATTTAGCTAGAGTGCAACTTTTACTGCCATTAACCCTTTCCTCTTACTTTTGAAATTCTTAATATTAGAAATATGATTAAAGTCACTGCAGGACTTTGATATTTAGAGGTTTACCAGAAAAAGTCACTGCAGTACTTTACAATATATTTGTAAAGTTCGTCATTTCAGTACTTCGCAATTCTTTAAAATACTTCAGATGCCATATGTCATGATCTCATAAATACGATTGAGCAATTAACTTATCAGAGATGTGGGTTTGGAGCCTCCAACTGATCGGATCAAGCTGATTATATGTATCAACTCACAACGAGGAATTAAACGCCACTATGCACACCAAAGTCACGACCGTAACCACTGAACTTGGGTTATGTTAATTAGCAATCATAGAACTTGGTTACATATTATTCCCTATGTGTTACGATCTAAAATATATTGGGAAATTTTTATGATGTTAATTTGCTTTGTGGCTAATAAATAAATAAATAAATAAATAAATAAATAAATAAATAAATAAATAAATGCATTGCCAATTGCTTCATCACTGCATAGAGACACTGCATGGCACGCTAGACCAGGGTGTGACTTATTAAATCTGGAATGTCAAGGTCAGCTGAAACGGGCTGTGAAGACAGCGTTTTTTATTATAATTCAAACGGGCGATTATAATTTGTTCGTAGTATAGGGCTAAGGTTTAGGGCCCTGCAACTTTATGTGGAATCATTCCATTTTTTATTACAGTGTGTGTGTCAACACACACTTTTCTGTTTTTCTAGGAATTCTTTCTTTCTTTCTTTCTTCCTTCCTTTCTTTCTTTCTTTCTTTCTTTCTTTCTTTCTTTCTTTCTTTCTTTCTTTCTTTCTTTCTTTCTTTACAGGCAAATTTGTCCGACATTTCATTTGAAAACTATTACATGTAGAAACTCCAAGCTTGGCACAATTATACTTCTATAGATGAAGTCTGGCCTTTTTATAATGAGAGGTTATGATTTTCAAAATTATGCAAATTAGCGCTAATTAAAGTTTTAAATCTTCAATATCTTATATACTATAGTAGATGTGGTTCCGAGTGTATAGGAGTTCGATCATAGCAAGGTAAAAAGTCATCTCAAACGTCAAGGTCATGTCAAGGTCGAAGATCAATTTTAAGCCAAAATGTCATATTTAGGTCAAGGTTCACTTCGGGTAGAGGTGATCGCAAGGTCAAAGGTCATTTCAAGGTCAAAGGCCACTTTCGATGGTGGCTTTCTTCTAGCCATAACTTGGTCATTTTGTATCCAATTTTGATCGTGTTGGGCTCCAATTGTAGCTATTGTAACACTGCACATTTTTAAAACTTACATTTGATCTCTAAAGTTTAAAAGTCAAGGTCATGTGGACCTTTGAAAGTTTCATCCAGTCATAACTTGGCCAATCTGCATCCAATTCTAATCATGTTGCACTCAAATTGTAGGTATTGCTACACTGCACATTTTTATAAGAACATGTAACTTCAAAAGGGCAAAGGTCAAGGTCATTTGGCCCTTTGAAAGTTTCATCTTGCCATAACTTCGTCAATTTTACTCCGATTTAGGTATGTTGGGCTTAAATTGTGGGTATTGTAACACTGTGCAATTTACATTTGACCTGTAAAGATCAAAGGTCAAGGTCATTTGGACTTTGAAATTTGCATACAGCCATACGCTTAATGGAATGTGAAGTACCAAAGGATAAACGGTATAGCATTTAATAATTACAACTTTTGAAAGCACACAGACAGATTTGCTTTGAAGCAAATCTTTTCCACTTTCTTTCTTTCTTTCTTTCTTTCTTTCTTTCTTTCTTTCTTTCTTTCTTCTTTACCAGCAAATTTGTCTGACACTTTTCTCGGACACTATTATACATAGAAACTCCAAACTTGGCATGATTGTACCTCCATACAAGGAGTTTGACCTTTTTATACACAGAAATGAAGATGTTTAAAATTATGCAAATTAGGGGCATTTGAAATTTTAAAACTTGAATATCTTCAAAACTTATAGATAGAGATGTCATTTTAACTTCTACTAGGGGGTTATTAATAATTAAGCATCTAATGAATCTAAAGCAAAAGTTGTAGCAATTTAAATTATGCTAATTAGCAGCACTTGAAATTTTAAGAAATTTAGTTTTATGAAATAGTTGTACATTGCCATACCAATATGCTTTGAAGACACACACACTGATTTGCTATGCAGCAAATCATCTTTCCTAGTTACTGTATTCATTCCAATAGTATCATGCTATGCCAATGCCAAAAAGCGCGTCTATGAAACCAGCGGTTTGCGACACAGGGCAACTCAGATTCTTCTTATTCAAAATAATAAGTCACTACTTCGAAAGTACAAATGTACTATCAGTGGTGTCAGTCTCCACAACAAACTAAGGTCACTGTGTTTCGGGTTTTACTTTTTCGTTTTCAATTTGTTCTTATAATAATAATAATAATAATAATAATAATAATAATAATAATAATAATAATAATAATAATAATAATTGATATTTTATGGAGTACACAAAATGAAAAAGTATGCGGCAAAACGTCTATTGTACAAAGAGGGTAATATTAGTTTTCACAGTCTCTTGGAATAGGGAAAGTTTTTCAGCGTATAAACATTACTGTTGTGCGTCCCAATACTCTCTCTAAAGCTTGTTATCTTGTTCATAACGAGAAAATACTTCACAACAAATGCAACATGCGTACCCGTGTGCACTTGAAGTTAAAGCAAAAATATTCAATTTGGATTTAAAGTTCGCAACACAATAGTTTGCGATGTGTTCAATGTGTAAATTGTGTGTATTGGTGTAGTTACCGTGAATCACAAGAGACCAGTTCATAGGACTCTGGTTCATTCGGTTCACTGCTGGAAGCGCTCCCTGCTTTGTTTACATTTTGGGCTCGACCAGGCTGACCGGGTGACACGTGGAAGGATGAGAAAGTAAAACACAGGATGTACTTAGATTCAATGGGAAATCAGACTGTCAGAAAACTACCAATGTACGTTTCACCAATGGTGTTACATTTTAGGTAAAAGATTTGCACTGTTCAGCACAATCTATGCTGTTATCACTAGCGTTAGCCGTGGCATCCGTTGTGAATATAAAGAAGGCGTGGGCCAGACTCGGCCACTTGCTGATTGGACAGTCAGGCCAATAATGGAATAATAATAATAAATTATGGAATGCATAATTAATTACAGTCCGGAAAACTTCGGTGCAACTCGGTATGAACAGGTCTTTTCCACAGCCTTTGCTCATTGGATGCACCCATAGCACAAACATATAACGTTAAGTTAGGGTGACACTCAGATTCAGAATAGTTTGCAATGAAGATATTCAAACATTTTAGTGTTTCACATATTACCTAATTAGCACAAAAGTAAGATGCTGCTTCTTTCACTGTTCATTATTAACTGGGCGTGCTTATAGCACAATAGTATGCATGGAACTTGGAATCGCACGGTTATCTATAACAATTTTGGAGACCTCCAACGTTAAATTTTCGCAAATGTATACAGTTTATATACGTCAAAATTATACAACTGGTGCTGGTGCTTCGTTGGGTGCAACTAAAAGTACAATCCTATAAATCAAACTGGGAATGGTGCCTCCATCTACAACAAACAGCTTTGGGGACATTCAACACTTAACCTGTTGATTTGTTCCTGGTTCTCTGAATACACCCACATCACAAACCTATGACGAGGGTGAGGTGTGTAAATTAAGAGCTGATATTAACAACTGAATTCAGTTGGAAAACGACTCCTATAATTCGGGGAATTCCATGTGTTCAACATCTGATGTGAGAATGGCCATTAAACACATGAAAAAGAATAAACATGAAGGCCATTCTGGTCATTATACCGATCATCAAATCTATGCGCCAGACTGTTTGCGTGCTCATTTATCATTGACATTTTCTGCTATGTATAGCCATGGGTGTACACCAAGTGGGTTTATTGATACTATGTTATGTCCAATTCCAAAAAACAAAAGAAAATCCCTTGATGACTCTGAAAATTATAGGGGAATTGCCTTAAATAGTGCAACAATTACACTCATTTTGCACCAGCGAACCAGTATAAAATACGAATTGAAGCAAAACGGTACCACTTAAATTTGTAAAAAGTAAAAAATTTTATTGGGAGTTTCAAACAGAAGTAACGCGATCCCAACAGCACTACAGAAATGGAAAATAAGTATGCTATATCAGAAGTAGAATGGGAAGGAATATTTAAACTTCCGTAAAAGTGCTGTATGGAAATAAAATTACAAACTTTTCAATCTAAAATTATTCACAGAATAATAACAACTAATAAGAGGCTTTGTTTTATGGGCATTAAACAATCGGACAAGTGTTATAGATATGCAGATAATATTGACACAATAGAATATAGGTTTTATGAGTGCAATAGTTCCCGGTGATTCTGGGATTCCTCCCAAAATTGGTGGTCCATTCTTTATAATTATATACACCTGAATGAAAATTATTATATTTTTGGATGTGTAAATCAACCCTTACCATACACCTTAAATTTTTGTATTTTAATAGCAACATGTTTTACACATGTTCAGTTACATAGAGGTCAAAACAACCTAAATTTTGCAGCTTATGTAAAGGTACTACAAAGAACATTACAAGTTATCAGAACCATTACGTTGAAAAACGACAAAATGCATGTATATAACAGAAACTGGTCTAAAATTGCATGAGCAAGTAAGCACCCAAATATTGTAAAATCAATGAATAAAGAAGAACCTGTGGCCACATGGTCTCTTGACATCAATGCAAATACAACTAATACAAAATTATACAAATCTTTATTGCAGAAAGCCACCATCTGGAGGGCATGGCAAGGATTGCACACTTCTGAACCTTGAAGTGTTCATCACATTCACACTTTTGGACAATGTAAAACAATACGTTAGGTTTAGGATCAGCTGGTCCATGTGGGTCCTCAATAGAAGGCTCTGCAGGCAGGCGGGCTAGGCATGTGTATTTCCATTATTTTCCGTTTCAATCTGCACCCATGTTAACTTAATTTAACCGGTTTACTTAGAAACACCAAATTTCTTGCACTAAATGGTTGTATACAGTTGAAATACCCCTGGAAATAACATAACATTTACTGCAAAACTATTTAGCGTATTGGATGTTACTTTAACACAGTATCTAATAGGGATACACACCTCTGAGCTCTAGCCCGCAAGAATTTTATTGCATTAATGGGTTGTGTATTCAGCCAAATACATTAAATACAATAATTATTGTTAATTGCGACCTGTCCTATTTACTATGGACCAGCCTGAAAAAAAAATGTGACGACAGATTCTCTTAAAAAGTCTTGAAAAAGAGAGGAAGGGAGTGAATTTACACACACCAGGGACGCGCATGTATTTGCATGCACGTCCGAGAGCACATTCGTTCTGGCTTTGGCACGGAACATCTTTTCCGCAGAAACGGCTATGCTCTGGGCGCCACCTAACGATGAGGGCGCGACGGGGAACCAGAGTGATCGGTACGCCCGGCGCCATCACACGGGTAAAAGGGGAAACATTTAGGTGTCAGACATTTCGGCGGGGTGGCCGAAACGTCAGTGGAAAATATGGCATCGTATTTTTGCAGTGTCCCCAGTTGCCAGGCTGCTTCGAGCAAAACACGAAACAGTGATCCGAATGTGACTTTTCATCCATTGCCAAAGACTACTCGGTGTAGACTTCTGCGGGCAGAATGGATTCGCAGAATGGGACGAGCGGATTCTTCTCCGGCAAAGAAGTGGAATTACATTTGTTCTCAACATTTTCTTGGCAGTGAGGGACCAACAGAAGAAAATCCAATTCCAGTATTGTTTGCGCACAATGATTTTGGTAAAGAGGCAGTAGAAAAAGTCGAGATTAGCGCGAATTTGAAGAAGGAGGTCGAACGATATTTTAAATTCCAGAACTCTCATACTGCTGTTCACAATGTGGGCGATGTTGGAGGTAAATGATGGTATTCAGTCGAGGCGAATCGAATTTAAATTTGATATGTGTGAATCATTGACAAACAGAGATCAAATAGAAACCTTCATTCTCAATGTGGACATAAATATATGTTCACAACCAAAGGTTTCAGGGATGAAACCGCCTTTATATTTACTGTATTCACCTCGCTCTGATGTCACAGACACAGCCTGAGACTGGGCCAGGTGAAACACTGAAAGCAACCCCTGCTCTCCCATTCATTTACATGTTGAATTTCCACACAGTGGTACTCTGGGCGAGTTCCAAACATTGGATATGAAGACGGGAATTTCTCATATAGTAAGCTGTCAAGTTTTGAAGAAATAATGTTGGCAAGAACTTTGGTTTTGAGAAAGTTTTTGGGCACGATTGGCACACAGATTAATATAGGTTGTGACAGTGTGCTTTCACCTGGCTATGTGTGGCCGCAGGTTAGTTGTTCACACTTTTGATTGGCTGAGCAGTGCAAGTGCCAGGATGGTGAGGATGAGAATACGTGTATTTTCGTATTAGCATAAAGGCTTTTAACTTTCATCTCATCACTTTTTAAAATAAAGTATGCGATTGGTATGGCAAGCCAATCCTGCAGATATTCACAAATGGAGGTATCTGTATTTCTAATACAGATATCTGTTTTTCTAATGTAGATATCTGATTTAGACTGGAAATACAAATATCTGTATTAGAAACACAGATATCTGTGTTAGAAACACAGATATCAAGTATTAGAAACACAGATAGCTGAATTAGAAATGCACATATCTGTGTAAAATGACAAAATACAGATATAGATCAGTATTTCTAATTCAGACATCTGTGTTTCAACAACACAAGCCAGAGAGCAATGAATGCTCCCTTGTATGGGACTGCTGCAGATCTATGCCTTAATTGATTTCACCATGTGAGACCAAAGAGCACGCAACTGAACCGGGCTGTGCACACAACAACATTTGATTTGGAGCCACATGAGATCACATCGCCCCACATGCATGATTCTTGGTCTGGGGTATGATTAGACCTGGTATCAGGCCTCTGGACTACTGAGATTGAACGGACCGTCCATGTCGCACATACATGTATTCCAGAGGTCCAAGAACATGCAAGTCTGGGGTATTATTAGCTCCAGCTAGGGCCCTCATGACATTGGTCATGCATATGGTACATTTGATCACCGTTGAACTGAAATCAAACTATATGACGGTGGGTGCCCTGGACAGCCTGGGGCCATGGTACATATGTGTTTTATGAAAAAAAAAATGTATAATAACTATAATGAAGTAAGTTTGATGGTGACCAATTTGCCACATAGAAAGCCTGATCAGGACGGGAGGCAACAAAATGAGAGAATTAATTTGCTTGATTTGATTTGACGCTGTACACAGTAAAAGTGTACAGTATTGTGAATATCAATGTTAACAAGATTTGAGATGATAAGTTGTACATTTTTACTGTCTCCAAACATAAATTTTATTATAAATATGTTTATAACCAACTACCTGTAACCCTTCAGAAAGGACCCTTTGTTTTAGATAAAAAGCATAGGCATGATACTCAGCAAAACTTTAATCTGTATGCTAATATGTAACCATGCCTAGTTTTGCCTGAGAAAAAAAAAATGGGATGTGATTGATTGGTAGGCCTAAAATTACACCATGACGATGAAGGGGGGCGCATAGGGATGCATAGACTGGCTGCAGTCGAGTTCGAAGTTATTTTTTTTTTTTTCATTTCAATGCTGTCTTACTGCTGCCAAATACTGGCCAGTAAGACAGCATGGAAATGAATAAAAACTGCGAACTCGACTGCAGCCAGTCTAAGGGATGCATCACTAACTCTACTTTCACCACGTGGCAACACAGGTAGAGATATCTGTATTTTTGATTACAGATACCTGAATTAGAAATACAGATATCTGTATATAGTGGTCAAATACAGATAAATCTGTATTAGAAATACAGATATCTGTATTTAGAATACAGATACCTGTATTTAAATGCAGATGTCTGTATTTTAATGCAGATATGTGGATTTAGAAATTAAATAGACATCTCTGTGAAAGCTTTGGCTTGCAATATATTGGTGTTGTGCAGACAACTTTATTTGAAAACATGCAACATGAAAAAGGCAAGTTTGTAGATAGAATCTAAGTAAAGTTATGTCAGTGTTTACCTATCATAGCCAGGAAATGTGTTCTCCGAGTACGGCTGCCAGCATTAGGTCACTGAGACATGAATGTGATTCGCCCTCTATGTAGTAATTTACAAAATTTGCATGGGGAAAAAATATCGGCCTAAGCCAAGCAACACAAACAGACTGATAATTTCATGTAATAGTCAAGGTGAAACAGTGGGCTTATTACAGGTAAATGGCTCCCCAAATGTGTGACCACAATAAAACTAAAAGCTAGTTAGTACGGTACCCTCCACCTGATCGGCTGCAATGGTGTATTCATACCCTCAGTACATTTTGAGTTGAACAAGTGACTGGCCACACTGAGAGCCCAGATAGGACCACATGTACGTCATTCACATTGGTGGGTTGAGACTCTCTGCCAAGCTGGGCACTGCAAAGCCCCAGAGGTGAACACAATAAAGTATATGACATAAGCTTTTAGAGGAGAATATATCTAAATATATGGAAATTTGTTGTCATGTCTATTATTGGACTGAAGCGTGGTGATCACACTTTGCACTCAGAACTGAGAACTGATTGGGGGGGGGGGGGGCATGAAATTTGGTATCCTTACTACCAATTTAAAAAATGATGATAATGTTGAACCATCCCTTACAAACTAATATGAAAGAAATTTTTTAAAATGCTTCAAACTTTTACAGGCAAAATTGACATTGTCAGCCAGTGCAGCCTTGGGGCAGAACATGGTCATGATGAGGCAGCTGATGATGATGTGATGTCACTGGGCAGGGAGCATGGTAAGTGATTACTGTTTTCATGTATTAAGTCATTCCACACTATGGTCACAGGTCTTTGCGGCAGCTGCAGCATGACTTGCCAGGCAGTGCCAGAACCACTGACTTGAGACTATAGGCATGTTGGTACTTGAACGAAAGCTCTTTTCGTGAATAATTTAAATGTGCAATTGTCGTGTTAAATCCAGGTGAATATACAGAAAAATCAGGGACTGGTATGAAATGAGTTAACAAGGATCCTGTAGAAAACTGGCAGGAGGCAATCACAAGAAATTTATGATGTCTCCTCATGCGCAACAGGGAGACATTGTTTTTAAGTCCATTTCTTCGGCTTCTTCTTCTTCTTCAACACTTTGATGCAGATGTGATAACTCAGGAAGGAGTTCAAATAATTTAATTAAATGTGGTAGAATACTGTTGCAAAGGAAGGTCTAGGTGTTGGAGGTGTGCATGTTGTTTTTTTTGTATATTACCTGTTTCTAACATTGATCAGTTGATATCTATAAAGTTATAAATTATCAGTCATTTATCACCTGTTTAGTGACAAGACAAGTTAATTTTGATGTAAATTATGACACATTTATATGTGCAAACTTATTTTTTCTGTGTTTCGGGACGTGAATATTTTTGTGGTTTTCCTACTTCTAGCACTACAAAGTTACCAGACTGTTAGGCACTAGGGGGCCCATGTGTGGAATTGAAGGCTTGTTATATTATTCTCTAACCACCCGAGGTGGTTATTGGGAGAAATGTGGTATGAAGCTTCAGAGAAAACCTGACAGGTAGTTAAAGATCTATGTAAACCTTACAGGCCCAGGGTGATACTGTAATTTATTAGAGGTTTGACAATAATTCAGATTTAAGGGACGCAATGGGGATGTAAGCTGGTATGGGTATTTTAAAAAGAAAATTGGTATTGTAAGGCTTACAATACTTAGGGTCACTTGAAAGACCACGTACTTAGTCTCTAGCCTGTGACTGAGAAATACAGGATTATATGAAAAGTCCTTAAATGTACTGGGTATATGCATTGTGCTCTTTGGGTTTTAACCCTCGGCACATACAGTTACGCCCGGCTAAAAGTTAACAGCCAAACGCTATTTTTGCGTTTTGCTGGTGTTTGGCTTGTGTTTGGAAACGTTTGAAAACAGGGGCATATAGTTCCCAATTTGTTCACCAGGTGGCACTGCAATTTTTTCTTTTTCTTTTTTTATGAATTTTTTATATGGTTTTGTTATTTTTCACTTGTTCTCAGAACCGTCACTCAGATTAAAGTGAAATGTGATGGATATGTTCTTGTGGAAGGGTCAAACAAAGTTGTTTACTAGGTGGCACTGCTTTAGATTCCTGATTTTTAATAAGTATTTTCAACTCGGGTACTTATCGATCAATGCAGCTTTCCTATTGATTACTATGTACGTCAATGGGCATTCTAGTGCTAATTCACAGGACAACTGACACAAAATTTACTGTTTACTTGATAAGTTGAGATCTGTTTTGAGTTAGTACTGTGATGCTGCACATGTTAATGTTTTTGTATGAAGGTCATGCTCAGACAGTACATGAATGACTTTGACCTCGTTTTTGGGATCACAGTGCAACATACATGAATTTTACTCTTCGTTATAACTTGAGAACTACTTGAACCTTGATGTTGCACATGTTAGTGTTCTTTTATAATGGTCAGACTTACTCAGAACATGGGTGACCTTGATCCTTTCCCAAGTTCATAGATCTGCAAGTGTGATGAATGTCAAGATCAGCTGAGCATGGGCTGTTCACACAGCCCTCTTGTTTATGAAACTTTAAAGTATTTATTTGGAGTCCATCTGGGTGGTGCACAAGGGGACAACGTTAACTTAATATCTCAACAATGATCCAGTGCAGGTTCACCAAATTTTCTCAGAGATGCACATTATAATAAACCACATTTCTATACAAAACCAGCTTCCTCTTATTATTTTAAAACTTGTCATGCAAATTTCAAAGTATATATTTTAAGGTCGTATGAGTGACAAACAGCACAGTGGTCTCTGTCACCAGGACCTGCCCCAAGAACACATCCAAAGGTGCTCTTTCATTTCATAGACAACAATATGGAAATTTTATGTAAAATATTCTACGCCAAGTCTCACAAAAAAAAAGGTAGATAGACACACTTGCCTAGTCTTATTCTAAAATTTATGTTCTGTGTCTATCTACCACATCATAACACTTGGTCAACCACTCCATAAGTTGACCCCTGGAACACTGATAAATCCCTTTTTTTCATGCTATGTTTGAGATACCAACATGCTCTTCATTCCTTTAGCCAGAATGGGAGTATTCTCTCCCTGACATGGCTTTTGACAAGTGTACTCTGTGTGGTAACACTAGTCCTTCCAGTAACCAGGCTCTGGTTACTCTACCAGGTGACTTCATCAGGCTCATGAGATGTCATGATAAACCTGTCTGTTTTGATGGTTTGACTGGTAGGCCTCAGCACTCGTTATGACGTGCTCCCTAAGTGACATTTGTTCAACGTACTTTAGCAACATTACCCCCTACTATATAAGCAGCAGTCAACGGTGTTCCAACTGCCACTGATGAGAATCGTTGAGATTCGAAACCGGTCTGGCTGTTTCCTGCTACGGGGATTTTCTGTCACTGGTCTTGCCTGGTTCTCAATACTCACCAAAAAAATGTAGAATTGAGGAAAACAAGATTTTGGGTGCAGAGGGTAATCCGTTCTCTGAATGCTATTTATTTTGTTTGATTTATTTTTTGTGTCTTTTTGTTGATGTTTATCTGAGTAGTAATATGTCACATGTAGCCTGCTAAACAAACCTATCTTTAGTCTTACTGTCCTCTATTTTACTCCCAAGTGGAGTACTGCTCTGTACCAGATGATCTGCATTGTATTACATTTAATAGCAGATGGGTAAATTTGAATAGGAGAGAAAAGGATATACATATTCTGTGCAGGTTATGTGGCTGAGTGTAGATCTTTATTTACTCTGGAACGTGGACATGGTTTAAGCCACGTTCATGCTCTCTACCTTCCTCTTTGGGTGTGAAAATTGTTCAATTGATGAAAATCTTATTATATTCACTGATGTTCAAGAATTTATTGTAAATTTAAAAATGTTTTTAGGTTGTAAAGTAGAGGTATTACTTTGTCTTCAAGTAGATCATATTACCAGCAATACCCCACTGTCTGTGTGTCCCAGTGTTGTCTTCTCTTCTTTCTGTTTCTTCTGTGCTTAGATCTGAACCAACCGTGTACTTGTTTGTACTTCTCGGTTTTTGGTGAAAGAGGTTTATATGGGGTTTTCCCTGTTCCCCATTGGCTAGTTTTTTGGGGGCTTTTTTTCATATTACATGAATAAAAATGTGTTTAAACCAAGCCACATTCTTTTTCCAGAGACACAGGAAGAGGTTCCATTGGCAGCTATATGTATTCCTGTAGCAGGCCAAAACCAGTCATTTAAGGTAGATATTTCTGCAACAGAGAGGGCCTGAAATCCTGTGCATAGCAGATGCAGTATTTATAGCAGCATCAACAATAACAAAAGCATGTTCACAGGACAAGTGCTCTGTAAAATCGCTTGCCTGAGGACAGATGTTACTCAAATTTGGGACAAAAGTCTATGCATCAATGAAGCATTAACTGATCAGATATTGTGACTAGCTATAGTTAATTGCTCATGAACTATTACCGTTATTTGTAAGCATTTTGCTGTCACATTTCCAGTCACACATTACTGGGTCATTTACGCAATCAAGGATAACCCTTTCCCCCTTAAACTGGCTGCATTAGTAAAATCTCTCAGCAACAGATTCAGCGTTTGGGTGGCAGACTGCGGCAGCCAGTGGGAGAAAGCATTTGCCAGCGGCACTGTTACTGATTAACGCTGGCTGCTGCCGAAATTCAAACGACTCTTTTGGGGCTCAGCGGCAGACAGCTTAACAGAGCGCTAGACAGCATAATATCCAGCAGCAAGGACCCTTTGGCTGCTGTGTGCTGCTGTCTGCTGCTTACTAACGCTATGCGCTGCTCGCTGCTGGTCTGTCCTGATAAGTCCATTGTAGAACATGTAAAATATGAATCCAGGTGAATACTATGGAAAGGGATCAGTGTCTAGCTTTTCAGTACTTACACATTACACCCAAAAGTTACCTTCTTCCACTCATTTTGATCCATTTGCTTACCTGTATTCACCAAATAACTTTAATTTTCAATCATTCGTGCCTATGCTTTGGGGTACAATAGGCCCAAAGCACAGCAGAGAAGTCTCTTGACATGCATTCTTCTCATGACTGTAGCCATGATTGGCACTTCAAGGTTTAACTTTTGTCTCTGTTCATAGCTACGGCTGGATGGCTACCCCAACTGGCTGCTGCAGGAGATGTATTTTTTGTGGAAACAGGAAAAATTCTGCGACGTCACCATCAAGACCTCTGATGGACCATGTAAGGTAGGTCCAGCAGGCAGCAGCACTGAGACTGTGTAAGTAAGGTAGGTCCAGCAGGCAGCAGCATTATGACTGTGTAAGTAAGGTAGGTCCAGCAGGCAGTAGCACTATGACTGTGTAAGTAAGGTTGGCCCAGCAGGCAGTAGCACTATGACAGTGTAAGTAAGGTTGGCCCAGCAGGCAGTAGCACTATGACAGTGTAAGTAAGGGTCCAGCAGGCAGCAGCACTATGACTGTGTAAGTAAGGTAGGTCCAGCAGGCAGCAGCACTATGACTGTAAGTAAGGTAGGTCCAGCAGGCAGCAGCACTATGACTGTGTAAGTAAGGTAGGTCCAGCAGGCAGCAGCACTATGACTGTAAGTAAGGTAGGTCCAGCAGGCAGCAGCACTATGACTGTGTAAGTAAGGTAGGTAGAGCAGGCAGCAGCACTAGTAGGACTGTGCTTGTTACTGTCTATACACTTGCCTCCAAAGCAGACCCAAGCTGCGTATTTTGTCTACTCCGCTGGGGTTTGCCCTTCTTTGACAAGGTCACTGTTTTAGCATTGGAAAAGTGACTCAGTTCCTAATTGGCTGAGTAAGGCTACTGTGGTAACAGGCTTCAGTACACTAGGGACCAGAGGCTGTTACTGGTCTAGGCAATAATGAAGAACTTCCTGATTGGTGTCTCAGTCTAGGGGGAGGGTCAGAGTATAGTTCTGGTTCCCTTACTATAAATAAAATCCTGTCGAAGAAGGGCAGACCAAGTGAAGTAACACGGAACTTGGTCTGCTTTGCAGGCAATCTGTACACAGAGTTGGGGATTAACTCTTTTAGTGCCACATTTTTAACTGAGTAGGTTGCTTTCCTCGGCACACTTTGGGTGCACTGGGCCCAAAGCATGTCGAGGAATTGATTGATTGATTGATTGATTTTATTTGGAAGTCAGCAGCTCATACAAGTACATATACAGGTAAAAATGAATAAAAGTAGCACAAATTGACAATACACAATGTGTTGACCTCCCGGGATAACCCCCAAAGTCAATACAAGACTTATTTCCAGGGGGGTCCCTGTTAACCATGCATAAATTAAATTTTAAATAATTTTCAATAATACAATAATCAGGTCGTAAACATATACATCTGGAAAACAAAGGTATATAAAAAGCCAGTGCAAAAAGGCACTGAAAAAGGATATTAACTAAATTGTTGTTGTCTCTTAACTTATAAAAAATCTGTTGTGCCCATTTTGGAAAATAAAAAAGCCTTTGTCTTAGTCTTATAATTGGCCTTGCCCGTCAACAATTTTATTTCTTGGGGCAGGTTGTTCCAATCTTTAATAGCATTATAGTAAAAAGTAGTTTGGCCAACAGAATTTGTCCTGGGAATCGAGAAATTTACAGAACTGTTCCTGGTGAAGTGATTATGAATAGTTTGAGGCTTTTCAAAGTTGTTCTTTAAATAAGAGGGACACTCACTATGAAAGATATTAAAAGAGTGATTCAACCTCAACTGACTGACTCGGAGTTGAGTATTTAAAAGACCAGCTTTTTGCAACTCAACAGAGCCAATGTGGGCTCTGGGGCCTAAATTAAGTATGAAGCGAGCCAGTTTGTTCTGGGCTACCTGAAGTTTACATTTAAGGGTCTGAGTTAGGGAAGAGTGCCAACTTGAAGCAGAATAATCGAAGAAGGGCTGAATTAAAGCATGACCCAACAATTTACGGGTTTCAAACTTGAAAAAATGACCCTGTCTATATAAGAATTTCAGACGTGAACCAGTTACTTTAACAATGTTGTTTACGGTGGTAGCACCAGAGAGAGATTGGTCCAGGTCCAAGCCTAGATACTTTACACACTTTACCGACTGTATTGTGTGCTCATCACATTCTACACTGAAATTCTCCACCTCTTTTAATTTTCTTTTGGGACCAAAAAGAATGCATTCGGTCTTGCCAAAATGCATCGACAACTTGTTGTCAACTAGCCATTGGTTGCACGACTGCAAATTTGTCCCAAGCAAAGTGGATATGATGTCAGGATCTTTTCCTCGTACGAGCAAAACTGAGTCGTCAGCGTACAGCATCATTTTGCAGTTAACACTAATTTGAATGTCATTTACATAACAGAGGTACAAAAGAGGGCCAAGAATACTGCCCTGGGGGACGCCGCATGATATGTCACCCCAGTCAGAATAAGTACCATTTACATCCGTCAGCTGACGTCTATTAGTTAGATAGGAGTGGAACCAATCGACTGAGCCCACACCCATTGCTCTGAGTTTCTCACACAGGATATCATGGTCCACTGTGTCAAAAGCTTTCTGGACATCAGTGAGGACCATGCCAGTATAGTATCCCTGCGCCATATTATCCTTAATGTAATCAGTCAAATGAATAAGGCATGTATCTGTGGAATACCCCTTCCTAAAGCCTGACTGAGAGTCGCACAGTATATGCTCAACTCTCAGATATTCTCAGAGTTGAACATACACTGCCCTCTCAAGGATTTTAGATGCAATGGATAGAATGGCAACAGGTCTATAATTTCCGACCTCAAGCCGGGAGTTCTTTTTGAATAATGGTTTCACTCTAGCTGCTTTGAAATCCTGAGGGACAATGCCAGAAGTGATTGATAAATTTACTATGGCCGTAAGTGGTATACTAATGGCCTTGGCAGAGTCCTTCAGGAATCTGGCTGGGATAGAGTCCAGTCCTGTACTCTTAGAGGTGTTGAGAGACAGTAATTCTTTCAACACGAAATGATTATCAACTTTCTGTAAAATAAGCGAGTCCGACTTGATACCTTTGTTTTCATAAAACTGTCTGAATTTGGCTGAAGACCACCCATACAAATTTGAAGGAGATGGAAGTTTGTCAACCAACTTTGTGGCAATCTCAGTATAAAAGGTGTTAAAACAATTGGCAACCTTGTCGGGCTCAAAACATAGATCACCATCAACTTTGAGTACTAGGTTGCTTTTAGGCGAGTTGGAATTAGAGTATCCTAATGACCTCAAAGTTTGCCAAAGCTTCTTGGGATTATTTTTATTTTCATCCAGCTTTTCTGAGAAGAATTCAGCTTTCGCACGTTTGATATCCCTTTGGATGTTATTGCGGATTTTACAGTACTCCGCATAAACAATGGGATCCCTATAGTTTTGATGGTTGGGGTTCCGATGTTTGCGAAGAAGACTGTCACGAAGATCAATTTTCTTCAAAATCTCCGTGGTCATCCAAGGCTCTGTGTTCTGTTTCAACCTTATGTCTGTCAAAGGGGCAAACTGATCAAGCACACAAGTAAATCTTGATTTGAAGGATGTCCAGGCACTCTCAACATCATCACTGTGTATTATGTCTGACCAGTCTAAATGAGATAGAGTTGACAAAAGATCAGCTGGAGAATAGTGTCTGAGAGATCGAATTTTGATTGTGTGATGTCTGTTGAAAGTGCCCCGGACCACCTTTCTGGTACAATAGATTCCCATATGGTCACTAAGACCCATGGGTAAAACACCAGACTGAGTAATTTTATCCCAGTCATTGACTAGAATATGATCAATGCAGGAGCTAGTGTTCATGGAAACTCTAGTTGCTTAGAACTGTAATCAGCTGATGACAGTTGAAAATGTCCAGCACTTGTTTATATCTCTTACCTAGGCTGGAATTGACATTATTCAAGCATATGTTCATGTCACCAAGTATATAAAATTCCAAGTCAGACCTCAATGAGGATAATGATTGTTCTAAAAATAGTAAAAACTCAGAGTCTTTGGGAGGTCTGTAGCATGTACATAGCAAAATTGGGCGAGTTTTGGGAAGTAGTAACTCAATCCATAATGCTTCAAAACTGTCCACATGTAGGTCCTGTCTGATATTGAAAGCTAAGTTGTCCCTTATATACGTGCAAACTCCCCCTCCGTTCCGATTACGGTCCCTTCTCACAATAAGATAGCCAGGGATGGCTATCTCACTGTCAGAAACAGTATCGTCAAGCCAAGTCTCTGAAATAGATATGACGGATACTTTCGAGCTTGCAGCAAAGAGTCTAAGTTCAGATATTTTAGGGAGGATTGATCTTATATTCAAATGGAAAAAATGTAAGCCTTTCTTAGAGAAGCAATCATAAGAGGCATAGTCAATAAAAGTTTGAGAGTCCTGGTCATCATGCCGGTAGGTCTGGTCTCTTTCCTCCTGGTATGGAGACGGGGATGGCCCATTGTCGTTATTTTCCTCAAAAAAGGAATCAGTGAAAACAAATGTTGGTTCAGTGCAGGAGTCACAAAACCACTGGTTATCACTATTCCTTAGACACCGGTATTGCCTCAATGAAAGGTTAGCACATTTACGGTGGCACCAAGAGTTACATTTGACACACTGGATAGCTTGATGAGATTTCCAGACTCCCTTACCACAGGTAAGACATGGGACTCTAGGAGGTCCTGGGTTAGAATGTATATCCCCGGCTGTCAGGAGTAGATAATATAACAGCCATTGTCGTATGACACTGTTTGATCTGAAAGTACTTGTGGTTTTATAAAATGAAGTAGGTCTGGTAAGCCCAAGTAGTGACTGAAGTGCTTGTGTCCGTATGTCATCTTGGCCCGTATGAGAAACCTCAATGATCTGGTTGTCTAGAAGATATGCAAGAGTGTGTTTATTGAGAGCCACAGTAATGAAGTAAAAGGCAAAAAGTCCGCCAGTAAGCATCTTGTTTGGTAGGTACAATAAAATAGGTCTTGAAATCCCAGGTAGGCTTACAATGTATGGCAGAAAGCCTAAAAAGTCTTTGGTGCAATAAAATAGGTCTTGAAATCCCCGGTAGGTTTGCAATATATGGCAAAAAGACTAAAAAGTCATGCGTCTCCAGCCTTAAAAGATATTCATGAGCGCTGACATCTAGGATCCTGTTTGGTAGAACAGTATGTGCTTTAAAAAATTCTTTCAGGTAGATCCTTTCTGCATGCCAATTTACCAGTTTGTCAGTGGTCTGCACTTGTTGCCTTTGTCTTGTATATGCCTGACTGATCCAGATACAATAGGGTGCTGCTTGGCTTACTCTTCTGTCCAAGTACACTATGAAATGTACTGAAAATTGTTAATGAAATTTCACAAAAGTCACCAAGGTACCAATCCAATAATATGAATATATATATAGTCACTGAGGCTTTAAAAAGTCGATGCACTAAATTCTAATAACCTCACACCAGTAAAAACATGTAAAATCAGGCAATCCGTTACTTAGCTGACCAAGTGGCTTTCCAGTGAGGGAGCAGCTGTTGCACCAAAACCCAACAGCTGCTCCCTCACTGGAAAGCTTAACGACCTGAACCATTTGGTTCACTGGAGCTAGATGCATGCTGGTACTTGAGTGAAAGGCATTTTCAAAGAATATGAATCTAGCATCCTCATTAGAATTGAGAGCAGTCTGTTTTAAGGCCAGTGTTTCTAATTATTTGGTTTACAACCTGATGCAAATTTTTTTCAGATTTAAAGAAAAAGAGTTCTGAACATTTTTTTTCCCTGAAGCCACAAACTGGCAGAACACTTGTGTATTATGCACACGAGGGCAATTTCAATTTTGCGATTAAAATAGTATATGCTTATCAAATGAATAAAAATTAAACAAGTACCCATTTTGAATGACAGCTGCAAAATTTACCGAAAAATGTAGCAATTTTGCACCTTTCCAGTCATGTCTTGCATGGCCTGCCACTATATTTTATACTGCTGGAATCCTCAGAATTGTCTTTCTGTGTAACAAGCTCTCTTATTGGCTAAGAAAAAAATAATCCATGGGTATCCCTACAAAAATGGCCCAGAATAGGTATGCAGATGTCATTTTACCTCATTGTAAATGCGTTTAGAAGATTTCCTGGCTCCTCATTGGGTGGACTTGATCGTGTGCCGCTCACTGTCAATTTAAACTTGTTACTCCTCATGTGCAGGTCTCATGTCCACAATGTTTGGAAGGTAAACAAGTTGTACTCCTGCAAAGATTATTGGTCGAAGATGCCAAATTTTCATATCATATTTTCACAAAAAGACTTTGATCACACAAGTCTAGACACAGATAAAGGCAGGAGAAAAAATTCCTTACGAAAGGCAAGGAAAATATGCAGATTAGTCACCACACAGTGAGGAAGTGAAGATTTGTGTAAACACGATGTGTTGTTGATTGCTGTCTCTGATGTGTCATGGTGTTATTGATGTTTTAATTTTATTTTGATATTTAAATGGAACAAATCGGTAGGACAGAACAAGATTGAAAGGAAATTTGTGATCGAAGGCTGGAAAAAAATATATGTATATAGCGGATAATCATGCCTGGTAGCATGCCTGTGTACACTTGCTTGTCTTGCATGGCCCGTGTTGTTTTGGTAAAAAAAGTGACCACACTTTTTTTTAGACTCTTGACACCCCCTACGGCATCCAATTTTTCAGGTAAATTGAAATCAAAAGTGCATAGAAATATAAACTCTGTAATTTCTGACCAACTTAGTGTTCATCACTTGAAATGAATTGCAAAAATAACAGAGCCCAGGCATGTTCAATCATGCATGTCGTGCAAGTGAGTGAAAACTGCCTGGTAGTACACTGTTCGATACCAGATACTAGCAGTGTTCTAGGGGCTGTGCATTCAGAGTACAAAAATTGACAAACTCCGTACACTGGTGGTGGTTTTTTTTTTTTTTTTTTTTTAAAGATTTACTGAAAATACAGTACTTCTATACAGTGTAATGTATTTAAATGCTTCTGTGTTCCCTTCATACAGTTTTAGGATTATGCTTTGTTCAGCAGCCCACTGAAAAACATTGAAAATATCTTCTTTTTTTCAGCTGTTTTTCCCCTTCCTACTACCGTTTGAAAAATGTCACTTGGTTTTTTAACCTAAAAATAAAAAAAAATTCTGGCTAAAGTGGTGTGACTTCATTTGTGCCATGGAGAGTGACTTGACAAGTCAATTAGTTAACTTGTCCAGAGTTCACATAAAACAATGGGTTTATGTTCTACTTTCATAAATTGATTCTGATTTATATATCATCCTATTATTAGGCTCACCGTATGGTCCTGTCGTCCCAGAGTGAAGTGATGGCCCAAGTGTTGACCCTCAACCAATCCAGCGCCACAAGTAACATCACCATAGACGTCAGCAAGGCTGATGTAAGCCACAGCACTATGCAAGAGATTCTGAACTTCTTCTATACGGGCTCCATGAAGGTTACCGAGAGAACTATCAGGAACATAAGACAAGCTGCACAGAAATTTAAGATGGAGAAGGTGATCGCTGCTTGCAATGCATACTGTGTGGAGAATGAGCTCCCTGCAGGTGATGCTGGGTTTGTAAGAGCGAAGCGTGGTAGGCCGCCCCTTAGAAAGAGACAAGGAGAGGACTTAGATGCTGGTGCCAGGAGATCAAAACGATTCCACCCTGTAGAAACGCAGTTGGGCACACAGGTAGATTCCCCCATCACAGAAGAGGACGCAGCAAGAACTGATGGTGTGAAAATTAAACAGGAACCTGAGGACATGGGATACGAAGCTGCAGAAGAGATATCCCATGCTTATGCAGGAGAGTATCTAATAGATCCCACATTACATGTGAAAATGGAGCCAAGTGACATCGGAAAAGAGCTGGTGAATGATGTGTCTGCAACGCCAGGAATGTCGGGTTACCTTGGCCACCAGCTGAAAGTGGCAGATCTGGCTGCTGCACTTACTACTCAGGTGATGAATTGTGATCCCAAAGATGCAACTCAGGCCCACATCCTTGGGCATTGGCTCGAGGGGGGTGCATCAGCAATACCAGTACCAACAGACAGTAGTGTGGCTACAACTTTGTTTGGACCAACGGGTATGTCTGAAACAGTCCAAAGCACAGATCCAGATGGGCAGTACTGTTGTAGTGTCTGTGGCACATTTTTCGCGAGTCGAGACCAGTGTCGCGAACACATAGAAAAGGAGCATGACGAGAAGACATCTGACCTGATTGAATATGTTAAAACACACAAGTGTGAGTTGTGTGGGGAGTCTTTTCAGCTTACGGCATCGAAGTTCGTTCATCTCGCTCGTCACATGGAGAGGGTGCACAACAGGAAGATAGACTTTCAATGCAGCTACTGTGGGGTTGCAATGGTGAAACTTGCAGATTTGATTCACCATTTAAGAAAACTGCATATAATTCCAATGACCATGATGGCAAAGCACACTACTTACATCATTAAACCGAAAAACCCCGAACCAGCTTGGGTCAATTCCACCACAGATGATCCATTCAAATTTATGTCAGGTCGAAAAGTGAAGCCATTTTGCTGCACAGTGTGTTGGAGTACCCTGGATACGGAGCTCGACTGTATCGAGCATCTAAAAAAACACTGTATACAAGAAAGCTGGGCCAAAAGTCACATGACCTATGTACGGTCAATGCCTTGTGAACATTGTAATAGAGTTGCCAATGTGACAACTGGAACTTTTGATTTTATGATTAAACACTTACAAGATGACCACAAGACCAAGGTCGGCTTATTTTGTGTCATCTGCAAAGGGCACTTCACAAGAGCTTTAGGGCTTCTGGGCCATATACATGATAAACACAAAGTGGAAACTAGGTTTGCCATACAATATGTGGACGTAATCAAGAATGTAAATGTCTTTGGAAATGTGGCACCCATTTTGAACAAGTCAGACAGCTCTTCTGAAACTGTGGCTGTTCCAGAGAAGGCCACCAGCTTCTTGAACAAGCTGGGCCATTCTCATGTTGGGCCCTACTGCTGTAAGATTTGTATGGTTCATTTTCGAAAGGAGGCACAGTGTGTCCGACACATAAAAAATACTCACAAACTGGGACCCGACACAACAGCAGATAAAGAAGTCCTGATCATTTACCAAGCTAAATGCACAGTCTGCGGAGTGACTGGTAACTTGCTTCCTCTGTCCTGCAATGTGATCATGAATCATATGTTACAGCAACACAGTAAACAGATGGGAATTCAGTGCAGTGTTTGCAAAGCAACCAGTTACTCGAATGTTGGACATTTCGTAGCTCATATGCAAAAGGTACATCAGGTCGAAGTGGACCGGGCAGTTCCATACATGTTGTTTGGAGAGAAGATTGTGCAGGAGAAGTGTGACTTGTGTGATTATAAGACCTCTGACATGAGGAGACCATTGATGTATCACAAGTATTTCCGTCATGACATTCCTTTGCCACCGGAGGTTGAAGCAAAAATGTTCCATTGTCCACACTGTTCGTGGAAGGGTACAGGCAAGAAATGCCACTTCGAAACTCACCTTGCTACACACACAGGTTAGTCCGCAGCAAGAAAAAAAATACAATTATTAATCCAAATGATGCCTTTCTTGAATGACCACTTCATAAAACCCCATGTCCTACTCTTCCAGTGTTATTTTAACTCAGCTTTCATGTGGGGCATGGGGTGTTTCCTCAAAATAGTGATTACTGTTGCAGTGCTTTATTCGGTACCAGTTCCTCATTTACCTGCATGTTAGCCCAGATTTAAGGTGGCTCTCTCCCTTTTTTTTTTAAATGGGCATTGCTTTGTTAGAAATTAACTCGACAGTGGTCATTGATAAATTGATGGGTCAACTAGAAATGGAAATGTAGACCTGCTACTATAGGAACCCTGCTTTGGTATGCATAATGCTCATGCTCACACACTACTGGTCATGAGGTCAGGAGACATAATATGAAACCCGCATATATTTCCTATCACAAAGCAGGGGGCTGGCGCCTGTTGTCCGTCCATACACAATTCTCATTTTTGACTCCTCCAAACCATCGGCCAGATTCACTTCAAACTCGGGAGGGATGTACCTTGAATGGGTCTCTACCAAGTTTGGTAGAGACCCATCCATTTCTATGCATCCATCCGATTGTATATTGGCGGACTTGTAGAAGTCTCCTCCTTGCATTTGATACTCTATAACAGTGATTCAATCACTTAACTTATTAATTACATTATGTTCCAAATTTTCATAGATATTCACAAAAACGATATAGGCCTACTTTCTACTTTTGCCATAAACTCAGCTGATGAACCAGTCAGAAGAACCAAAACAGTGATAGGCCTACCAATTCTCTTTTTAATTTTTGCAGAAGTGATAAAATTTGGATTTTTAGTGGTTGGGCCTGTACATATTGGAAACATTATGTAGTCTGTATAATGAATATTTCAAAGGTTAAGAGGACCGGTTTGAAACCACCAGTTGCCTTTTTATGGGTGACTGCCTGTCTCAAATCAGGAGTGAAATTTGTTTCTTCACATTGATATTGGAAGATGAATGTTGATGCTTTGGTAACTCTGGAATGTTTTTGCTGTCATTGTTAGGTTTGATATTTATGAATATGGGTCATGTTTTTCTGCATAAGTGTATGATACTACAGACGTCTGTCCGCTTTTCGTGTCAGGGCTATAATTACTTGCATTTCTACTTAGATGAATGAAACTTTACACACAGATGCATCCGGATATAAGCGTGTGTCTTGTACAACAAAGTAAGTCACTAGGTCAAGTATCTGGGACACAGTGACATGTTCTTGTGAAATTTTGTCTGGGCTGTAATTCCTTACCATGAAACTTAGGTGAATGAAACTTGACACCCTCATAAATTTTGACTTAAAGTGTGTCATGAAACAAAAATAGGCCTCTAGGTCAAGTATCTGGGTTCGCTGTTTATGTCTGGGCTATAATTTGCTAGTCCTTTAACTTAGATTAATGAAACTTTACCCACAGGTGCATCTGGACATAAGAGTGTGTCATCTACCAAAAATAGGACACTAGGTCAAGTATCTGGGTCACAGTGATACATTCATGTAAAACTGCATTACACTTCATGTCCAGGCTGTAATTCTGTTGTCCTTTGACTTGGAATCATGAAACTTTACGCACCTGTGTATCTGGACAAATGAGTGTGGACGTCAGGAATAAAAGCAGGTCACTAGGTCAAGTATCTGGATCATGCTGATAGCCTATTTTTATTGACTACACTTATTCCAAAATGCTAGCTGTGATTAGGCGAGGGTGGCATGGATCCAGGAATCTCTGATTGCGTTTTAATTTTTTTGTGTGTGTGTTTTTCCTATTATTGACTTCTCCAAAAAACGTCACTCAGATTAATTTGTAGCTTTGGAGATATGTTATTGTGGTAGGGTCAAACAAAGTTGTTCATTCGGTGGCACTGGGCTGTGGGTTCCTGATTTTCAAAAAATTTTCAGTTCAGGTACTTATTGGTAAATATACCTTTTTCTATTGATTAAGTACTAAGGATTTCGAAGTCAGTCAGCATTCTAATGCAAATTCACACTTCTGACCTCTTCTCCAAAATCAACAGCCAGATTTACTTCTAACTTGGTGGCATTGTACATTGGGTGGGTCTCTACCAGTTTTGTACAAATGGTCATATTCCAGTGATTTTTGGAATTATGTCTCCCGTTGGAAGCCGGGGGACATATTGTTTAAGTGCCCGTTTCTTCCGCTTGTTGTTGTTGTTGTTGTTGTTGTTGTTGTTCAGGCTCTTCAACACTTGGTTTCCGTGCGATAAGTCTTGAAGGACTCGACAGAATTTGATGAATCTTGGTAGGATTATGTATCTTGGCAAGACCTAGGTTGGGATTGTATTTGGGTGACCTTTACTTAATTTTCAAGGCCACAGGGTCATTTATGTGAAATTGGTTTCCGTGCGATAAGTCTTGAAGAACTTGATGGAATTTGATGAAAGTTGGTAGGATTATGTATCTAGGCAAGACCTAGGTTGGGATTGTATTTGGGTGACCTTCACGTAATTTTCAAGGTCACAGGGTCACTTATGTGAAATTGGTTTCCGTTTGATAAGTCATGAAGAACGTGATGGAATTTGATGAAACTTGTTGGGATTATGAGTCTTGGCAATACCTAGGTTGGGATTGTATTTGGATGACCTTGAGTGACTTCTCAAGGTCACAGGGTCACTTATGTGAAATTGGTTTCTGTGCGATAAGTCTTGAAGAACTTGATGGAATTTGATGAAACTTGGTAGGATTATGTATCTAGGCAAGACCTAGGTTGGGATTGTATTAAGATGACCTTGAGCGAATTCTTAAGGTCACAGGGTCACTTATGTGAAATTGGTTTCCGTTTGATAAGTCATGAAGAACTTGATGGAATTTGAAGAAACTTGGTAGGATTATGTATGTAGGCAAGACCTAGGTTGGGATTGTATTTGGATGACCTTGAGCAAACTCTCAAGGTTACAGGGTCATTTATGTGAAATTGGTTTCCGTGCGATAAGTCTTGAAGAACTTGATGGAATTTGATGAAACGTGGTAGGATTATGTATCTTGGCAAGACCTAGGTTGGTGCTGTATTTGGATGACCTTGAGCGACTTCTCAAGGTCACAGGGTCACTTATGTGAAATTGGTTTCTGTGCGATAAGTCTTGAAGAACTTGATGGAATTTGATGAAACTTGGTGGGATTATGTATCTAGGCAAGACCTAGGTTGGGATTGTATTAAGATGACCTTGAGCGAATTCTTAAGGTCACAGGGTCACTTATGTGAAATTGGTTTCCGTTTGATAAGTCATGAAGAACTTGATGGAATTTGAAGAAACTTGGTAGGATTATGTATGTAGGCAAGACCTAGGTTGGGATTGTATTTGGATGACCTTGAGCGAACTCTCAAGGTTACAGGGTCATTTATGTGAAATTGGTTTCCGTGCGATAAGTCTTGAAGAACTTGATGGAATTTGATGAAACGTGGTAGGATTATGTATCTTTGCAAGACCTAGGTTGGTGCTGTATTTGAATGACCTTGAGCTACTTCTCAAGGTCACAGAGTCACTTATGTGAAATTGGTTTCTTTGCAATAAGTCTTGAAGAACTTGATGAAAATTGCTAGAGTAATGTATCTAGGTGAGAGATAAAATAGGATTGTAATTTTCAAGCAAACTTGGTCATTTGTAATTTGTTATCACCTGTAGCTTATTCAGAGACGTAAGTGTTCCACCGGGAGACATTTGATTTTCTGTTGGAAAATCAATCTGTTCTAGTTTTTCTATTTTTTGGGGGGGGGGGGGGATCTCTAAGAAAGTTTTTGATAGGAAAGTGTCACTTGAGAATTTCTTGTTATGGGCATAACTTGTATAATTTTGGCCAGATTTGTGTCTAACTTGGTAGGGATATACGTTTGATATGTGTCTACCTACTTTGTGCAAGTGGTCATGCTCCATTGATTTCTTTTCATTTTCTTTTTTTCATGATGGACTTTGATGTTGCACATGTTAGTGATCTTCCATGGAGATCAGACTTACTCAGTACATGGGTGACCTTGATCCTATCCCAAGTTCACAGAATCACAAGTGTGACAAATCTCTAGGTCAGCTGTGCATGGGCTGTTTGCACAGCCCTCTTGTTGAAAGCAATTTTTATGGTAGCCAGTAGGTCTACATACGTGTAAATATTTAGATCAACATAGATTCACCCAGTTTTTCAAATGTAGCATTTGGGTATACTGTTACTTACGCACACTGCTTTGGTGATGTGGGGATATTTATGCCCCCACCACATTGGTGGGAGGCACATAGATTTGCTGTCATTTGTGCATCTGTCTGTCCGCTCATCCATCCATTCATCTGGCATCCCACATGAAACATGCCATGTGTATCTCCTAAACTATTTGACATGTTGTCATGAAACTTTACAGCATTATTAATCAGTGTTTGAAGATGAGCACGTGTGGTTTTGTTTGTCTGTGCCTCTGTCAGTGTATAATACCTTTTATTTTCTGAAAATGACTCCTCCATCCCATCTCTGACATAAAACTTGTGTTGTGTACCAGTGTTAGAAATAAGATTTTTTTGGCACTTGTCCCAAGGATAAGTTCACTTAAGGAACAACTTGTCCGCAGCTCATGGGACTTGTCGTGGCGAGCGCCAAAGGCGCGAAGCCCTGCTTGGCATGCTCCCCCCCCCCCCGGGAAATTTTGAAATTTAGACGTCATTTGGTGCAATTTGAGAGCATCTGAGGGCCCTTTCCTTAATTTTCTTCAGGGTCATAAATTCACAATATTAGGGACAATATTACTTGTTATTGATGAGTCAACTGAGTTGTTTATAAAAATCATGATGCATTCATCACATTTATGGACTGGATTCAACCTTAACACCTAGCACACCGTCGGCAGTCATACTCGACATGTATCTGAACATCTTTTGTTGCAGCAGGCGGTTATACCCGCCAACACAGCACGCCGACTGCCTCCTACCGGCCCGTAATGTTTATTTACCGTCAAGCGTGTGCATTTTGTCGTAGACAAACCAGTATTTACGGATGGCTATTTCGATTTTGCGGTAAAAAGAAATATATTTTTATTATATGGATAAAAGTGAAACAACTACCCATTTTTCGTGACATTTTGAATGATACAACTCCCAAAATTTACGCTAAAACTTCGTAACTTTGCCCCTTTGCCGCCATGACGTTTTGCGTCGTCGGCCATTGTTTCTTACACTGCTGGAATCCTCAGAATTTCATCTCTTCATGTAACAAGCTCTCTTATTGGCTAAGAAATAAATATTCCTGGGGCATCCCTCCAAAAATAGCCCAGAATGAGAATTGAACCTCATTATAAATGCGCTAGGTCATTTCCAGGTTTCTCATTGGATGGATTTGGTCATGTGCAAGTCACCGTGACCGTGTTGGTTGGTAAAAAAAAAAAGGTGACCAGACGCTTGACATCCCATGTCATAAGCATAAAAAAATTTAGGGGGTAAATTGAAATAAAAATTGCACAGAATTATACCTCATGTGATTTCTGACTGACTTTGTATTGATCACCAGGATTGAAGCGCAAAACTCACAGAGCCCAGGCACGTTCAATCCAGCATGTCCTCTCTTGCGCAAGCGATTAGAAAACTGCCGGTTGGCACCCTCTGTGCGATACCAGATACTGGCAGAGTACTAGGAGTTAATATGAGGATGATATGGATGTTTTGTGAGCCAGTCCATGCTGTCTGCTAGGGCGTATACATCGCCATACCATAATAAGCATAGTCAAGTGCCAGGATGTTCTACAAACAGCGCCATCTCCCGGAGTCAGTGTCACTAAACTCCGGAAGAAGTCACGGCAAACATCATGATAATAATATCGATCTCAAGGAACTTAGACAGAAATAATTTGGCATTGCTTATGACACAGGAGCATATTTTTCCAGCATTTAAATTGACAAATAAACTGCATGACCTTAAGCAAGGAAAAAGAAAGAAAGAAAACGCAGAAGAACAGGTAGTTTTTTTTTTGCTGTGTTTTTGTTTTTTTTCACTTGTCACTCGGATAACCTTGGTTAACAAACCATTTGTCCGCAGCACATTTTACTTAGTACGGACAAACGGATTAGCTCTATTTCGAATGCTGTGTACATCTCCAAAACTATTTAATTACCAACAATTGTGAAACTTAAAAGGATTATAAATGAGTATATATATATATATATATATGTATGTATATAAAGATGTGCACCTGGTGTTTTGTTTGTCTGTGTCTCTGTATGTGTGTCTGCACAACTTAACTTGATTTTGTGGAAATGAGTGTCTGCCCCACATCCAGCTTTGTAAAGTAAATTACACAAACTTTAAAAAAGTGAGAAGCCGCATCATCAACTGAAACCAAGAAAGGTTTACATTGACCTTACCACAATTCACAAAGAGACCCAGTCAATATGTGTTCATGTAGTCACATGTGCCATGTAAATGTATTACTTTTTCATTTCAGCTGTGTTTTCGTTACAATACCCCTTATTGTTTCCAAGTGGCAATATAATGACAGGTGGGGACATTTGGTCCCATGCACACTTTACCAGTTAATTCAATTAAAAAGAAATTGTTGAGGGTGAGAGATTCTAAGAAAGGCATATGTTTGGAAACTGCATGGCCAATAGGATGTATTCATATCTAAATGTGGTCCTACTCTAACACCTATTGAGCAAAAGAGGGAGCCACCTGCATCAGGGCAGATCCATGTATTTTATAGCATGGTGTAAAGTACTTTCTTAACAAAATGAACAACACAGACACACAATAATCTTAAGAAAATGTATTAACATATATTTGAAACATAAAGGATGCCTAAAATAATTAGAAATGGGCTGTCTTTTGGTTGAAAAGGTATTATTTGTGGATGTTTATGTAGTATATAATACAAATCTGCCCTGATCATGGTGGAAGCATCCTGAAGTCTGTTGCCCCGGCAACACAGGAAATGAGCAGGATCACAGTTAAATATGAATGTCTCCTATTGATTTGAAATCCTCTGGGGGCACATTATAGGCCTGTTGTTAACCCTTAAAGCGCTGATTTAAGATTGAGTCAACAGCTTTCCTGGGGGCACTTTGCGCGCAATGCGCGCAAAGTGCCCCCAGGAAAGCTGTTGACTAAGACTACTTTTTGCTTTAGACTAGGCTTGCTGGTATTTGAATAAAAGGTATCTTCATGAGGAATTTGAATCTTTTAACCATTCTATGTTTAACAGTAATGAGAAAACGACTATAGCAGTGATTAACACTTTAAGGGTTAATGTGATCCGGACTGAGTGTTAGCCAGAGGGGTGTCCAGGTGTCTTTATGGACACCTGGTTTCAAATTTGGACAGCCCCAAATCATGATATTTAAATAATAGAAAGAATAAGAAGTGCACACCATGATGTAATGTAACCTGGATAAATATAGTATTTTGGACACCCAGATTTCAAATTCTGGCTAACACCCTGGTGTGGTCCAAATCTCTTTACCATTTGTGGGCCAACTGCACAAAATGCTGATCTTAGATAAGGTACAATATAGTTGTTCTTGTGTGTATGTACAAACACATACAGAATCATCATTCACAGTGGAAGATTAATGAGATATACCGGCCACAGCACTGTCAAGTGTCAGTCTTCTTGTTTACAGTGGTAGGTGCTCTAAAGACCACCTCTCGTGAAAGACCGCACTAGATTTTAAGACTGCCATTTCAAGACACTGGCCTTTAATTTCTTTGTTATATTACCTGCAGTGAAAGACCACCTGCCATATGTGCCCACTTTTGTGTGGCTTTAAGGGTGGTCATAAAAAGCAGATACCACTGTATGTATTGGCCCAGAACACTGGCACACAGTGAAATGTGTAAAGTTTGAATGGGGACAGTTTACTGTCTGTGTTTAATTACCTTTCCTATGTATGCCTGCCAGGACTTGAGACAGTGATATGATGATATGTGTTCTGGAGATCTGATTGGCCCAGTACTCTGACCTTTACAACATGTGTAACTTATTTTTGCAGGACTCAAGTCATTCATATGTGAAGAATGTGGCAAAGGTTTCACATCAGCTGGCAACCGGCGGAGCCACATTCGAAGATTGCACAGTGACACTCCATTGTACATGTGCGACAGGTGTGACTTTGCATGTCAGAACCATTCTGACATGGTAACACATAAGCGAACACATACTAAGGGGCAAGACTGGGGGTGCGACCAATGTGAATTTACGTGTACCAAATCCCACCACTTGCGACTTCACTTGTTAAACAAACATGACATTGTTATCCCTGTGTACACAGGTCATGCCAGCACAAAAGACATTTTGAAATACAAGCTAGTTGCCCCTTCAGAAGGATCTGAAGAGAGCACGGCTGCTGACGGGGAGATCTCTGATCCAGATATGTCAGATGTGACTGGGGAGGAGGACTCGCCCCAAGATGAGATGGAAAACTTTGATTAGAGATTAACGTATGGTTCTTCATGGTGGTTGCAAAAAGGAAACCAGTATAGGAGTCAAAGTGAGGAATAGGATACTTGCTCAACTCCCATCATAATATTAAATTTGTAACCATCACAATGAGACTTGATTAAACCCCATGTACTGCCCTGATAGAATAACGACACAAAATCACCACCTGTTGGATTGCCTAGTGCTTTACATGTTTGCCTGCGAGAACAGACATGCGATCGCATATGTTTTTTATATGAATGATTTTATCGGGGGGGGGGGGGGGTGGGGGGGGGGATAGCAGATTGTAGGGGAGCCACTGTCTATCTCAGCTTTACACGCATGACCTTTGAACTGTTGTTCATTCAGTCACCAACAGATGGCTTTCTGGCCTGTAAACAGATTGTTGTGAGCAAATCTGGGCAAGTCGGATGGATCTGTGTCTTGTGTATCAATGTGTGGTTCGTATTATAATTACAGAGGGTTCTAGCAGTTCCTAGGAGCTGTTTATCATGTACCTTAATGACTGCACACTTGCAGTTGTCCGAGAAATCTGTGTGAGAGCAGGTGAAATGTCCCAAAACACACTCTTTGATACAGGTAGAATTGCAAATGCTGTGTTAAATTGGCTGTGGTAGAGGCGTGCTCCTGCAAGTAATGTGCAAAAGCAGCGGCCAGTGTTTCCTTTCATGTCATACACTTGTCACCATGCATTGGAATCCAAATGGAGATTTTCTTACTCTTCCAGTGCCACATTTTCAACTGAGTCGACAGCTTTCCCTGGCATGTTTTGGGTGCAGTGCACCCAAAACGCACCAAGGAAAGCTGAACTTTGACCTGGACTACCAGCTTCTATGCCACTACAGGTTGGTACTTGAATGAAAGGTTTTTTGCACATGGAACATGAATCCAGCATCCCCGTTATAATTGAAAGCAGTTCCTTTTAGGTAATTCCACTTTAGTGGCAGTTGCATTGAAAGAGTTAAATATGTAGTTGTTAATATAACCAATGTAGCCACTGCTGTGGTAGGATCCTGATTAAACTTTATGTGAGTGAAAGGAAGATAACAGATGTTGATAACATCATGCAGCAGTGACAGCCAGTTTTGTAGTTTAATGTGACGGTGGAATTTAGTGATAATTTCATTTCCAGATTTGTCCTTAAAGAGCCTTCCTTTAACCTTTTCCCACTCAAATTAAGATAAGATTCACAGCGTTCCTTGGCATGGGTTGGTTGATTAAAGCAACTATGCCAATGAAAGCCCTTGACTGGAGCATGTTTTACTTACAGGACTCGTCGGCAGTTCTCTTGTATCTTGCTTTGCAATACTATAAAAATTCGTCAAACGTGTTAAACAACTTGACAAGATTTGAACAGCAGCCAGTTTTGTGGAGTTTAAGGGAGAAGGAGTCAAGCACAGGTATGGCAAGTCCAGAAAGGGTTAAGCAGAGGTATTGCAACTGTAGAAAGGGTTAAGCCCAAGTATGGTGAATCCAGAAAGGGTTAAGCACAGGCATAGCAAGCCAGAAAAGGTTAAGCACATGTATAGTAGGTCCAGAAAGGGTTAAGCACAGGTATGTTAAGTCCAGAAAGGGTTATAGCGAAAAAAATACTTTGGATGTGCAAATGGAGTCGGGCACATCCATTAATGTACAGTAAATGTCCTTCCATATGTCTTGTCATCATAACAGAAAGCTTCAGACGCTCTATGTGAGTCCTAATCCTATGAAATTATCAAAGTGTTGACACTTTCACAGCCACTAATGGAGCCAGATTTGCAATGAAATATCTTTTAACAAGGAATACGAATCTGGGATCCTAATGATAATTCATACTTGGCTGACTTGATTAGATCCACTTTAGATGTGATTGACACTGAAAGAGTTAAATATTGTCTCCTTTGACAATGAGAATAATATGCTGTTGGGGAACAGCCTTGTCAAGTGCACTCTGGGTTCATTGCACCCAGAGGGCACGGAGGACCACTGTTGACTTGTTTACACAGGGTTAATGGTCCCCCTATTGGACTGAGGAGGTGGTGGGGGACGGAGGTTAATCTGCCTGGTTTTACATATTCAAAATCTGCAGGTAGGATTTTTTTTTTTAAGATATTTAATAACGTTAAGTGTAAGCATGATGTATTGCTCTACATTATTATTTATGGCACAGTGTTAGCCTTTCACGCGAGACTTACCTCCATAGCAGCCCCCAGTCACTACAGTGAAACCTGTTTTAAGAGACCACTGTGATGAAAAACCACCTGCCTTTTCAGACCATGTTAACTATGTCCCTTTTGCTATCTTTCCCATGTTATTAAACCTCTATTGAGAGACCACCTGCCTTATGTGACCACTTTTTGGCTTGCCCTAGAGGTGGTCTCTCAAAACAAGTTTCACTGTATATGCTTCTAATGTTGCCGTTCCTGCCCTGACGCTGCTGTGAAAGCAAACTCAAGATGTGCAAGTAGAATTGTATGCACTTTAAATTATTACACAGCATCATGGTGAAGTGACTACCATGTTTTAGAGCTACATGTACATAGGCAGAGGTATAATAAAAGATTGAAAAGTATTTCAGAATCTTGCCTCTTTCTTGATAAAGTTCTGACATTGTCTTAAAAGACCACTCCTAGTGTCACACCAACTGGTTGTTTTTTGTTACAGGTGAAATTGATATTGCCCTCAATAGTGGTGATCTGGGTTGGTTTAAATTCTTGACATACAGCCTTTTGTTCCCATGATGCATGTTTGTGATACAGAGCAACCAATGGCATTTGAGGTCAGGTGGGTCAGCAGAGCCCATTACATTACAGTGAACCTAAAAGTTTCACCTTACATATGAGGACGATTTTTGGAATTATCATCTTCTAAACTACCTGAAGTACATATTATTATCTTTCAAATACACCCAGGTATGATAAAATGAAAGTTTAATGCTTATTTGACAACATATACAGAGGTTAAATTTAGATCTGCTAATTTGCCATGTTTCTCTATGTAGAAAAAGTGAGGGTCAAGGAAAGTGCCCCCAAGAGGTGGGCTGTCAACCATGAACAGCATGGGCACCACCACATTTAGGCGAGTTTAGTGCTGACTCAAATATAGACCATTAGCGTCGAAGTGAGACTGTGCCTTATTTGGAGTGAACTTCTGGGTGAAACTGAGGATGCACGTAACCGTGGTCCTCTATGTAAGTGACCTTGATCTAATTGATTTCCGAAGTTATATGTGGCCACTTGATTGAAATTTTGTTATTCCTGTGATAACTGATAACCATGGGAGCAAGAATAGTGCATAGAAGGAGAAAAACAGCTTGGTGGTCGATGCTATCTATGAGCTGGAAACTGTTTATCAACATGGTCTAAGGTCCTGCCAATATTATAGCAATGATGTTATAGCACACCCATGTCACAATGTAACTTTGTTCTCCACAAAGCATGCCATTCTGATGATGTTAACCTGATTTAATTGCAAAACATGCAAGTGTGCATTGTGATTCAACCAGGATAAGATGGTTGACAGAAAAGAAAATTGATCAGTGTCGACATTTCATTTTTCTAAGAAACTTGTGTACTTTCCGACAACAAGGCCTCCTTTGAATGTGATTTTAGGTCCAAATTTGAATCGTGCGTGGAATGTTGCGTAATATAGACAGGAAAACTGAACACATGCCTGAGCAGCTACACTTATTTAGGGGCCGTATCACATTTATCGTTCGTCCTGGACGCAAAACTTTACATTTGAGACGAACGCAGATGCAGCAACTAATTGGTTCACCCCAAACCCTGCTGGACGCAGCGGGAAGAACGCAGACGATACCAGACCATGGCAGTGGAACGCAGGCCAGCACACCTGCAGAGACGAACGCAGGCTGACTTTCTACCGGACGAACCATGCACTGTTCAAAGCCAAGCTATTAATAGTACAGGCCCCATCTGCGATACCTGAGTGACCTGCTTTGTTTGAGACGAACGTAGGAGCAAGCGCCAAGCATATTGATGCAGGCTTTGAATACATGCCTCACTTCCTCCATATATATGTACAATATATTTTTTGATGGACTTACTGCTTAAGTTTGGCCCTTCCTGTAAGTAAAGTTGTTTTTCCAGAGGCATTATCCAAAAAATGCCCTCACCCCCCCCCCGTGTGTTATTATTTTCATTCATCACATCAGTATTGCAGACTGCAGTTTTTTGAGTCATTTGTAACACATTTTCCTAGAACACAATGTCACAAAACAATCGTGATTGAATTAAATTAACTCGTCTTCTAACTCTACTGTATTCCCCGCCTTCATTTTATGTTGCCGATTTAATTTATGGGATTATATATATGTACACACAGTACCAAATGAAAGTCATTTTAACACCTCCGCGCGCAACTCTTGCGCTGCCCATGCCAAGGCAGCAGCGGCAACGGACCGAGCACTTTATAATACAGCACCCGCACCTGCTCGGACTTGGGCAAGTTACCGTGCGGACATGCTGCACCTTTATTTTGGGATCGAGGATCTAACAAGTCCAAGTGACAGATCGGGTCAACTGTGTGTGCCGTGTAACTTAAAAAAAAAAAAAAAAGACAAACAAACAAAAAAAAAACAACAACAACAACAACAACACAAAACAAAAAAACACACACACACACAAATTACAAAACCGGGTGACTCGAGTGGACTTCAACAGAAATACTATCGCCCAGGGTTAAGATTTTATTGCCGATGAAAATTGAAATAATAGGCAGCCTACAATGTAACGCAGCTGTTTCCCTGAGACTGCTCGGCGCTACCGTGGTCTTGCCTTGGAATCGGATCGTTCGCCTTCAATTTTGTTCAACCACTTCCCTCACCCTTCCTCTCCTCAGAATTAAATGTGATATAACACCAGCAAAAAACATTGCCATGACAAAACTTCGATTGCTATTATAGTGACGACTAAAAATAATGACACAACAAAAGCTGGTCATACCAAAATGCCCACATATCAAAATATCGTTATATCAGAAAAAAACGACAGGTCAAGGTAAGTGACCGGTCACACGACTGACAAACTTCAATGACGAAATGCAACAATGACAGAAAATAATGCAGTCAAATGATCGTCACAGTCAAGCGCCTGGTGGGCCTAACTTGTGTACGCATGATGACCACTGCTTGATGATCAACACCAGGGATCAACACATACACACATTTCTTGTTTGTGTAAGTTGAGTTATAACACGAGTTATATGACAAGAGGTGACAGAGCCAGCATCATTCAAAGTCACCTGAGCTGGCAGTACTATTTTGACAATGTATACATCCTTGATTTCTCACTATGAATCCGATGAATTTGTTTTATTTGCCTTTCTCTTCTCTGCCAAGTAATTGTGAATGTAAGAAAACACGGCGATTCAGGAATTTATTCAATATAGGCCCAAGGTGTAGCCTAACTATGTGCCTAAATGATTCCACGCCTGATATAGCTATCGAATGCAGGTGAATGAAAATGTCAGTCAGTTACCATTTTGCTCACAGGGGCTTTGCAGTGGGTCTCGTGGCGGGCTCGAAACAGTTGCATGACATTCTTATCAAAAATCGACCGGAAGAAGAGGGCTGTCACATGTTATTTATTGTTAAATAAAATACATGTTCATTTAAAGTCAAGTCGAAGCTAATACATACACATTTGTGAAGAAAATACCCGCCGTGATGCCCTATGGACATCGATGGACTCGTCCTGTAGTCATAGGTGACCATAGCATGACAAGAAGAGTGTGCCGCTGTTGGTCACGTGATCGAAACTTTCCAGAAACTGGTTGTTTATAAATAGAAATGACAGGCTGCGTGCCTGGCTTGCCACCAGAAAACAAGTCGAAAGTACTTCTTATTTATTTATTTATTTATTTATTTATTATTATTATTATTATTATTATTATTATTATTATTATTATTATTATTATTATTTTTATTTATTTATTTATTTATTTATTCATTTATTTATTTATTTATTTATTTTTGAGCCGTGAAAGTTATCTTCATGTACTTTCTAATCAGAATCAGTGTGGAGGTAATCCGTTGTACGGTTTGCGATCCACAGGCACAGTGGTACGCCTACAAATCAGTATAGACTTGAAAGTGAAAGTGCACCCTGACGAGGCATGCTCAAGCATACGGCCTCACGCAGCCACACTCACAGAGCTCAAAATTGCAATTCTTTTCGTTGTTATAGTCCCAGTTTAATACAACATGTACATGTATTATGGCAGTATATCAAACGCCCAGGGATTGATGCATCTTAATTCTTTACAGTTAGGCTATAAATGCTTTAGTTCTAAAAAAAACGCGTCAAAGTCGCAAACATTACAAAAATTGCGTCGTTAGAAAACTGATTTGGCAGGGACATTGACTGGTAACAAAAAATAATGTGTATACTTGTCAATGCCGGTATTAATTCTTTTCAGAAAATTTACTTGTTGCCACATCCTCGCGGAATCAACAGAAGTGAACATTTGTCCAGGAAGATATTGAAATATTTCAAAATACACCTGTTAATATGCTCATCTAGTGAAAAATACATATAAACATACTAAAGTCAATGATTTCAAAATGTGTCAGTCAATATTTGAAATGATGTCCCCAAAATACCAGTGTTTAACACTCCCAGAGAGATTTTTATGTCCGACTTTGTAAATTTTTCAGTTTTCATTTTTGTTCCTCTGACTTTAAAATTGTGCCTGAAAAAAAAACCTGAAAAAAATGAGCAGCCCCAGTTTTACTTTATTTTTATTTCGAGAACTGCACCACAAAAAACAGCCAAAAAACCCCGTAAACTAAGGAATAAAAAATGAAAGGCCTAAATTCGAAATGATACCTATGCCCGGGACACCCGAGCCATGCAGGATTCTTCAATTTTCATGCGGTAACTCGATGAAACAAATGTGCAAATAAAGGAGATTAACTTCAAAGATTGAGTCTGTAAATGTAGACCAAAATCAAATATCATGATATTTCCAACATATCTGCTAGTTGCAAGAAACAATAGGCCTGCTCTTAAAAAAGTCAATACGTTCAGTGGTAACTGTATGATGATCAACAATACACCCAAGAGTGTATCAACGTTTTACCACGGAGTAAATAAACTATCTTTGAACCAGAAATATTCATACATATTATACACGTTCCTGAAATAATATGATCCGACACTGAGTTCATTGTCTTTATTGTTAATTTTCGAATAGAAATACGGAGAAAGGATTCGTTGTTGCTGGTCAGTACATCCGTGTGTGAACTAGGCCTAAGCGAAATAAGCAGTTCCAGAGAAGATTTAGTCAAATCCTAACGAATTTCGATGAAATGTATGATGCTTTATTAATCAGAAACATCAATTTTAAATTTATGTGAAGCAGATATGAGAACAACCCGCCACAAAAATAATAATTTCCGTATCTGACTTGGCAAGCAAAGCTGTGCATGCGGCACGGAGATCTTGATCATAATCAGTCGTCTTCAGCAAAAAGAATTCTATCAGCTTTGTTAAGTACGTCTGGATATATTTCAAACCCTGACTTAATGTGTCGTGGTAGGCTATACACTTTCAGTCTTATCCACACCCGGCCCTGGACGAAATGATTACATATCTTCTGCAAACTGCGCAGTGCCTCTTGAGATTTTTGACCGCCATTTTGTGGATAAGCTGGTCACATGATACACCCACATAGTTTTGGAGAACTGACCAATGATGGGAAAGTGAAAATACCCGCGCCGCAGTCAAACACGACAACACATTTTTTTTATAAGCATCGAAATCGCAAATTTGTAAAGATATGCCCTCACATTCAGCATTGTCTTCGACTGAAAGATCGTGATTTGTGCTTGGCTTTGCCGCACGTTTGGGAAAACGGGCCCCGTGAAATACAACTGAAACCCCCATACAAGTACACGGCCGGCAGAACACGTGTCGTTCCGTACTTATAAAACATAGCTTTTTTACACACCGTCTTGGCTAATCAATAGTTTTGAGTGAGGTCTTCTTAACAGGAAAAGACTTGATACAAACTCAATTCAAATGGATTGTAATTTTCTTTCCATATAATGTCGCGGCTGGGCCTATATGTAGTTAGAGAATGGATACAATGGCCGGGTAACAATTCATGCCACACTTGTGTTGCCTGGCCTTCCGTGTCTTCTACACGAACTTTGGCACATTTGAATCTTTGCTGCATTCACATCAATGCCACTGCAGTACCCTCTTTCATGATCATAGTTTCGATTTCTTATTGAACATTATTTTCACACTGCGACACGACGAGAAGAGGAATACATAGATTAATATTCCCGATATTTTGCATTTATTAAACTTAATGAAACCCCAGAACTTAAAATAGAAAAGTGGAAGACTGCTGACAACCTAAATTCTCTCTCTCTCTCTCTCTCTCTCTCTCTCTCTCTCTCTCTCTCTCTCTCTCTCTCTCTCTCTCTCTCTCTCTCTCTCTCTCTCTCTCTCCATTTTTTCTTCTGCCACTTTTTCCGATAATACTTAATTATCACTCCCGTTTTTCCTTTCTTGGAATCTGTGCAAACATTGTCCATTACGACAAGGGGGGTTCCCACTCAAAGATCTCTGGTTAGCAGTTGAAGAACGTTTCAAAAGTTTCAAGATGATTTGGACTTTAATATACGTGCTACATGTCAGAACAGAATGGGATGGGTCATTTTGCCTGACAACCTCTCAAGAAGGAAAGACGTTTGAACATTTCGTGCATGACTTCTACAGAGACCGTTGGACACGGAAAATACGGATCAAAATATTTGCTACTCGTAATGGTAAACATACTGGCTAAATATCACAACTTGATTCACAACGATGATTGCTGTAATTTGTAAACCAATATCTCTTATTAAACTTGGCCAAAGGGATCAACATACTGCTATAAGCTAGTTCTGTAGGCCTAGGGTGCTTAAAAGGTGTACATGTGAGCAATGAAACTAACAATCTGTTGTTAGTAAATGCAAGGAGGTCACACCAAAGGAGAGTCCACTCTGGCTTTTTCGCCAAATCGATCATCTTTGCGGTTTTAAATGAGATTATTTGATAGCAATCGGATAAGCATACTGGGGAGGGGGGGGGTGCATGGTCTGGCTGCTTTGGGCTATGAATATCGCGCATATACTCACGCAAACTATACACCACCTTTGAAACCTGAGGAACATATTTCAACTTAAATTTCAATAAATCAATGGATTTGATATTTCATAAGTCCCAGCAGCACCCTAATAGCACGCTGTAAGGAGTACATTCGAACATACTCTGAACATCATTTGCCATCTTTTGCGAGTATATTCGGCCGCACCACAACTCAAGCCAACTTTCATCAGCTCCCCGTTCACCCCTATTGTCTATTTACCTGCAGCGTGTACATTTTATTGCAGACAAACGTCAATACTTGCGACTAGTTGTTTCCATTTTGTGTTTAAAATGAGAATTTCCTTGTCACACTGATAAAAATCTAACATCCACCCGTTTTTGTCTCAATTTGAATGATGAAGTCCAAAATCTACGCAAAAACTAAAATAATTTTGCCCGTTTGCGGCCTCAATGTTTCTCTTAGACCGCCATGATTTTTATGCTGCTGGAAAGCTCAGGATTTTGTCTCTTTGCGTCACAGGCTCTGTGATCGGTTAAAAATAAAGAATTCGTGGGATATCTTTTTTATGTTGGGTGCACCATTGTCGTGACGGCCGGCGAACCAAAGAAGTGCATTACAGCTTGCCACACATGGTTTGTGAGGGACCAACGCTGGCCCTTTGAAGTTCCGCTCTAGTGCTTGCAAGACAAGGCTTGTCCGGGACGAACGCTGGTCTCCGCTGGTGTTCGCTCTGGACGCTACCGGACGCAAGCAGACCTTGCCAGACGATCACAGATAATATCAGACGAAGAGCGCTACCGCGGTGCGTTCATTTGGGCCAGACGTTAATGCCCAGACGAACGATAAATGTGATACGGCCCCTTAGTGCTGGAACAAAGTAATGACCAAGTGGGAAACAATGTGCCTGGTATCGAGGTGTCTATGGGCTTTATATACAGCAACACTGGCAGCACAGGCTTCATTTTGAACTCCCAGATATTTGACCTCAACAGAGGAAGAAACCTTGGCAGGTAAGAGGCTGGGCTTTTCCCAGATTGAAGTTACCGGGAGAAAGGGACTTTCCAGAGCAGTAGTACAGAGATGATGGGAACTTTCGTACAGACTGGAGGATGTTAGAGGAAGACTGGAGTCGGAAGACCACGATTTTCATGCAACAGAGATGACTGTTACATGGTGCAGTTGGTGTAAAGAACCAGAAGTGTCCCTATGCAATTTTAGAGTAATTGGCGAAGCGCTTTTGGACAAAATCTTTTACAATTTTGCCAAAAATGAGCAAACACATTCATAATTAAAAAAAAAAAATCCTTGGAGCGTGATCATTTGAACACATTTGGTAGAGACCAACACACAGTATATCTTCAGCAAGTTTGTAGAAGATCTGACCAATGGTTTTGGTTAAGTCTAAAATTATTCAGTAGACAGATGAAAGCAGAACCATCCATTGAGCAGAGGTGACTAACAAGTCCATTGAGCTAAAAAAAAAGAGTAAATAGGAGAAAAGTCTGCACTGTGTTCAGCCTGGAAAAATGGAAACTATGCAGAGTCAAGGTTAATGGTACACAAATTGTAAAGAAAATTGCTGTCATTAAAATGTTTCCCGCTGACAACCCTCCCATCCCGCTTATCCTACGGCCCCTGTGCATCAGTAGGTCAATGTAAGGATGGCACTTTGGTGATTACTAGAGCAGTGAACACCAAGGGGGGAAGGAAGTTTGGGGTTGTCATATGTAGAGCAATTGTGATGTCATTGCTCCCTGTGGCTCCTCCTCCAGGGTTTCCTTCTGGAACTCTGAAAGAGAAAGGTATGGTTGTCCAGGTGGAGGCGACTGCCCAAGTGTTGATGGGCAAGGTGGAGGCACTGTTTACTGTTGTCAGCAGACAGCTGGATATGCTGGAACTCAAGGTTTCCTCTGGGGATCTTGTGGACACTCTTCCTTCCCCCACCCCCTCTGAGATGCCTGGCTCCTCTTTTGAAAGTAGGGCCGAATCATCTTCAGAGGTGGCCACACCGATGCCTAAGGTGGCTAGTGCAGTTAGGGTGGTGGCTCCTATGGAGCCTCCAATGGTGGCAGGGATCCGACCTCTTGGTAGTCCTTGGCAGTGAGGACTCAGCCATCACATTTGGGGGGTGGGTGGGGAGATGAGTCGATTCTCCTCCCTCCCCCGGTTGCAAGCATTTGCGCTCCTGCAACAGGAGGAAAAAGAGGAGGCACCACCACTATTCCTCTTCTCCTTCCCCAGAAGGGAAGATGTGGCAAAGAACTTTGGATCAGCTGAGGATAGACAACCATGTTCCTCAGCTGCTCTGCTTCTGGAGGGTGGATCGCTAGCACACAGAGACATACCCTGTGCTGTTAGCCCCACCACAGGAGCAGTTCCCTGTGTGTTCCATCCCCAATGGAGGTTGATCCGGCTGTCAATCAGCCTTCCCTTGGACAGGTCACACTCTGGTGAGGTATGCTGATGTGGTGCCAGGCTTGGGTGCTAGGGCTCTTGAGCATCCCTCCACTGATATGATGGATCACTTAGGTTTAGGAGCTACTCAGCCAGTATCAGAGGCAGTGAAAGTAGTCTCTCCCCCAGCCCCTAGGCCTATTCGCCTTGTGCGTGCCTGTTGGCCAGTGTCGCCTTACCCTGTGGGTGGGCTCTTGTCAGGTGTTTTGCCTGAAGAAAATTTCTGTGCATTGGAAGGGCTATAGACGCAGTATTGTTTTCCCTCTGCAACACCGGCTCCTGAGGTCAATGCAGCGTGGGAGCCTCATGCAGTTTCAAAGGGGAAGAGTCAGGAGAAGCGCTTAGAGGATCTGCTTTTCAGCTCTGGTGATGATGTAGAGGATTGTCCCATCACCAAGGACATTCTCAATCTCGACTTCAGATTTCCCAACAGGTCTCCCTCTATGGCAGAGAAGCTGGGTTCACTGTTCAGGGTGAATGTAGTTCCATGCGGGAAACCCTTCCAGGAGAGGCTGTGCTGCACAGCATTGTGGCACAGCCCAGGGCTGTGCCCATGTCAGTTGAAGCTGAGGCGGCCCCAAGTTGGAGGTGCTGTTCTCCACTTTGGAGGCCAGAAAGTTCTCTGCACTTTCTGCCAAACTGGCAGGGTTGGGAGACATGCCGGACAGTGGATCCAACGGGGATGGCCTAGCCCCGAGACGACCACTGACTAATCTGAAGGCAATGTTTGAGCTGTACCGGACTAGTAGGTCTGTGTATAAGTTCGCTCATGCAATGGTTCACACTCACAGGACTGTGGCTTTAAGGAAACAGAGTTCGTTTACCTGCCCCTGTCAATGCTTGGGCATTTTGCCTAGGACACAGTTGTGATGACAATCAAAATTGGAACCTTCCTCCACTGTTCGGGTGTTGTGCTGTGCATCTTAGGGAGGAGGCCTGTGACGACCCCTGGGTGCCAGCCTCCACCAAATGCTTGGTGGAGACCCTGCTTGACCTTGAGCAGTCTCAAGTTCGAGCTGTAGGTCACATGCTCAGGGGAGCTATTATGCTCAATGCCAATGTCAAGTTGGTGCATCGTAAAGGGCTCCTCTCTGCAACCTCCCTGGTGACAGGGCTTGGCAAATCTGTTTACCAGCTGCCCTTGGACCCAGTTGGTCCTGGGTCTTTCAGCCAGGGTTTTGTTCCCACTCCTTGATTTGCAGATAAATTGGCCAAGGAGGAGTGGCAGATGTCTGTGGATGAGGCTTTGCTGTGTATTGCGAAGTCCAACAAGGGACTTTCATTAGGAACATCATGCTACATGGTTGCTCATTGAAGTTTGCCACAGACAATTCTCCCATCCTGTTCCATTTCTTTCCTGCTTTGCATAGAGGTAGACTGGGAACTCTTGGTTAGGCCACGCAAATGCTTCTGAACAAAGAGGCCATCGAACCAGTGTTGAATGATGGGTCCCCAGGCTTTGACATTTGTCACTTTTTGGTGCCCAAAAGAGATGACAGACAAAGACTGGTAATTGACTCGTCGCACCTGAACTCTTATTTTATTGTGCAGCACTTCAAAATGGACAGCCCAGCTACCATCACGGCGGCAATGTGACAGGCCAATTGGGCAACCTCAAAAGACCGGAAGGATGCCCTTTTTCACATTTCTGTGGCTGAGCAGGCTTAGAAATTTCTATGCTTTGTGGTCCATGGCAGAGTTTATCAATTCCATGCTCTCCCATTCAGCTTAGTGCCAGCACCACTCATCTTTACCCAGATCATGAGCAATGTGGCAGCATTTGTGCACCAGCAAGGGATCCAGTTGCACATTTATCTGGATGATTAGCTCCTGTGGGCTCAGGATAAAAGTCTTCTTTTCAAAGACATGCAGTTTGTGTTGAATCTGTGTTTTAAGTTAGTAATCCTCAATCTTCCAAAATCCAGCCTGACTCCCACTACGGAGTTCCAGTTTTTGGGGATTCAATGTATAGCAGCTCCTTTCATCTGTTGGCCTTCAGAGGACAGTTCGAAGGGAGTCTTAGCCTTTTTCAAACAGTTCAGGAGGGCATCTGCTCCAAAGGCGCATCAGTGGTCGTGCCTGATCTGGACTTTGATGTCCATGGACTCTCTGAGGTGGGTTCATCATTGGCCTATGTAGCTCAGCTTCTGGAATCAGTTGGATCGAAAGATCGTCTCTTGTCTCAGCATCTCATGATCCACCGATAGGATAGGCTGATTTTATGTTGGTGGTCTCACGGAGGGAATGTGATGCCAGGGCAGTCCCTAGCAACATTCAGTGGTGAAGTAACTTTGTTCACTGATGCCTGCGTGCAGGGCTTGGAGCACATTTGGACTCAGGAGTATGACCTCCTCAGTGGAGGTAGTTTGCCATTAATGACTAGAACTGGAGGTGTTTGGTACTGCTTTTGTCCAGTTTTGATCACAGTTGGAGAACAAGCACATTTTAGTAACTTGCGACAATCAAATGGGGTTGGGTACATTGACAAACATTGGAGGTACAAGGTTGAAAAAGCTGTTGTCTCTGACCAACTTGAACCTGCTCTTGTGACATCAGTATGGTGTCAGGATCTACTCTCATCACATTTTGGGCAGCCTGAACATCAAGGCAGACCTATTCTTGGGCCAATCGAAGGTGATCAAAAACAAATGGTCTCTGAACTTTAGGGTGGTGGAAGGGATCTGGGCCCTTTTTGGGCGACTGTACATCAATCTTTTTGCCACCTCAGGACAATCACAAGATCGGCACCTTTGTGTCCCCATTTCCTGATGAGTTGGTGTGGGCGATGGACACTATGTGGATTTTGTGGAAGGAGACGTTGGCTTTCCTCTGACCCTGCTCTTGCCAAAAGGTCTGCGCAAGATTTGAGACGAGGAGTGGGAAGTCTTGTCGGCTCCTGGTGGCCTAAGATGGTGGGGTCCTTGAACCTTCTGGATTTGGGTGTAGAGCCTCCTCTGTCACTGTCTCTTTTTCGCTCAACTGCACTGGCAACCAGGTTCAACAAGTTCTACTGCAACCCACATTTTCTGAAACTTTACATCTGATGACAATTGCCACGGGGGTTATGTCAGCTGGCTTCTCAAAGGGAGTGCCTGAACAGGAGGGCCGCAGGAAGCTTTGTTAATTTTTAAAGGTTTATACCTTAGCAACACTGCACTGCTAAGGACTTTTCACGTTGGGAGGCGTCAGTACAGCAGATTGTGGACTTTCTTTGAAGTCTGACGAGGGGCACTTGAAGGTGTGCACCATTGAGGGATACAAGTCAGCCATTGCGACTACCCTTAAGACCAGAGGCAGAGTTTAGGGACAGATCATTATTTCCTCTGCAAATTTGTGAACAGTTTCTGTAAGGACCCTCCATTGGAGCGTAATATCGTGCCTTGCTTGGATCTCTCTGTGGTGCTTGGGGTGCAAACCAAGCCTCTGTTCTAACCTAAAGATATGGCTTTGATCGATCTAAATATCCTTACCTTCAAGGCTGTCTTCCTTTTAGCTTTGGACACAGGTGCTAGGCACAGGGAGATACATACCCTGGATATATCCCTCATCACATGGTCTGCTGATGGGAAGGATATCTCTCTGGGCCTCATGATGGATTTGAGTCTAAGACACAAGTGGCATGTGACCCTTCAACTGCTTTGAAGGTTTGGAAGATAAGTGACTCTTGACAACAATATCCAGGTCTGAGCACAGTCGGGCCCTTTGTCCTGTTAGAGCGCTCTGGTTGTATTTGACTGAACCTCATTGAGCTACACAGAAGCTTTGGTTTCTCTCTCTGAGGTAGATGGAATCTGGGACTGTGTCACCTAATACCTTCTCCGGATGGAGAAGGAAAATGATTTCCTGGACCTCTGGAGTGGCCAGAAAGGATGAAGACCTTGCACATTCTCTGCCTGCTGGTACATATTGTCCAATACGTCAGTTGGGGATATCATGGTGTATATAGCTTTTAGAATTTAAAAAGTGTATAAAAATCTTTGTTGACATCAATATTGGTGGCGCCACCTGTAGTATTATGTAATACACACGTCAAAATGTGAAAATCTTGTGACCAGACCAGCATTCTTAATTTTTAGCCTTGCTGACCTGTCAGTAGCGGAGCTTACCCTGTGGTCCTTTGTCTGTCGTTGCCTGTCATCAATTGTCTGTTGTCAACAATCCACTTCTCCCAAACTGTCAATTTCATTTCAACCTTGGAGGCAATGTACCTTGGGTGGGTCTCTACCAAGTTTGTTGTGATTTTTTTTGGTGTGTTTTTGCTATTGGTAACCTCTTTTCAGAACTGTCACTCAGATTAAGCTGAAACTTAGTGGATATGTTCCTTGTGGAAGGGTCAAACAAAGTTGTCCACAGGGTGGCAATGATGTGGATTCCTGATTTTTTACATTTTTTTTTTCAATTTGGGTACTTATCGGTAAATGCACCTTTCCTATTGGTTACTATGTTAGTCAATGAGCATTCTAATGCTAATTCACATTGTTGAATGTTGTGGAAGGGTCAAACAAAGTTGTTCACTGGATGGTTCTTATCGTTAAATCCACATTTCCTTATCATCACTATGTATGTCAGTGGACACTCTAATGCTAAATCACATTTTGGACTTTTTCTCCAAACCCATGTGTCGGATTGTAAGATTCAAACTTGATGGCAGTGTACCTTGGGTGGCTCTCTACCAGGTTGCTTCACTTGGTTGTGCTCCATTGATTTTTGGAACTTTGTATGATTTAAAAATTTTTTTTGGAGCAAAGCTTACAAAATCGCAAAGGTATATGAACATGTCTACTGAGCACAGGACTCTATCAGTCCTCTTGTTGATGGATCTTCATGAAATTTGACAGGATTGTGGAGGAGGTCCAAATGTAAAAGGTTAAGATACTGGTGGCCCCACCTGTAATTTGACGGAAAAGATGAGTTAAGATGTCTTGAAGGATATAAAAGTTATATCTCCAAAAAAAGAAAATCAATTATATATTCCAAATTTATAGTATAGATCATGTCCAATATATCATGAAAGACAAGCGACTTTGACCTCTTTTTAAGGTCACCAGGCCCGCTAAGTTGGAAGAGGTGATTTTGTAGTGGTAGGGTGTAGTTATGCCCCCCCCCCCCGGGGGCATATAGCAAATACTTTGCCTGTATGTGTGTGTGTGCGTCTGTCCAGACAGTTGTCACACGATAACTCAGAAAAAACTTTTGACAAAGGGCTTTCATATTGCGCAAGCATATTGTCCTGCACCAGCTTTCGGACAAGTTCGGAGATTGGTCACCTTGACCCAATTCTCAAGGTCACATAGCCTTTTTTTGTGAATGTGGTTTATATGTGATAGCTCAAAACGTTTTTCACTTTAGGTTTCCATATTACACTTGTTTATAGTACTGCAAATAGTCCTGCATTGGTTTTAGAGACCTTAACACAATTCCCAAGGTCACAGAGCCATTTTTGTGAGTGTTGTCTTCACGCGATAACTCCAGAAAGTTTTTGATGTAGGCTAACATATTGCACTTGTTTATAGTCCTGCATAAGGTCCAAGGCGAGTTCGAAGCTGAGTGAAGTTGACCCAATTCCCAAAGTCACAGAGCCATTTTTGTGAATGTGGTTTTCACACAGTAACTTTAAAAGTTTTGGACTTAGGGCTTTCATATTGCACTTGATTATAGTCCTGCAGAAAGTGTAGGACGAGTTTGAAATTGTGTGACCTTAACATAATTCCCAAAGTCACTGATGCATTTTTGTGAGTGTGGTTTTCACCCGATAACTCAAAAAGTATTTGATGCAGGGCTTTCAGATTGCACTTGATCATAGTCTTGCAAAAGGCCTAAGGCGAGTTTGAAGATGGGTGAGCTTGACCCAATTGTAGCAGTTGTGTAAATTTCATATGTGATATGAAGTTTGTTCACACTGCTGCTGTAAAATGACCGATTTTACTGGTATTTGTTTAGCATTCATCAATATTGCATGTAGAAGAATTGGGGAATTTTTTGGTATTATGCGCACCTAACTTTCTGAGTTTTTTTCTGGGACAGTACAGTGTCATTATAGAGTGGAGCATATGTTATTGTTTACATGAATTTACCCATAATTCCTGGTCACACTGCTGTTCCCGCTCTCTGTTCCCTTGTAGGGTGAAAAATTCCCGCCGAGTGTATTACTTTGTTTTTCACCTGACCCCCGGGCAAGGCTTTCTATTGGACGGTGGTGCTTGGGTATAAATATCTCAGGTTCCGCTCGATCGGGGTCCTGGGTCTTATTGTCTGCCGGTGCTTTGAGGTGCAGCTCTGCTTCGCTGTTTTCTGAGGGGAGATTTCTGTAGCCGCGTCGAGGAGTTCAGGTGATGTAGACTTTTTCAGTTTTGACTTGCCTTGGCATTTGGGAGATCTTGATTGCAACATGTTGCGAAAGATTTCTCTGAAGTTTGGGCTTTTCATTTTTCCCCGGGCAGGTAAGCTAATTGTTTCGGCTGGGAACTTCAAGGTGGACTCGAGGTTTTCTGTTTTATCTTGGCTGTTAAACTGAGAAAAGTTGGTTACCAACTCCCCCGTTTTTCTGGCTTATTTTCTTGTGATTCCCCTCATTTATGTCATTCTTATGTTAGCTGAATTTTTCATAGGGATCTAGGAGAATGCTTAATTCACGACCAGGTTGCCTATATTGTCCTTAAGTATTGTGTTTGTGCCTTTTTGTCCAGAACCACTTCCTAATAGTCGTTACCCTATTCCGCTGTCCGAACACTTTACTCTCCGTAAGAGTATGTTTTTCCGTGTTTATACATTTTTCCCTTCCAAAGGTATAGAGTTAAAATGGGAGGAAATAATAAGCGTTATTAAGAGGTATCGGACCATGTGGCAGTCTGACATCATTCTTTTTTTTTTTTTTTTTTCGTGTCTAAGTCAGATGGGATTTAGGATTTGAGAGTTAGTAGGTGTAAAGTGTTGTATATATGAATTGTCTTTTTAGGATAAACGTAGCCTGAGGAGAGGATTCATCCATTCATTTTTATGGAGACCCGCGCACTTTCCATAATAACGTTTGGCGATATTTAGCTGAAGTTTGCAGAACTAGGTATTCAGCTTTAAAGATGCATGTCTCAGTAATAAAATGCTTAAACCAGATTTAATTGCTGAGGACATGGGTGAAAGTTTGATGAATTTATTTAAATGCAACAGTATTTAAATAACGAGATAAGTTTATATTGAAAAAGTTTAATTTTGCGGCGCAAAAAATCGTCACAAGATTAGGTTGAAGATGTTTATAATGGGACAAGTACGGTTCCAGAGTTTTTTTTGTATAAAGGGTGATTAGGAGAACTTTTGAGTTGCGAACTGCATGTATTCGTAATCGCATGGTCCCATGATCTGTAAAAGTTTTTAGGAGAACTCAACTGTATGAGTTTTTTCTGCAAGGCCTTAGGGTAGGGTATTTTATTCTCTCATGATATCGTAAATTGTTCTGTTAAATTGAAGAGAAGACATTCAGTAAGTCAAAAATCTTTTCCGTAGTATGGAACATCGAGATCAGAGGTTTGTGGATCGGCGATAAATGAATTCATTAGCATAGTCAGGGGGTTTCCTGGTTGCCCGGAAACTCCCTCCCCCGGCAGTGGCCCAAGTAATCAAACAATGACCCTTAATAAACAGTGTTTTCATATATAATATTCCTACTGAAGACTACTAACACATGAATGTGATTATCTATATTTAAAAACCAAACAAAACAAAAACAAAAACGAGCCCCCCCCCCCAAAAAAAAAAACAAAAACAAAAAACAAACAAACAAACAAAAACAAAAACAAACCAAATTTGCCGCTAGTGGTACTCTATGAGAGTAGGCTTGTCCTTCTTAAGAAACAAAAAGTGGGAACATGGTCTTCCGTAAGCGTTTATACTGTACGCCTGCTGTTTGCGATTTTTTGTATTAAGTTCGAAATGGAGGAGCCCGCCAAGAAGAAACGAGAGCAGACATCACTTTTGGAGTATTTTGAGAAACAGTTATGTTATGAAGGTTGATGATCCAATAATTAAGGTTGAACAGAAAACAGCACGAGACATTCGCTAAGTTTAAGTGTGTGATATGCATATCAAAGTAGCAAATGGTCTCGTTATGACAGTCCAATTAAATGCCCATAGTCCTATATACTTTTGGCCCAGCAGATCTAATAAGGCAGATGTGACGAAGGTCAAGCCTAGTTTCCCTACTCGTGGCAAACGGCTTGAAGTTGTCTATTGTAATAAAAATTAAATTGGACAAAAATCACCATTTTGTATTTGACGTACTCACTGAATAAAAAAGTGCACTTTTGAAATAAGTCACAGAGCAGTATTTATTGACAAATGGATATTGTGACATAAGTGAGTCATTATAAGTTTGATTCGCATTGATTCTCTGTCTGATGTGATATCTTGTGCGGCGTGAATTCAAAGAAAATCACAAAAGTGGTCCCGTGGTTCATGGTACACATAAAACAACTTTCAGCACTACAATTGACATGAAAATGTCCACAACTAAAGAAGGTTGTTGAAATAAAACACACAATTAATATTACATAGCACGGCCCACATTTACATTAACAAAACTTGACTTTCAAATTTGTGTAAGTTCTTATAGATTACAAAAGGCACGGTTTTTGACCGTGATGGACACTTTCTTCTACATATGTTGTCCATCTTCGCATTAAATCACGTGGTTATAATTAACATTTTCCTCCAAATATTCCGAGAAAATGATGGCTTCACATTCTGATTCCTCATCCTCTAAAGAGCTTTCATTCAAATTTTAGAATTGGTCCACGTCAAAAGCTTTCGTCTGCGCATTTTGCATTGAACTATTCTGCAGGTCAATAGCTTTGTTCTCCTACTTTAGACTGAAATACGCAAAGGAAAGCTCTTGACCTACAAAAGAAGAAATCTTTCACGGACGACCTCTTGTTTCACTTTGAAATTCCTGTTTATACCTAGTCACATGGATGGCTGTTATCATTTATATATTTCTGTTATTATTTTAGACATATAGAATTAACTCTGTCAGTGCCAATAACGACTAAAATGGCACCCCTCTTCACTACATACAAAGTCGTTGTTAAAGCACCTTGTATTGCAAAAAAAAAAAAAAAGTAAAACTTCAAGATGATATAGAAATGGTCCAGAACAATAGGCCGCCTTGGCGCACCTTTGGCGATGTCAGAGAGCCCTTAAATGACAAAACTTGCCAAATCCACACTGAGGAAAGCTTTTGCCCCAGTCAAAAACTTGGACCTGAACAAGTATGGTTCCCCCTGGACTCGTCATGTTGACAGTGATTTTAGGTGCAAATTTACTCAAAATTTTCTAGTAATTTGCATTAAGATGAACACCCAGGAAAACAAATAAACAACGTGATTGTCCCCAGCAGCGGCGCTGACAACACTGTGCCACAAAAAAACTAAAGAAAATGGTCTGGCTTGTCTTCCATCATCGCCAGCATTTGCTCTACAGCATACAACATGTATTTTTCCAAATGTGAAAGTACTCTTGTCCATTCTCTGCACACTCCCGGTCACGTCCTCTACTGCTGAAGGATCCTTTAGCGGGTTGAAATGCGTCAAGTTGCCATGGCGATCATCTGTGGGGAATGAGCGCTTGGCAGGTCTAGCATTAATGCACCTGCATGGGGATATTCCTTTAGAAACAGTCGACGAATTTGCTAGACGGAACCCTAGAAGGCTGCGGCTGGTCCACATGCTGTCACAGTCATAATTAGCACCTATGACAATGCTGTACATATAGGGCTAACTGATCATGACTGTCAAGACATTTTTCAGAATGGGCTTAGCTTTATAATAAAGTGTAGTTGTTAAGTTGAGATGACATCCAATTTCGTTCATATTATTGCCCAAATTAGCACCATAGTCACCATTTTTGAAATGAAGAATGAGCTTAAATTTTGAGAGAATATATATATATATATATATATATATATATATATATATATATATATATATATATATATATATATATATATATATATATATATATATATATATATATATATATATATATATATATATATATATATAACTCATTCTTTACTGCAAAGATAATGACTATGGTGCGAATTTTGGCTTCCAAAATACACCATTTTATGCCTGTAATTTCAATATATTTTTTTTTGGGGGGGGGGGGGGGAATCGCATGTGTCGGTTAACCACGTTAAAATAAGTTGTGCGACGTAAGTGTGTATTAGTTTAAATTTTGGGAAAGTAGCGAGAGGGTGTAAGGAATTCTCCTGTGTAGTATCATTCCTGTAAAACAAAAGCAATTGTCTATTCTTGGTGACTTGTATGCAGTGTCGTGGAGTGCATTCCGAGGTAAAAACGTTTCACAAACTATTACGAGGTCAAATGCTTCGAGGCGGGCTTTGATGAGTTTCAAGAATCGGTTTGTCAAAACCACCAGGTTATATAATCGATTCAGGCGACCAGGTTTGCGCCCTCAAAAATGTATACAAGGCATTCAATTTAAATTATCAACCGCAGAAATCTTATACATTTAGATTAAGATTTTGCCCGTTGATTAAAAGAAGAAAGCACTTTCACTGAAAAGAAGCATTTTCCGCACGAATTACCATGAATAGACTGGTTTTCCGGGTCTGGTAATATTTTCTATAACAGCCAATTTATTTTTTGTTGCTTCGACGTGTCCTCCATTGTTCTAAATTACGATAGGTAACCAACATGTGTTGGTTTTCTTCCCGGAATTTTTTCCTTGGTACTAGTGAACTTCTAAAGTTTGAACATGTGATCTTTGTATGCCTGCATGCTGGTGACCAGACCAAGTCCGCAGTGATAACCCGCGTGTGCACTGTGATAAAAATGTCGGCTGTTCGCTCAATGGTACCAGAGAGTTTTGATCTGCATAAATTAGCAACTTTAGATTGACCTTTCGAAGGTCAGGTCAGGTCAAAAATCAGGTCAACTTAAAGTGAGGCTGCTGTGTTATATCATGATAATATAAGGTTTACAATTGATTACTTGTTGTGTGAACTGAACTCATGTGTGTTCAATAGGTTTATGATAATGATATTGGTTATGAAAAGAAGAAAACTGATTCATATATTGTTATTGGTAATTTGTCCAACTTTATACGAGTTTATATATCTTTGCGTTGCAAACTTATTTCTTCAATTAAATACTGGTTTAAATTTTTGTTAGAATAGAAACAGCTTAAATGAATTTCTCTTCTCTTTAATTTCCAAGAACAATATGAACGTATGCTGATTGTGATCGGACTTGTGTCTTTATAATGAATCAGGTTGGTAGATTATTTAGTTATTGGTTCACGAGGACTGATATAAAGTTTTCTATGTTGGGGTTAATGTGTTAGTGTTAGGTGGTAGGACAGCTTGTTGTCAATTATGAGTTGTGTGTGGCTGATAGGGATACTGTTTAGATGTTAGGTGATTCGCCCATATATGAATGTGATCAATATAAATATTTAGGTATCCTATTTTCCAAATCATTGGTAGACTCTATTCATATTAAGTCTCACCTAAAACCCAAAGCCCAACAGCTTTGCAACTATATACCTAGTATACTTGCGTCCCATGAAAACATTAACAGAGTAACTTTCGGCGATAAGCTATGGAAAAATGTACTGCTGCCGTCATTGTCCCATGGATGTGGAGTCTGGTTAAGTAATACACAAGAAAACGTACCCATTGTAAGATCAATACAGTATTCACTAGCACGCACAGTTCTCAGGTTAAAAGCATCGCCTGCAATTACAGCCACTCTTGGAGATTTAGGTTGGTTGCCTATGATCATGTTTTTGGACAGGCAGAGAATCAAATACTTTCATCGTCTAAACTCTGAACTGAACGACTCCCGCCTTTGCAAAAAGGTTTTCATGAAATTGTAAGATAATTTTAGAAATAAGAAGCCTAGCGTGTGGCCGTACATGGAAGAAATCAGCAATATACTGACTAATGTTGGCCTAGACCATGCAGTTTAAAGGGAGAAAGTCGATTTGCCTAACATTTACAATAAGTTGAGTTTAGAAACATTCAGTCAAAATTTTTTCAATGAAATCAACAATATGAAATCTCTGTCATTATATAAACTCTTGAAAACACATACTAAACAAGAAGACTATTTATATCACTTCAATGATTTTGTAGGTGCTAGACTTAAGTTCAAAGCAAGAACGAACTGTCTAGGTCTTGAAACTGATTTAGCACGATGGGATATTTCTGAAAGTGATTTATGAATGGCTCATTGTTTGTTAAAACATGTATGTTTCTGGGATGTGAAAGCTTCCCTTTAACAAAGGCGGTTGCCACAGTGTTCGATAGTATATGTAAAGGGTTTCTGAAAGACGCATGGCGTGTACGTCGAGAACATAGAGAGCAGATGTTAGCACCGGACACAATCTAGTTGGTGATGTAAATAATGTATATTAACCTTGTTTTTAATATGTATAATGTTTGATGTGATTAATCGTGTCTGTAATATATCATATTCATGCTAGCATTTTGAATTGTACTTTGATTCCATACATTGTAAATATGATGGTAGTGAATGTTTTATTTTCTACATTGTATACCAAGAGTGTGTGATGTACGTGTCCTTATGCTTTCAAGAGTTTTCTCCCAATGAGTGGTTTATCTCTAGTTTTAGTGCGGGGGACATAGAGCTATGAGAAGCCTATTGAAGGTTGCATGCGCATGTAAAAAGTAAATTTCAAATGGTAAATGGATGCTGTTCCACGTACGGCTCAATGCTGAACGTAGATACAGCCCTACCACACACAAATGTTTACTTTTTAATATAGACGGCTTATTGTAATATCATCATGGAATAAACCCCGTTCCATTGATGCCCCCGCTGTAAAGGGGTAGTTTTCCGAATAAAATTATTATTATCGTTTTATTACTGCCTTAAGGAGTTTTATTTATATTCAGTTACAGCTTATAGATGCACTTGGAGAAGGCCTTCAAGTGGTAGGATCACTCTCGTGGACTTTGTCTCTTAAAGTCAAGGAACTTTGTGATTTATTTCTTGATTGGACTAAAAATTATTTCCGGATAATTTTAATCACCTACAATATGTACCGCTTATCAGCTTGAGTGAGGGTGATGTTATTTTTGTTATTGTCCTTCTTAGTCTGTGTGATGTTTGAAGTATATAAAACAAATATGAATACAAACATATTTTTATATAGTTGAGTGGTTATCTTGTAACAAGGATGCTGATCAGATCCCACATTCCTTGGTACTTACAAATGCAGGATTTCGAGTCTTCCCCTTTGAAGGGAAATTCTGTGCCAGAGGGAACTTTTATCATAGAAATTTTTCATTGAAGCGGTGATTGTTACACACTTCCCAAAATCACAGAGGAATTTTAGTAAATGTGGATTTCATGCAATACACTAAAAGTTTTTGATATAGGGCTTTCAAATTGCACTTGCTCAAAATGTGTTTAAGTAATTTTTTTGTTTATATTTAAACTATGGAAAATTAAATGTGGTTTAAAAAATAATTAAGATTTAATGACTGCACGGTTACAAAAGATGTAAATGGGCAAACATTCATCAAGATGTCTACTGTCATAAAATATATAGTCTTAATGGTTTCAAATAAAAGTTAGAGAATACACGTTAAGATATTGAATAAAATTGAGCATTTTCTATTTTTTTTTTGTTCTAAAGTGTTGTAGCCCCTTAAGTCAATTATTTCAATTTAAAATATAAGGGGGGGGGGCTATGTACCTCTAAAAGATGATGGCATTCGTTTTAACATAGATTTTGAAAAGTAGTCCGCCAAGCAGAAAAAGCAGAAATTTTACATTAGAATTACCACTACTTTTTTGAACATTGATTCTCATTACAGTCTGAATGAAAAGTGTCACAACTGTTTTTGCTACCGAGTGTATGACATCATACATCCTTTACATATGTTTAGAGCAACGCAATTCCCCTTCCCTTCACGTCCTGTAAATATTATCCATCATACCTTTCAGTTCTCTCTCTCTCTCTCTCTCTCTCTCTCTCTCTCTCTCTCTCTCTCTCTCTCTCTCTCTCTCCTCTCTCTGTTCTTTATTGTTCTATCTAGAGGTGCTAGGTTTAATATTTTCAGCTTCTTTGGCCTGTATGTATCGCACATGAAACGTGAAAAAGAAAATAATCTCACTGTTGAGGTGTCGGGCTGACACAGTTTACTGATTCAGAACACACATTTCCGCAAAATTTTTGTGAAATTGTGAATGCTTACACAACAACTATTCGGAAACCTGATTCTAATAAGAAAAAATTAGATCAAATGTTTTGCAGCATTCCTTTCAAACACAAAATCATTGACTCACTAAACATTCAGTCCCTTTTCAAATTGAAATTTGTACGTAACATGATTCCCAAGGAATGCAAAATAAAAGATCCCCCCATCATTTCCTATAAATATGGCAACAATATTGGACAAAGTATCATGAATTACAAAAAATTTCTGGCTTCAATTACTCTTGAGGATATCGCAGCAAATCAAAATTGTGACTGTATGTCTAATAGTAAATATTCTAATTTTGTTGATGCACACCACAAACATGTATTTACAGGTAACTTGGATATAATACAAAATTCAGATTTAAAAGAAATAATGAAAAAAGGTACAAAATTTCGGATATGTCCCAAGTTGAATATTGGCAGTATTTTTCAGGATACATGTGATGCACTCGATTCCTACTGTATGAAATGGGCAAAGAAAGAAAAAATGGAATTTCAGAAATTTGAAGGATGGTTATCAAACTTGAAAAGAGTCTTTAGAAATAGAATTTATCGTTACAAATCCCACATTAAGAATTTCAATACGGTTAATCTAAAACAGCCTAAAGTTTCTAAAGCAGTCAAAGAACTACAAGATAGATTTGTAGTCACTAACATAGATAAGGCAGGTAACAATTTTGGGATCATCTGCAAAAAATATTATTTGGATGTTTTGAAAAAGGAACTTGGTATAAACAATATTTCAGACATAAGAGGAAATGACGTTTATAAATTACACAAACAATCCATTGATAATTTGATAGATACACATAAAGATGAGATGAAAAGGAATTTTAATATCACAATTTCTGAAGAGGACTCCTCTATTCCACTTTTGTTCTGGATACCCAAATCACATAAAAACCCTTTTAAATCTAGATTCATAGCTGGTGCTTCAAAATGTACTACAAAGCAATTATCAAAAGAAGTAACATTGTGTTTGACTGCAATTAGGAATCATTTTTGTAAATACTGTAATGCAATTTCTAGAAACTGTGAAATAAATTGTTTTTGGAGTATTAACAATTCTTCCCAGTTTGTATCTAAAATCAAAGATGTAAAGGCAAAAAATATCAAATGTTTTGATTTTTCTACACTGTACACAAATCTACCCATAGATGAAGTCAAAAGTTCACTTTCAGAATTAATTAGCAAAATGTTTAAACATAATGGTAAACCATACACAAATATTAATTCATATACAAAGAAAGCATATTGGTCACACAATAAATATTCAAAAAGTAACGTTAAATCTTACACTGTTGAAACTTTGATAGATGCTATAAAATTTCTCTTGGATAATACTTTTGTTCAATGCGGACCATTGGTTTTCAACAAATAAAAGGCATTCCAATGGGTAGCAACTGCTCCCCTTTACTGGCAGATTTATATTTAACCTGGCTTGAATTTAAGTATATGAATAAATTGATGAAAAAGGACTTTCAAATGGCTACAAAATTATCAAACAACGCAAGATATATTGATGACATTGCTTGCGTAAATGTACAAAATTTCAGTGAAATTGCTAAAGAAATTTACCCAAAAGATATCCCTTTGGAGGGTAACAATTCAGATGGTTTCAGAGATGTGTTTTTGGACTTGGATATTCAGGTCACTAATGACAGGTTTTGTATTAAAGTCTATCACAAAATAGATGAGTTTAACTTTGAAGTGGTTAATTATCCTTTCCCGGACAGTAATATTTCGGAAACTATTGGATATAATACGTTTTTGTCACAGATTTTGAGATTTGGTCGTATTTGTTCTAAATTTCAGGACTTTGCATCTAGAACCAAATTTATTTACAATAAACTTGAGTCAAGAGGATTCAAAGATGTACTTTTGATCAAATATTTCTACAAATTTTGCTGTAAATATCCCGAGATGGTTAGAAAGTTTGGCTTCAATAATTTTAGAGATTTTAGACTTGCCTGTTTTGCTACTTAATTTTATCTTTTGGCATCATTCTGTTTTAATGTTCACCTTTCAGACATTTTAGGCTAGCTTGTTTTCTGTTAGGTCAAACCCCCAGGGCTATAGGTAGCAAGCAGCTACTGACGACAGTTACAAGCTCGCCTAATTGTGCTTGATATCTGTTTAAGAAATATTACATTTTCGTTGCATTCTCTTTGACTTAAGTACAAATAATGACTTTCATTCTTTTCTGACTTTCCTATAATTTAGCTGTTAATATCCAAAGATTATTAGAAAGTTTGGCTACAATAATTTACAGTTTTTAGACTTGTCGGTTTTGCTACTTAACTTTATCTTTTGGCATCATTCTGTTTTAATGTTCACCTTTCAGACATTTTAGGCTAGCTTGTTTTCTGTTAGGTCAAACCCCCAGGGGCTATAGGTAGCAAGCAGCTACTGACGACAGTTACAAGCTTGCCTAATTGTACTCAAAATCCTGTTAAGAAAAATTGTTTTGATAACATGTTTTTTGACATAAATGCTAATGACTTTCATTCTTTTCTTACATGCCTAAATGCACATTTACTCAAAATATACAGTATTTTCTTAAATGTCACAAACCTGACACATTAAGTTGATACATTGACTCAGAGTTGGCAGTTAAATAGAGCTTAATTGTTTGGGGGGTAGGTGTCATCACAGAGTTTGTTTTACATTTCTGGTGCAGGATGTCCATTGTTACAGTCCTTGTTGGGATTTCCCTTGGTTTGTACAGGTGGTCTAGTTGCAACTGTTTATTTTACTATCACTGGGACTGAATATAAGGCCCCAGCTTGTTTCCACTTCAGTTATACACTGGCGGGTGGTTTAACTGGGATAAACTGTCCAGCCAGAAAGGGTACATATTGGTTCAGGGGTAAGTCAAATTGTTATTATCAGAACCTGTACTATACAAATTTAGTAATTATGGTTTGTTTGACAGGGGTTCTTCTTTCATAACGAAGCTCTGCATTTATAAGCAAAACTTCACGTATTTAGCTAATTCATCATTTGCCACGTTCTTATTTATTCTTTATTATGTGGGTTGTCTTTGCTGAATATTTAGCTTAGACAAGGAGCCGCTACTCAGAGAGACATGTACGGGTAAAAGGCTCCGAAACATGTTGAGTAGTTACCCGCTGAAGACCCTTTAATTTATTTGGGCTGATACAGCCTATGACAAAATTTTACAGAGGAACTTGTGCAATATAGACAATAGTAGTTCCATATGTATACAGGTTAGACAGGGACAGGTTAGCTTATGGGGAGTAAAGAGTTCGAACTGCGGAATAGGATATTGACTACTAGGAAGTGGTTCTGGGCAAAAAGACACAAATACAAATTATACACTTGTCTAGACAGTTGAACTATCAATGTATCTGTCAAACTGTTGTTTCAGGTGAAAATTAAATAAAAGGAAGTACATTTCACTGTTGAAGTCAGAAAGAATGCTATGATTCATGCTAGATTGCTAATGGTTACAGCCAACGGAATATTGATCTCTCCATACTAGGTGTTGAGTATTCGTCATGTTTATGCAAAGGAAACTTGCAATTGATCACCAATTCTTCTTTCAATGTAATGGGTATGTTCCACTTAGGAACGAATTACAATATGAAATAACATTTCTTGGCAACTTAAATATGAAAACCTTACTGTTTGTAATGGGAAAAAAGGCATTACAAAAAGTCAAAGCGAGGACCTTTTTGGCTTTGCATGAATATATATATATATATATATATATATATATATATATATATATATATATATATATACATATATATATACATATATATATATACATATATATATATACATATATATACATATATATATATATATATATATACATATATATATATATATTTGAGCCAAGTATGTTTTAAACCAAAGTCTAAACTCCGGCCTGTCAAACGTTAGCTTAACTTAATTGTAGAGAGCGCTACAAATAAATATTTGGGTGACCCTGATTTAGGACATATAGTCCGCTATCACCAGGGTCATCAAACAGGAGAGGCTGCAATAAAATCCTAACCTATGACACTCAAACTTAAAATGGAATTAATTAAATACATCTTAACGCCATAAAAAGGCTTACAAAATAAATGAGATCATGCACACATTTACCACATACATATATAACAACTTGGCACAACGACAGTTCTTGATATTTTTGTGGGGCTTTTTTTAATGGGCTTTTTTTTTGTTTGTTTGGTTCTTGTTTTGTGTTTTTTGTTGTTGCTTTTAGTCATGTCAACTATTATGACAGCGTCAGTATGTATTTTGTGATGCTGGAAACACCACAACAGATAAAATTTCTTATTTTACGCTCGCAACAGCTGAACTGTTGATACATTTGCATGCAACCATATAAATCTGTAGCAAACAGCCTTGCATATTTGACCAGCGTTAAAACACTATCAATGACATTATTGGAAGCTCGCTTTACGCAAGAAGGACTAGGTGAGTTGTTGACCCAATTTTAAATGGAAATCTTAATTTGTCTTAGAAGCTATTTGACGCTTTTATTACTGTAATAATGAGTTCCAGTAGTGACGTATGGAGGCCTACCCTATTAAAGGGACTAACATGAAACAAACTTATGTCACTTTGTTTTAAACCTGTCCCAGGAAGCATAATTGTCAAGGTTTGCGAAATATACTTGGAGTCCACCGAAAGGATGCAACTGTTGTAATAGAAGCTGATCGGTGGCGGGGGGGGGGGGGGGCGGATTTCGATTGATGTAGCAAGTAAAGCGGTAAAGTGCTGGATTCATCACCAAAATTATAAACAGAATTGGCTCGTGTATAGGTGTTTGGCATGCAGGAAACTTGGAAGAACTTGGGAAGAACCAACAAATCGAGAACACGGCTTCAGATGTCCATGAATGTCAGTGGCTAAAACATATCAATGCTGTTGACAGAGTAAACAAAATAAGCTCCGAACATAATGTAAGCTCAAGAAAAAAATTGGAGTAGAACCTTACCTGCAAAGTAATATCCCTGTCCATCAAAGAAATACTGTGAGTGAGCTACCCGGGGATGGATGGGTGGGGGTACTTCCATGTTTTCATTACCCCCAGGATTAGAAACACCCCCCAAAATGTACACAGCCGGATTAGGATAGGGTAACAATTAGGGTGCACCGATGCAGCACTCCTTTCAACACATTACAGGATTAGTGTAGAATTAAGATAGGGTATTGTATAAAAATGTCTGAGGCACATACACACCCTGATGTTGAGTATGTGCGGGGGGGGGGGGGTGAACTACGAATAAGTTCTCATATGCTGGCAGCAGAAACTGGCCCATACCCAAAAAATAACGCTGCTTACCAAAGAAAATGCATCATGTGTAGTGTGGGTCTGGTGGAAGATGCAATGCACGATATATTTCACTGTAATGCCTATACTATGTTTAGGTATAACCTTTTTGAATAAAATGAACACTGCTAACAGCCATTTTCTAATTCTTGTGGACATCGAGAAACTTAAGTTCATAATGAATCCGAACGGAAATGATCGTATACAGGACATAAAATACATCAATGAGATCACAGATCTGGGGAACGACCAATTGGAAGATAAGTGAAGTATTATAGCTGAGTGTGCTCGCTCAACTGTACATGTATGTATATATTAATGCTATGTGTTCCGATGTACCTTCTGTAATGTGCTGTTCATACTAAACCTGTAACAGAGTATATGCCAATTAATTATCCATGTGTACATACTCAGAAAAATCTTCACAACCAAAGAATTTTACTGTGCTTACCTTTATAGATGCTTGGTAATATATATATATATATATATATATATATATATATATATATATATATATATATATATATATATATATATATATTTATACATATACATGTATATATATATACCTATACATACATATATATATATATATATATATATATATATATATATATATATATATATATATATATATATATATATATATATATATATATATATATATATACCAACTGAATATATTTCATTACAATTCCCAAACAATTTGGCCAAAATCAATGACTGGGCCATCAGGAAATATATTGGGATATGTTGGATATAATTGTGTCAGATGCTGTGTTTGTACTTGTATTTTATCGCATCTCGCATTTGCCTGCACATCTTTACATGTACAAGATTTTGCAGTAAAACAAGAACTTAAAAGAGTGCTAATTTTATGAATTGCCACAAAATCTCGTTGATGTTTGGGTGTAAGTGGAAGTATAGCTTTCCATCTCTCAAGTGATTGGACCTCAAGAGTCACCATATTGTATTAACCGTTTCATTGCCAATTTCAACAAAAGTCGACCTGCTCTGAAGGAACATTTAATAAATTCACATTCTTCGTATTTAGACCTTTCTTTCAAGTAACAGCGTGTCTACGCCTGCACAAACCGCAAGAATGGGGCAGGTGAGCAGCTTTCTTTTGTGTGCTTTGGGTGAAATTTAGGCTCCATCTGTGTTTCAATGAGAAAAGCCTCACATGGTAACGTAAGGCGGGGTTTGATCGTTTGATGATGCCTTCCAGGGATGATCATAGACAGCACTCTGAATCGGAGAATCAAAAGTGGCTTATTCCAAACCATGACGCAAAGGACGGCGTTGTTCTGAATCGTGAATCGAAGTAACAACGCTGGCCTGTTCGTAACCATGCCGCTCAGGATGGTGGTGTCCTGAATCGTGAATCTGAGTAACGATGGCTTGACCAGGACGCTGAATAGGGGGTTGTTCTGAAGCCTGAATGGGAGTATCAAAGGTGGCTTGTTCTAAACCATGACGCAAAGGACGGCGTTGTTCTGAAACGTGAAACGGAGTAACGGGGGCTTGTTCTGCAACCTGACGTGGAGTGACGGATTGTTCTGAGGCCTTAGTGGGAGTATCAAAAGTGGCATGTACTGAGCCCTGATGCGGAAGAATTGGTTGTTCTGATGCTTGACTTGGAGTAAGCATAGTGGCATGTGGTTGATCGTCTCTGGACTCCTTAGAATCTGCTCAGCAAAAAAGCCATTACATGAATCACTGTATTAACAGACAACTGACGTCATTAATGGATTGGTGCGCGCATATGTACCAAAACATCAGTTGTTAATTCAAATTAAGAGAAAAAAATCTCAATGTCTAGGTAAATCATGCGACATGGAGTTACATTAATTATTTCCTTGACAATTTCGTCCACAGTCGAAGTGTTCTCAATTAACTGAAATAGAACTCTAAATTCATCTTTCTTGTAAAGCTACTTTCATTCATTCAAGTAGTAGCATCCCTACAGTCACAGAGACTAATAGAATGATCGAGGTGAACAACTTTCCTCGGATCAGTTTGGGCGTATTGCACCCAGAGGGCTGGGGAAGGAGTTGGCTGAATCCAAATTTGGGTCAACAAGAGTTGAATATCAATTGACAAGGTGCTGAGTTAATCATGATGAATTTGCATTTGTAAATTATGAGGCAAATGTTTTTGTCTAAGTGAACAAATTGGTACTTGTATTAGCCGTACAATGTGTTAAATACAGATTTTTTTGGGGGGGGGGTGAAAAAGTTACACCCTTTTCTTCCCATCATAACCTCAAATCCAAATTCTTATTAATCGTCTTCAGCAAAGCAATAAATTAAAGAGCAACAACAATATCTGGTCATCAACCGGTTTACCTGTAATTACACAGGTTTTATTTTTACGTAAAGTCGAGTATTATATAACATGCAGGCCTGAAATTCATATTTCAATTCTTTCATGAAGTCAAAAGTGCACCATTACACCCTAATCAAGGTTATTGCACTTACCTGATTCATATGGTGGAAACTTTCTTGTGATAATTTTGCAAACAAGGCTCGATCATAGTTTAGTGTCTGTCACGTTTTTTAGACTATGGGCTGTTCACAATTACATAGTTTGATCATGAGATTCTGATCAAGTAGAAAACATGAAGAACTGGTCTTAGTTTCCCGCCAAAAAAGTCAAGCAAAGCTCCCAATTTCGCAGTAAAAATTACAGCTTCACAAATTCAGGTACCAATATGTACTTTATTTCCTCTGTGTAACGTGTATGCATCGAAAGAAAATTAATTCTTTCACTGTCAGTAGCGACTTAAGTCGAAGTACTTCAGGTCAACTCCTCTCAATTATCAAATGGATACTCTAATAATATTCTTTGTAAAAGATGGCTCTCACTTAACCCTTTCCCCCTCAAACCGGCCAAAACCGGCTGGTGGTCAAATGTCGTCTGCTTCAGTGTTTTTAACTAATTTCAACAGTTATGAAAAACAATTTGACGGAAAAATGTACATGAGACTTATCACGATCACATGCCCCAGGCCAACAGCTTTCCTTGGCATGGGTTGAGCACTAAGTGCCCAACCCATGCCAAGGAAAGCTGTTGACTCAGTCTTAATTCAAGGGGAAAGGGTTAAGTACCAGCATGCCTATAGTCCCATAGACTATAATGGTGCATGTCAACAACTTTCCTTGGTGAGGACAACTGTTGACTCGGTCCAAAACTTGCACTGAAAGAGTTAAACATACCGCAGTGCGATGAATCAGCCAGAATGAGCAGGATCACAGCTAAGTCCACCACAAACTTCATCGTTATGTCCTGTCAGAACCAGCGAAAAAAAAATCTGCAGTTAATCACAGTGGGCTATTGATAATTACACAGATTAGGCAACTATGTATGTCTTCCGGTGGCTGGTAAATGAACGGTCGCTTTATCTTTTGTATGTTTCTTTCTGGTCTTTATTCTGTACATACATTTAGTATACAAATTAGACAGTGTCATTACCATGTCCAAACCGTAGTCCTAACAAAACAAATCCAAGTCAATTCCGACCAAAGGCAATGTTCCTTGGTATGTATAGCTGAAACGTATAAATTTATAGTTCGTATTTACCCAAAAGAGACCAAAACGTAAGTGCAAAGGTCCATAGGGGGGAAAAAAACTTTATCTAGTTTTCACATGACAGAATGCAAAAAGTTTTGTTTGAAATTATAGGCCTATTTCAGTAAATTGGCTTGAACAGTTGCATCATTCATGCATATACAGGACCATACAATTTATGAAAAGGGACCAAAATTTGCAGCACATCAGATAATTTGTAAGTGGAGGTTCTTAACTTGTTGAAAATGTCAATAAAATTCAGTATTTAAAAAGGTACTACTTGCAACCACCATCTCAACAATGATCATCATCCATATAAGTCCACAAAGCGACACCAACACCATCATCAATCCATCAGAAAAGCCCTCTAGGCCTAAAATGACCATCAATAAGAATCTAAACAACATGATTATATAATTCGATGTGTTTTAGGCATGTAGTTAAAGACATGATGTTGTTTTAAAGGAGATAAACTAAGAGTATTTCAAAAAGAAAAGTGTTTGAATTTCCAAATATAGTAAGTACATTGGTTCAAATGTTAAACATCAGCCAGAAGCAAGTGACATTAGGCCTCAAATCATTAAAACGTAGTCAAAAATGCAGTACAATTGTCAAAATTTGTAAGGATAGCAGTCACATTTCAAGTTGTTTCCAGAAGTATTTTTGAAAGGACATTTAAATGTTCAAGAAAGCATATAATCCCACAAATCATCTAATAAGTCAATTATTAGGGTAATAATTTAGAATTCCAAAAATGTAGTATGCCATTGTAAGTCATCTGTAAGTCAGCCAAGCATAATGTACATCTAACTCGTGGTTCTATAAAGTTCAAAAGGTCAAATTGTAAAACAGTCCTAATTATTGTAAAATTCTACTACCTTTATCAAAGAAAGATAAAACATGCAGAGTGGATGTGATATCAAGGTGACATGGAAACTTTTGAATTTGTGACAAAAGGCGGGAATTGGCGATATGGCGCCTGTAACCTGTGGGGGTAAAATTCGTTTATCATGTCACTGCAAGGGTTTGGAGTGCATTTCCAAGACAATCAGTGAACTTCAATGTACTTTTCACAAATGCCGTCCTTTTGGAAAACGCAGCAAGCAGTGGGGAAGCACCAAGCAAGGTTGAGCTCTGAGGTGGTGGCACCTTGTGTGCTATGAGCACAAAATGCCAGCGTTGTTGTGGACATACAACAGCCCAAAGTCATTCATCACAAATTTCACCGAAATTATCACATTTATGTGTTACCAAGGAGCCTGGATCAGGTGAGGAAAGAGAGCTTGTCATCCCAATATCCGTGTGGGTGGAAATTTACACAATTCGTTTATGTTGGTTTCCTTAGTGAGACTGTCATGATAAATTACCACATCGTCTGCCGGTGACCAATATGAGGAAAGTGGCCTATTTTAGGAGATTCATGCCAGCAACTAACTGCCTTAATTGTAATCTTAATATACCGCATGAAAATTCTCTGGGCCACAAAATGGCTCTTGTGGAGCTGTTATGAGATTAAATTTTGTGCTTCTTGCAGAATGAGAAATATATGCCAGGTAAATAAGCTACATTCAACAGAATTAAGCCTCATATATTTCTGGAAATTGTGTTATTCCAACTGGTATTGTTTGTTAAAATTTCAACCAATCAATACTCTGTTATTCAGAAATTCCTCAGACTTTCGAAATATAAAATATTGAACACTACTAAGAGGCGCAGCTGCATTTTATGAGCCACACAATATCTTTAAAACTAAAAATTATAAGAAGTCTTTTTGATTCACGCTTGCGTTGTAGTACTCGAGGCCGTATGTCGCGCGGTGGGCATTTTGTGAAAGAACTTTGCATCAAGCTGAAATGTTTTCACTGGCACTGACCCTTTACATCTGAAATACGTCAAATGGGTTACAAACTGGACATGATTATCAGAAATTGAGATGTGCCATCCTCTGATTATTGTGGTAGTATGTATGCAAACATGCAAGAATTGCAAGGTCACTTGGTTCACTTGTGTATTTGATGTTCCTGGAAACAATGAGGAGGTGACAAGGAAACCGAACCTAAGGGAAGCAAACTTGACTGAGTCGTGTGTGGTGATCAAGAGGATGAAAAATTCGAAAAAGTTGATGCAAGTGACACAAATCAAGAGGAAGGTAATCCGGCATATGAACCATTACTTGAAAAATATACATATTTAACCAGGTGGAAAATACCCACAAATCAAGTAAAGGGGGGCCCTGGAGGGCTCAATATGCTATTGAGTGGGAGGTACTGCACGACTTCGACAAGAAAAAAGTACACAACACAATCAAGAATGCCGTTCATAAACAACCCCATGGATGAAGAAGACAAGGGCTGGTAAACACTTTGTCATACGGAGCATTGCTTTTCATCAGTTAGAAGATTATTATTCAGCATTTGTCTAAGAATGTCACCCCTACGTAGAGACTCAAGACCCTATAGGAAATACGGAAGTCAGGTTGCCAGGGCTGTGGTTATCAGGTTGGCTTCTACTACCCTTTTGTGAATTGTAATCACATGGCATATTTCCCTTTATCCTGGAAGCATTGCTTCATCTTAGGATTTTCAAAAAGGTAATCCCAAACTCAGCTGTTCTGTGGCTTGCTGGAGCAGTAGAGACCAGTAGAAGGAGCCAAATTCTAAGTTGAGTTGATTCTGTCTGCAGTGATGTTAATTTCTCACATACTTAGTCCTTTTCACAGTCAATGCTTAGAGGTACTGTCCACAAGCAATTTTTGCCCACTTTTCTTATCATTGTTTGAAACTAGTTTTCTGTTAGTCACTTACTTGAAAATAATAGATTGGTAATGCGTTGAGACAATTTCAATAGAATTCAGAGGTTTTTTAGCAAACTCTGTCAAGTAGAGTTATACATTTTTGGTAGGAAATAAGTTATATAAGTGCAATTTGTGTTGAACGTAGTTATTTATTTGAGAGGAATTGCAAACTATTGTGAAATATGTTTACAAAGTGGGTCTGAATTGATCCTGTAATAGTTTCCTCTTCCTTGACAAACCTAGCAAAAATCTCTTACTCTCTGAAGAAATGTGTCCAAATTTTTGCTCAGAATTTCATCCAAGAGCTCAAGGTGTCTCTACCGGACAAAGTTGGCACATTCCATGTGTTTTGTGTATCCAAGAATCTTTGCCTAAGGTAGACCTCTTTTCCAAGACAGGGTTAAATATTCTATACATTTCTAAATGTTGTCGTCCAAGTATTATCACTGGTGTTAATGAAGCAAAACTGAATTCTGACGACTCAGCAAGGTGTCAAGAGCAATAGACATCTCAAGCTAGGCTGGAACAGAACTTTGTGCACAATAAGCTCAAACGGTTATTTACAGACAAGCTGACGAAATGTGCACGACTAACTTACATCATAAATGACACTGACTAGCACTCTATACACTTTATAAAAAGCCGCTTAGCTTCATTTGTTTTGATTTCATCCCTCTTTCACCCTGCATGCACTTGTCTCAATCTGACGTATTGAATTTATTTTCGATTGGAAATATTCATGTCGTTATTTCGAAAAAAGAACATGCATCAATAAAGTAACAAGACATGATAATGTACTAACTAACTCCACAGACTTACCAGCTTTTTCCAAATTAGGTTCGTCTATGGACTCTGGAGTGACAAATAACAGCAGTATGGTAGCATGCTTTAATTTATATTAAACCTTCTGCTTAAATTTCCCCATATAATTAATTCTTGTATCTGCCACTCATGTTTTGCAAACTTAATTTGATTCGTTTAAAACTTATGAGGTGTGGTCAATGTCAGAAAAGAGGTGATCATACCGTTAGATTGACTCAATAATATCCCTTGCGATTAAGAATACAGAACATGTAAAAACCAGCTGTCGCACGGGGATACTATAGACTCGACAACAGTCGTTGTCCTGTCTCTCTACAAAAGTTGTCCTGTCGAGTTTCAGTTGCGAAAAAAGCAAGACGAAGCAGAAGTCAAGTGCTGTTCAGAAACGGTGATGATTAACTTGCCCGGGAAGGTGTTAACGTCATTCATGTCATGATTGTGATGAGAGCTGCATCCTTGTACCTTACCCCTTTCCCACTTAAATCACCCAAAAGCACTAGAATGTAAATTGTCGTCGGCCTGAATGACTTGCGTCATATTTCTCAAAAACATAGAACATGTCTGACGAGAACTGTAGAGAGGAGTTGTTGATCCCTTCTTTGTTTCTAATATGGAGATTCCACTGTAGACATCAGGCGAGTTTTTATCCTTTGCGAATTGTAAACGCGATTCAGGACTGCTTGGGTGTTGATTAATTACGGCAAATATGGGCAGATGATTGATTAATGTGGCACAACTTACTTGTGTTAAAGCAACGCTTACCATTTACTTTTCAGACAACGGTAATTTCAGTACCACTAAGTGTTTAAAAAGGTGGCATCAATTCGGCATACAAAATAAATGTGGTTCAGATCTAAACATATATGTATATGTATATATATATATATATATATATATATATATATATATATATATATATATATATATATGCATATATATATATATATATATATATATATATATATATATATATATATATATGTATATATATATTATCTGTGTGCGTTAATTTTTTTGATAGACGGACCAGTGTGCTTTTCGATTTTCACCAAATGTATCTTTGTTGTCCGATTATCTCATCTGGCTTGTCAGTCAGCTGAGCTTGTGTGACTTGTCATAGTTGGCCATCCGTCAAGTTAGAGACAAGCACCACTGTGTACCCCTTGACTGTATCATTTCAGAATTCATTTAACACTGTTGCTGGTTAGGGTAGATATAAAATTGATTGAAATTTTAATGTCACAAGAAGATCAATTGTCCGCCATATTTTCTTAGGTCTAACTCTGATTACTGTAAACAAATGTGTTAGATATGTTATGCTATCAAAGTTGTACATGCTAGTACAGTTGGTTGTTATTGCCATTTAGTTTTACATGTTTTCTTTGCCGACCAGAAGACGACCAGTGGAGACCTTAGTTACAAATAGCAACATGAGGAGTGCTTTCACAGGATATGCATCCACTAAACAGTTTTTTTGTAGTTGGTTTTGGTCGTGAAGTTCAGAGGTAAAATCAGAGATTGCCCTTTGTGAGGGATCCTTTTTATGCCTCATTCTGGAGGAAAATTCAATATTTCTTCACGCAAAAAGTGTGATTTGTAGAAGAAAACATTTATTTTAAAAATTAGGAGTAAAGTACAGAAGGTACACATTGTAAAACTCATTTATCAAATGTCCAAAAAACCTAAATCCTCCAGAATAAGATTAACAATTTGAAAATAAAGACTTGTCTATTTGCAAATATCAAATCAATTAGGGAACAATTTGCACCTCGCTGAAAATAATAATGATTACTGTAAAACCTCTTTTAGATTTGTAAGCACATGCATAAGGGTACGGTCACGTTACATTTCAATGACCAAAACAGTTTACCATGTTTTGTAATTTTGGCTTTTGGCTACGTACGTCAGTATGGTCACATAAGGTTTTGTATATGACGAAGAAGACACTATATATCTTCGGTTCAAAACAACCCCTGAAAATCAGCTTAACTGGTGTCATAATCTTTAGACACCCTCGTTTGTAGACATAATATGTCCAGTTTACTAGTATGCATATTTCATGATTAGCTGGACGTGGTCAGTGATCTTTCCCTGGTGTATAAAATCCCTAGTATGTTCTAATGAGTGTAGAGGTTGCGGTCCCTTACTCCATGGGGGATCTTCAATGTGGTATATCCCATATCTTTAGAGGTCAAAGCCATACTCTGGACTGCCACATGCCACTAAAGCCGGCACCTGAAACTTATTGATTCACAACAAGACATGATGACCGAAAACCAGATTAAGAAAGATCGGAGAGACGGAAACAAAGCCTGGATCAATAAACAGCTGGAGTGAACTTAAAACCCCAGAGTTGAGCGAAGCGAGAGGACTGCTAGGGTAAAGCAGGACAGGCTTCAGGACAGCCATGGTAGAAGCAAAAGCCACTCCCCTGGTGGAGAGCCTGAACTGATGGACCTTATTGGTAGCAGAGAGACCACAGCTTGAACGATCTGAAAACCACCCAGACCAGTCTGACAAAGTAGCGAACTTGGAAAAGCTGGCAGAGAAAGGGGGGATATGCAAACAAGTGTGAAAAAATGCCTGATCTAGTAACGTCCACACATTTTGCATACCTGAAAAAGTATCAATAAAGGCAGAGGTCAAAGCAATGCAGACTAGGGTCAACATGCAACCCAGTCCAGTAGGCTCAGGACGGATACCTTTACATAGCATTATAGCCCCCAAAGTAGCACAACGGACCTCGCTGACTTTTCCAAGTCCATACAGCGTTTCTTGGAAATTTGAGATACAGATATTGCAGTAGGGAAAGACCATAATCGGGGACGTCGACCCGTACAGGCTGACCCCAAGAAGCCAGGATGATCATGTGCTGGGTTCTCAATTAGCAAAACAGGCAACTGTTCCTGAGAAAAGGGATAAAAGTACTTAAGACAAAACACTCTGGGACCGGACAATATTTCTGACCAACCATGTTGTTTTGAGAGCCCAAAATTAGACAACAACTCAATGACCTTACAAATCAAAGTGAAAAATGTTCACATCCATAACAATGATAACTGACATGCCATGTATGATTGTGTATTCAGTTTGGACCCACGGTCAATAAAGACTACTTCTACTACTACTATGCAATATTAAGCGCAGCGAAATTCTTCTTCTTCTTCTTCTTCTTCTTCTTCTTCTTCTTCTTCTTCTTCTTCTTCTTCTTCTTCTCCTCCTTCTTCCTTTCCTCCTCCTCCTCCTCCTCCTCCTCCTCCTCCTCCTCCTCCTTGTTCTTCTCTTTCTTCCATTTTGCCTTTTAGGTTATGGGCGACATGGTATGAATATTTCATGGCGTATGTCTCGGTGGACATGGATTGGTTTCATTATTTTAAAGAAAACGTTTACATTTAGCATAACGTTTACATAAAATGGTCCAATGTGCTATCATCCAAATAACAGTTGAGGGCAGGTTGCCCCTTCGCTGTTACATTTTCATTTAACATTTAACAGTATAATGCCTAACGTTTAATGTGAATCTACATTTAACCGGCCATTTCCGTAAAACGCTCCAACAATCTGCAACAAAAAGTAAACGTGCGCGCAGCACAGATGTACAAAAACAATTACATTCACCAATAGCTATATAAACAAATTTAGACTTTTGTGGATAATTGATCAGTTTGCACAACATATTTCGTTTTTCATGAAGTATTTTGCACATACTTAACAGAGGGTATGCATCAATGCATGTCTGACATGTTATATTAGGTCTTGTAAAGTAGGACTCGACTACTATGTCAAACGGAGAGCAATTTCGGGTCAAAAGTTCCTAATAAACATCCTAGTAGGAACAAATTATTAGTATAATCCTTTCGTATCATTCACGATCCAACACTAAGAGAGCTCTCTGATATCCCAATCATACTTTGAGGGTTGTACGAGCAAAGGTAGGGATTATAAATCATGGCTAACAGATACTACAACTGGAAAACCTCTCATACAATTGGTATGATCATGTTAGAAACGTAGTTCAGGTTCTGCATACAAAGAGCTAAAATAATGATAAAAAGAGCATCATGAGGTAAGAAACAACATTGGAGTCTATTTAGACAATGTTTTTTCTCTTCGATATGCTAGGAGTTAATATGATTCGGAAAAGACGTACTTTGTGTAAAAGGCTGTTGTTTCATGACATGTTCCAACATTAATAAAATGAACAAAAAAATCTCGCCTTCTCCAGATCACTGAGAAATCTCAAGTGAAGGTCTCCCCACGTGTTCTTGTGCCCTGCATGAAAGATAGTGTATCTCGCTTGGCTTCTGGTCGTTTTCATGAAGTGGTATGTTGTGGTGAAAATTGTTACGTCAAGGTACATGTGGTTTTCTATAATCCCTCCAAATCAGAGCAGGTAGTGTAGATCTTTTTAAGAACCCAAAAGGCAGCACTTCACGGTTATCATTTGCATAATTTTACCAATTTGCATAACAACAAATCCCCTGAAGCTGAACTTAAACAACAGCAAAATTTATGCAAAAACTTTGCTCTGACGCAGGAGTCTACTGTCCTAAATTGTGCTATTACAGTAAGGCAATGAATCATATACATTTGACGATTCATGGGTACATTTAGAAACATTTGTTTATTTAATCACCAATTCTGAAAGAATCCCGTGGAAAAAGCATTAATTGAAGCAAGTTTTCACTCTGTACCAATCTTCCATCATAGACCATATAGACGAGGATGAATTGCATATTGATAAGAATCCATTGTTTACAGCCAATATTGAACCAATATCTGAGTAAGTTAGGTTTATATACCAGCCATAACAAAATTATGCCGACAGAAAAGATACGGACCACGAAAACCTTCATATATGCTATTGCCTGATTTGGTACAAGCAACTTTATTGCAATCACTTGTGACAAATTTTAAGGCTGAGTCTGTGCATAGTTGTGTGGAGAGAGAGAGCGAGAGAGAGAGAGAGAGAGCGAGAGAGAGAGAGAGAGAGAGAGAGAGAGAGAGAGAGAGACTACTACCATCCGGCATCTGGGTCCTGCATATTGTAAAGCCGGCTGTGTGACTTACAGCGATAGTGTGCTGGTGTCGTTATCTGCTTCGTCCATGGTAATGCTTTTGCGAGATAAGAGAGAGAAACGCTGGCAAACAGGTGTCTTATCTTAACTGTGTAGTATGTTTTTACATGTCGTTGTTTGGTTCATCTGTAAGAATAATTTTGCGAGATTAGTGAAACATATTGGCAAACAGGTGTCTGTTTTTATGGTAACTGGTTCGTATTAACATGGTAGGAGACACATGTTGCTTAAATTCACTTAGAGTGAGGAGCCTGGAAATAGGAGGAGAGGAAAACTTGTAGGCTGTCTCCTGTCCCTGTTGCATTTAGCGCTGCGTTATGCTTACGTACTGACAAATCTTCTGCTGTGTTGCTTTAGCAGACCACACAGAGATAAACATGATGCAACTTCTCAGTAGTAATTTTTAGGCAATATCATCTGACGAAAGCTTATATGCATATGTGTAAGTTAATCATCACACTTCAAGGAGAACAGACGAAAAGCTAAAATATAATCTGGAAATTAATTGCCTCCTAATCAACAAGTTCCATCGTATCTGCACTACACTTGAAACACGGAACTTGGGTCTGCGTTTGAGGCAAGGAAATGAAGGATTAAGTACTTCAAAACGAGTGTTCCACTACGAATAAAAAATTCGTGATACATAACATTTACGGCTCCTTAAAAACTTTCCAAGCATGTTTATTATATTCATACTTAGTGAACGCTTGACATTGATAAAACAAAATTTGCGTTTTTTACTACAGTATGAAACTTGAGAATTTTCCTGTATTGATAATTTTAAGTTCAGTGGTCAGCATACTTAAGGAGGTACTATCTGCTTACTGTGAATTATTGTATTCTTTACCACCAATAAAAGTTCCTTATTTACTTCTGTCTTTTAACGGCAATCGCAAGAATCTGGATACATAAAATGAACAATTAAGGGGAAAGAGGACAACTTCGTCGAAAGCCTCTTGCAGAGAAAATGAGTCTGAAGTCCAACCATTGTTTTTGATATAACTACTCGTTTCAGCGGGGCCTATATCCACTACGGCATTAAAGGACCAAAGCTGAGTCAAAGTATTGTAAATACTCTTGAGTTAATTTTTATTCTGAACACTTACACTTGAAAAACCAGTCAGTAAGGATTTTTGAATATTTTTCATCCACAAAATGTATGATACTAAGTTTGTATTTATGTTTTCCCAATGTATCTACCTTCCAGAAAGCCTATAAGGTTAGACTTCTTTTGTGGGCGCAGTATCTTACCGAGGATGTATTCATTTTTCCCAATTTGATAATCATTATTTGCACATGTTCTTTTGCCTGTGTGTCTTAGTGTTAGTACATATCTTGTTGTTGCAGACCAATGTTCAGTTTGTACATTTCCTAAAGAAACGTTAAGTCCAAAGCTTCATCATGTTTCCCCCAACATTTGCACAAATGTTAATCATAGTGTGTCCGCGCTAAGTGTCTTGAATAGCCCCCCCCCCCCCCAGCGGCTGCAACAAAGTTAAAATCCTTTCTCTTGAGTCGATGGTGATTTCGGAGTGATCAATTTGTTCTGTGAATCTGTAACAAAAGTGGGATCATTTAAATTATATCCATGTGTGTCGGCAAATGTTACTCCTTGCTGGTGAATAGCATCAATGGAAAATCTTGCCTTGACATGGTTGACGAAATCACAACATTTTAGTCATTATTGTACTGATTTGGCTATTTTCCCTCAGATTGTACAAAAATCTGATAGAAATTAGCAAAAGTTACTAAAATATAAATTCAAAAAAAGGCCATCGCCATGTTATCAATTGAGATAAGACAATATTTGTATTTATACATTTAACGCTTCGGAGAATTTTTGCACACATATTAATTATGTTTATTAATTCGGGGAAAATTAGCAGATAATTTATCCTACAAATATTTGGTTGTGTATTTTCTCTACAAAACAAATAGGAAAAAATACGTTAAGATAATGACCAGGCCTAAATGTACTAAACTTTCATCACTGAATGTTGATTGATTGATAATTTTTATTCATGCACATGAAAAGAGTGTACAATTGACATATTAAAATACATAAAGTCTATAAAATACATGTAGATTAGGACACATATGCCAGCATGGAACAATATAATTGCTGAAAGCACACCAAACTATGATGAATGAAATTGGAGCTTAAAAGCCTAGAAAATCTTGCCTTGGCTTATTTCCATGGTGGACCACAACATAAAAATAGCAGTTACGAAAATATGAAGTTGCTTGCACAGGTTTGTAGCTGAAATGCTTTAATTGTTGATGAACTAAGAGATAGATCTAAATTTTCAATAAATTAATTTATAAATATATGAATATAAGCACCAAAGGCATAATTTTTATAACACTAAGATACTGATTGGTGGTTCCATCTTATATCTTGCATACAAAAAGACAGGTACTGATATGAACGCACTTCTCAGAGGCTCGTTTAAGTCATGTTATAATTTCTCCATTTCATCTACATTATATGGAACAGAGTTATATAACTTAGCGTATTTACTTTCAAACTATTTTGCAATTTCAGCGGAGTTAGATATCCCACTGACCACGTTTGGTCTACTCCCACCTGCACTTCTAATCCTGTTGGCTTCAGACCAGAAATCCCTATTTTATTGCACATGATTCTGCCGGCTAATTTGTTTGAACTACACACCTCTTTATAATTTTTAACAAAACGAAGTGCGTAATGATATTTTTTTCTGATATCAGATGAGTGATCTGACCTTGGTGAATTAATACATTTCCGAATGTAGTGCCAAAATATTGCGTCCTTTCTATAACCTTCCATATAAGCATTCCAACCTGGTATTACTTCATTTTGTTTGGTACTGCTATGGGGGATGGAAGGTTTATTTGCTCCAATACAAGCGGTGATAATATCATCGTAGATTTTTTTCAGTTTTGAACATGTCTACTTTGCAAATTGTATCTGTGCATTGTATAGCAGACACAGAAATATAAAGCCAGGTTATCAGCCAGCTTACATCAATAACTTGCCAGTTCTGCTTCACTGGGGTCATGCCATAACAAAAAAGGAATATGGGCTTTAGTTTCTTCCCTGACGTTATAAGACTTTGATATTTTTAAACTGAAGATCATTCGGGGGAATGATCAGAGAGATTGTCACCTTCATGTATCACATGGTAGTCTGTAAGAACTTCTGTTAAATTTTGAAAAAAAGTAAAATAGAATGACCCAGTGTGGATTTCTTACCATTGATTTTGCTTTCGTATCAGAAAGTGACCAGGGATTTTTCACACCGAAACCCACAACAAGTCTTTTATCCAATGCAAAAGACAACAGAGATTGCGTGTAAAGTGACCCGACACGTGTAAGGTCAGTGTTGAAGTCCCTGCCTATAATCACATTGTCTGTGTTGAGTTCTTGGCATTTCAGGCTAATTTCACCAAGTATATCACTGTGATTCCTGAAGTTTTCATTTTCACTGAAGGTGTCGCAGGGAATGTACATATTTACAATCAATAAAGTTATGTCACTTGATTCACACATTATCCCACATATCCGTTTTGAAGTAAACTCAACCTGGGTTACCTTGAAGTTGATATAAACATTCCATTAAATTGCACACTTTCCATAGGATCTGCCCCTTGTAAACTCTTTTCCGTTCATACCAAAGACGCCAATTACATTAACTCCCTTCACGTGTTTACATATTAAGACGATTTGTTTGTCTAGGAGCCAGTGCTCATGTATCAATATAATAGGATTACACTTAGATGTGCCTGCTGGAAACTCAAAATCTTCTGAAGTAAAGGAATTATCTCCACCTCCCCATTCTGGGTATGGGATGTTTTGCTGTTTGCAAAGCTGGTAATGGATGATTGGCTGAAACTGCGGCAAAACTATTGTCCCACGATATAGAACAGCCTACTACATGATTACGTAGATTGAAAAGGTCCAGGCGTCACTGCAGTATTCTGAGGCAAATCACTGCCGCTCTTGCAAGTATGTCCGTGGCCGTGATGGGCGAAACCATTATTCACATTTGCAGCAGTCGTATATCGACCAAGTACTGCAATTTTTACTTTCTCCTGAGTGGTACTTTGCAAACTGAACAGTATATATGCGAGGAGTGGCTGAAGAAACATCCTATGGTTACCCATTATGTATCAGATGCTTGCCCTATATTCCACAGGCTATACCAATGGACACGTTTGGTTTTATGAGGAGCCTCTTGAGAACCTCTGTTTTGGTCTGGTTTAGCAATATTGCTTGCATTGTCATTTCTGGCATTGTCAACGATACTTGTATCATTTTGGACTAGATGGTGTTTAAGTTGATTGGGTATAAACTGCTTTTTGTAAAGTGATGTCACCAGATGCAAATCTATCATTTGTACAGGCTTTGCACAGCCACAAGTCTTGACGATAACAGTCAACAGGTCTCCTTACCTTTTTTGTGGACAGGCTCCTTCAATTTTCCCAGCACACTTTGACATTGTTCAATAGGTGTAGTTGTTCACAGACGGGTTGACTCTTAGGTATAGGGTTGGATGACCTCTGCAACTTAACATTCCAGAACAAAGGGTCCGCGTAATTTTGAGAGTCTATTGTAATGTAAAGCAGAGGTGGAACCCCCATTAGTTTCTTCAAAAATCACTTTTTCCCAGATGTTATGACAAATCTGGAGGTATCAAATAAGTCACTTGTACATACTTTCAGCATTGTACACGTATGAAGAAAGTGTTTGGCACACATATACAAGAAATCTTCCTAAGTCAAAGCCAATTTTGGTAGGCGCATGTTACAGACTACCCATTTTTTCAGGATTTTATGACAATTTAGAATCTACGTTCCTTAACTCACCAACGATTATTCAACAAGAAAGTTGTTTGTTAGCAGACTTCAATACATATGTTGCAGGGCAATCAGATTGTACTCTGAATGCCATACAAAGTTTTAGAAAAATGGTTGACTTGGCTCAAATAATATCAGATCCAACTAGAATAACAGAAAATTCTTTCAGTATTGTTGACCTTATACTTATCTCTGACAAGGATAACGTATCTCAATCAGGCATGATTCCTTTTGCAATCAGTGGCCATATGGTCACTAGTTGCACAAGGAAACTTTTCAGTAGTTAGTCTTACCCATGCAAAACATGTCAAATCAGAAGGATGAAAGATTATGACAAGAACACTCTCCTCGTTAAACTGGGGGAGAAGGACTGGCCTGCAGTTTCAAATGGTGTAGACGCAAACGAGGCTTGGTGTATATTTAAGACTCAGTTTCTGAATGTCTAAGATACTCTGGCTCCAGTTAAAAAAGTTTGATTGAAGACCAACAGTGAGCCCTGGCTTGGTGGTTTTTTTCTATCTCTTATAAGCAATAGGAATGAGATGTACGTTAGATTCACTATGTAGAGAACAAATGGACTATACAAAGGTTTTAAAACGTTACAGAATCAAGCAGAGCGTGCAGTAAAAGGAAGCAGCAAAAAGGATTTTATTCGAAATCAAATTAATGAAAGTAGATTTTCTCCAAAGAAATTGTAGAAATGTATCAAGGATTAGTGAATAATATCTAAAAACAAGAAAGAATATACACATCTATCTAAGAGATGGTATGGGTCCAGGGATAAACTGTGACTGTAGTTTTCTAAATTCGATCACTTTTTATAACATAGCTGCTAATTTGGTTGAGAAATGCCAAAGTATTAAATATTTTTATGGTTCTAGAGGAGTTACCTTGGAGTCTTTTTGCCGTTTGATTAATTCTACTAAATACTCAACCTGGCGACATCATCCCCATATTTATACCACAGCTAAGGCTGATACAAAGGCATCTTTTATAAATCATTTGTTCTATTATTAACACTGGGATATATCAAAAGGTGTTTTACCTCTGGTAAATTTATAGTTTCTTGTATTGTGTCAGATTTCTGGGTACTAAGAAAAATGCAAAGATAATTATAGAAAGTCGCCAGCTCCGCATACAAGCTTCAGGTTGCATAGGTTTTTATCAGCATGGACAATAAGAAGAAAGCAGGTTTCACTAATGAACATTTATCTTACAAAAAGGCTATTATTCACTGAGGTTTTTTTTACAGTATAGGTTATTGACACTGGTGTTAGAAGCTGACAATCACACTAAAATAGAATATATATAGATATTGAAATATTCTCAAAGGAAAACATGTTTGTCAATTACAAATTCCATTATTTAGTTTTAAATATAAACAGGATTGCTTCAATCCTTTTACGAGTTAAATGCATGTGTTAGGCAATAAACTGGTTCATTTTATCTTCAAGAATTTCCGATTCCCTGCTGACGTGCCCTGGGCGACAAAAGAACTTAGAACCTTTTTACATATTCAGTGATCATGAATGATAAATCAACAAGTAAAGAAAAAGAAATACTGAAAGAATGAAAGAAACTACAACATAAAAATCAGAGATGACTGTCATAGTATTTGGTCCACATTACAAACCCAGGGATAATGTTACAAGCGCATGTCTTAAAGGGCGATTCTTTAACTATATAATTCAATCAGGCGGTTGTTTTGGTATCAAATGACTCAAAGAGTGAAATTAATAATTCACTTTGAAGTTTAAAATGGAAAATACTTGCCAATTTAAAACGTTATGATAACATAAATGAGCCTTATTGTATGCAAGTTTTTACCACTTTGGGGACGCAATAAATTTGGAGTTGAAAATGTACGTTGGTAAAACCATGATTTGTCGGTACATGCTACCATAACATCTGACTGTAGTGTCCAAATATGTCAGCACATACTACTATTACATCTGACTGTCGTGTCCAAATAAAGACATTGTTTTTCGGTCTTCGCCATGATTTGATCAGAGCATCCAAGGCTCGCTATAAGTACGTGCTGATCAGTTTGAAACAGAGAGTGGATAGTAGCTATCTAATCGTGACTTTCGAGCTGGTCATTTTTGAGGATAATGAATCCCAATGGACCATGTTCTGTTTTCAACTTGCCACTAGATGGCAGTGCATCTATACTCACACCCTTTGGTTCAGTGCACACTGCTTTCAGCATGGCTGACTATGGTAGCATGAAGGTTGTGGACCTCAAGAAAGAGTTAATTAAAAGAGGAGCTGTTACAAAAGGGAAAAATGTGATCTAATAGGAAGTATAGTGTCTGTAGAATACTTTTCAATAACATTTTACATGGAACTAAATGAATACTGAACCTGGTTGCAGCTGATTACTAGACTGCCATTTACAAGTTTTACTACACTATCAACAGGTTACGGGGGAGGGGGGGGGGTCTTGGTACACTGGTACAGAAAATAAAATTTGCCAGTACAGAGTACAGGAAATACTTTTTTTCCAGTACACAGTAGAGAAAATAAGACATCCGCAATATACATTTTCAAATTTGAGATGGTTATACAATCTGTAAGAAAAAAGCTGCCACAGACTACACTTTTACTTTTACAGCCAGTTAGGCAAACTGCGAATAATGTTGACTTTCCGCGAGTTGACTTTTTTTTTTCATTTTTCATTTTTTTCAGTACGTGTATGAATATTACATGTGTTGCTGGTGCGCTTTATGCATAATAAATTTTGATCAGTACGGAGTACATGGTTTGCTGTCAGTACGCTATACGGTGAATATTTTTTTCTCTCTACGCTGTATGAAAAATAAAAAAAGCCCAAGTACGGAGTACGGGCAACCCCTTTCCGACCCTCATTACTGTTAAACAATACTTATCCCCTTGCAGGAGCTATGAATGATTCATTAATGGAGCACTGAAATAAATAATAATTGTTTTTTCTATTTGCTTGTCAATATTTTCATTATTTGTTGCATAAATTGGGGTTTAAAGGCAGTCCAAGTATGTCACTGATAGCTACCATAGTCTGTGTAACAGGCCATGGGCCAGGCTGCCCAGTAGCTTGTATACTGGGTCACCTGCTGGGGGATTAATTAGGTGTCAAAGTTGCTATTGTTAAGGGAATACACAGTTATAATAGCCAGTGCCATATGGATTTGCTATGAAAAACAGTTTATACAGTATGGGACAAATAGCTTTGTCTACAAAACTGTTTGCCTGGGCTTAATGATACCTCTTTAACTTCATACTCAAGATGTTGAAATGCTGATGAAAAAGAAAATAAAACATTGTTACTTGTGTCTGTATGGAGCAAATAAGGAGATATCTTAGTCCCAGGATTTAAGTTAATGAGTCAAGAGTTTTTATTTCAACTGCACCCAACTAATGTCCAAGGACTGCAGAAAGAGGTTACCTATATATACATCTACATTTTAATGGTATATAGGAATAATATATACAGTAAAACCTAGAAGCTAGAATCCAACATGGCAGCACATGTGTGTTTATGACCGGAGTGCCATATATGTGAACATGGTCCATTGATAACACCCCTTCAAGCAAATTCGATTGTACAAAGCCACTCAATGGTCTTTTTAATATATATACAAGCAACATGGGATTCAGGTTCCCATATGCTTTCACCAACCGGCTGGCAACATGATGTTCATTAAATTGTTCAATTCATGGTGTCAAATTATCTGTCTTTTGACGCATTGTGTTCTTCCTCTGCCCAAGCTTGTTATATAATGAAAAAGATATCATGAGATCAGTAATTTTTTTCGAGAAAACAGGCAATTCCCACAAATACAGGCACAGACACAATCAGAGACAGATATAAAAATACTCATACATATATACACACAAACATACATACACAGATACATGCATACATCTTAACTTGAAAGGCTCATGGAGAGCATATTTTGAACTGAACGTTATATATATCCTATATACCGAATTGTTCTTCTATGATCAAGACTGTCTGGTACGTACTGGAATTTATTAATTTACTTGTTTTCCTCATGGTGCATGCCTAGTGAAGTGCATGTGTTGCAAATATATTCAAAGCAAATTAGTGATATACCTATTAGCCAAAGACATCTGCTCAACAAAACAAGGGTGGTAACACGGGTCATGGCAAGTCCCTAGGATCATAATTTGGCATTGCACTTGCGAGTTTTTGGTTTTCAACTTTGCATCTTAACCATTGTCATTTGGGTCGGTTTATGCTGAGAATGATTTTATTATTGTATGCACATATGGTTTCCCTAAATCCTTAGTATCATAATGCTATAGAATAGCAGAGTTAATAAAAACTCGACCCTGGCTAATCTGGCTCTTGCAGAGAAAATCTATTCCATTGTGACATCAAATGAGAAAATGAATTAATCATATCAATACATTTTAGGTCAGCTGAACTGTTAGTCAGCTGCACTTACCAGGTGATCATTCATTCCTGCATTTGTCTGTTCAAATTTTCACATTTTTAACTTCTTTTTAAAAAGCTTTTGCCACATTCACTTCACAATTGATGGGGAAGTGCTTGTGTGGTTAATTTAGTTGGTCATGCTCCAATGATTTCGAAAGTTGTAATTATTATTTATGTTCATTTTTGTCATAACATCTTTGAAACTAATACTTTGACAATTGCTTTGAAATTGCATAAAAGATTCAGGGGTTCCCAGGGTTTAATTCTTTACCAGGTGTTATGATGCCCACCTTCAGCATATTCTAGATCGTAGCAGAACTCAACAAAGAATTACAACGATGACATAGCTTAACAACAACAATATATTAACAATCAAAAGTAAGTGCAAAGAAGTTAAACGAAATTATACCCTTAGCTATGCTAATACTCCTATTATAAACAGACTGCAGGTAAATCCTAATCCCTGGTGAGAGATTATCCACAAGTACTATCCCAAAGGTCCAAGTTCTATGGTAGGTGCCAAATAGTCTGGTAGAAATCCCACAGAGGTGAAGTTTTCCAATGTGGTACACAGAGCACCATGCCGGTCCTAATCCAACAGAGGTACAAGTTGGTTCCAATGTGGTACAATTAAATGCCAAATATACCAGTCCACTCAAAGGCACTGTCTACAATCCACAGGTACAATGTATAAATGAGTAACTCCTTGGCAATGATAATGACTCACAGTCCCACTAGCTTGATGACACACAACTTCTTTCTGATCTCAGAATTCTCCTCCCCCTGTCATGAAGGGAGCTGCTTTATATACCCATGCTGATAACTGTCACCAGTATTCCAGAGTTTTCGAATTAGTCACATATGCAAATTCACTGAGACCTGTCTGTTTACAAGTTACATGAGAGTCGCCCCAACAAAGCAGGCCAACTCAGTGACTCTGCAGTGATTGTGCAAAGCATTCAATAAACTAAATGACCTTTCCAAATCAAAGCAAACAATTATTTTTACATCCGTTACTCCAGGTTGGTTTTGTTTTTTGTTTTTTGTTTTGTTTTTTGGTAGCGATTTGTTTTTGTGTTTTTCTTATTTTGGACCTCTTCTCCGAACCGTACCTCAGATTTTCCTGATACATGGTTGTAATATAGCTTGTGGGAGGGATAAAAGATTCATGCACTAGATGGTGAAACACTGGACTCCTGATATATAATACATTTTGTTTCAATTTGGGTACTGTAGAGTAAAATGCTGGCATTCCTGTTGATCAATTTGCAAGTCATTGCAGATTTCTATGGTAAATTCACGTGTCTGACTTTTCCAAACCTTAAGCCAGAAACATTTTTCAGTTGGTGGCGGTATACCTTGGGCATATTTCTACCAGGTTTGATCTGATGATTGCGCTTCAGTGATTTTTAGATTTTATGTGAATTTTCTTGTTCATTTTGTTGGTAAAATCTTATCCTAAAGTACTTAACCAGTTATATTGAAATTCCGAGGCACACTTGGAAGGATCTTCAGACCTTAATTTGTTCCAGACGTGAGGGTGCTATATTTTGTCCACAAAATTTTGTGTCTATTTCAAAAACATCACTAAGAATATTCTGAGACTCGGTTCAAGTGTAACTTGTGGGAAGGAAAAACAGTGGTGATTACTAGGTGGTAATAATTACTCTGTCCCTGATTTATAAAGACATTTTCTCTTTAGGCACCTGTCTGTGAAAGCACGGATTCCTGTTGATTACCATCTCAATGAGGATTAAAATGTAAATTCACACTATGAAGTTTTACAAAACTGTGAACCCATTCACAAACAACTTGGCGACCATATACATTGGATGGCTCTCGATCAACTTTTTTTTTTCGAATGAGCACCCTTTAGTGATTTTTTGAGATTTTTGAAACGACTTTGTTTTTTTTCTCAGAAATACCTTAACAAATCTTCTCTGAAACCGCCAAGCCAATTGCTACGAAATTGTATAAGGACACGTCTGGGGACCTGTGCACCGTAACTTGTTCAACTGGGGGCACTGCAATTATTTCGCCATTTTAATAATTCTTGTGTCTTTAATTTTCTTGACATTTACTGCTAAACCGAAAGTAAATTTTAAAAAGAAAAGGTTCCAAGAGTAGAGTTTGAAAAGCAAACTATTTGCCTACCAAATTAGACAGTGTCGTTACCATATCCAACCCGTAGTCCTAATGAAACAAATCCAAGTCAATTCCGACCAAAAGCAATGTGCCTTGGTATGTAAAGCTGAATCACATAAATTTATATAAACATATGTACAAAGGTCCAAAGGGTCAAAAAAGCTATCTCTAGTTTTAACATGACAGAATGCAAAGAGTTTTGTTTAAAATTATAGGCCTATTTCAGTAAATTGGTTTGAACAGTTGCATCATTCATATGCATGCAGGACCGTACAATTCACGAAAAGGGACCAAAATTTGCAGCACATCAGAAAAATTTGTAAGCACAGGTTCCTAATTTGTTGAACATGTTAATAAAATTCAGCATTCAAAAAGGTACTACTTGCAGCCACCATCTCAGCAATGATCATTAGCCATATAAGTCCACAAAGTGACACTAACACCAACATCAATCCATCAGAAAGCCCCCCCCCCCCACCTTGGCCTAAAATGACCATCAACAAGAATCCAAACAACATGATTATACAATCCGATGTGTTTTAGACATGTAGTTAAAGGTATGATGTCGTTATAAAGGAGATACACTAAGAGCATTCCAAAAAAAAAACTGTTTTAATGTGCAAATATAGTGATGAAAAGTCAATACAAAATGGCATCCAGATTGCATTTTGTATACTCTTGGTTGTATAAAGGTTGAAGTATGTTTAATCAGCTGAAACATTTCAATTATGTATGCAAATGGTGAAATAGAAAATGTTTGGCAGATTCGTCCGAGCCACAAAGTATGGTTGGAGCCATCAAAAAGATTGTCATTAAACAAATGTTCATAAAAGAGGTGGACTCTGTGCTCAGTTGTACAGAGTCCTTTTTTTCAATCTATATTTTAAGTTTTCTTCTATAAACAAATATTAGCTAAAATTTAAACAACGTATTGCCTAAGTAATGAAAATGGAAAGTATGGTAATTGTATTATGATCATTAGAACTACTGTCAAGAGTGGTGCAAACAAGGCCATATGATAAAGTTAACCTTAGACGAAAATGCATCATTTGGGCTGCCCCTAATAGGTGGATCTGTTTGTTATGTGCAACATAGTTGGTCATACATTATTTTTATTATAATCATCATCACCATCATCATCATCATTAGGTGATAATAGTGATGTGTATTTGCATTTTCGCTGGGAAATACAGTAGAGCACACCTATTCTCCGTTATATGGGCAGTGTATTTTTGCAAATATACCCTGCATCCGTAAGTAAATTTATGATATGTTTTAGGTTATGTTATCATAATTGAAGATCGAATTCTGAAGAAAAACTTACTAGTATTCAAATATAATGAAATTACTGAACAAGCGCCTCGTGGTTTATATATATATATATATATATATATATATATATATATAAAAGACTGAAAGGCACATTACGTATGTGTATTATATATGTGCCCATCGCATCTCACTGGACTGGCCCTCAATTGGTCTGCATGTATTCTTTTATGTTTTATATGTTGCGAAGGCAGGGTACAGTGTAAGAGTGGAAACTGTGTACCCTTGTTCACTTTGAACTCATGCAAGCACACATCTTTAACCTTCTCCCCCTTAAAACCGCCAAAACCGGCTGGTGGTCAAATGTCGTCTGCGTCAGCGTTTTTAACTAATTTAAACATTAATAAAAAACAATGTGACTGAGAATTGTAAATGAGACCTATTATTATCTCATGCCACAGGTCAATAGCTTTCCTTGGCTCTTAGTGCCGAACCTATGCCAAGGAAAGCTGTTGATTCAGTCTTAATTCAACTGCGGAAGGGTTAAAAAGGGACACCTGTCATGAGATCCAAATCAAACTTCAGCCCTCATGCATATATTTAATTCATTCTTATACACCTGAAGAAATCATTTATTCAATTTCATTGATCATGACTAATGACAACACCAACTGTAGACGACAATCTGTAGAGATCCAGTGCTAAACATCAACGTTACACATAAAGGCAAAAATATAGGGAAATATGGTCTTTTTAAAAACATGACCTCAAGTTACAATTTACGTTGTCCAATTATTCTTATTGGGATGCAATGTAAATTTCCAAGAACTGTATCTTTGTTAATATGGCACAAGACAGTTATGTTTTCTGCGGTGCTGCTTCGGTCTTAATCACTGAACAGGAATCCAATCGCATTTATACGCCTTTGTAAAGCTGGACCAAATGTGTAAAATCACAATCGAGTATATCTATTCTTTAAACGACGGTGGAACCCAGTAAAAAAAAAAGTTTAATGTTCGCAATATTTTTTTGTCTGTATTATTACAAATATCAGTAAAACTCATGATGTACTCTTCATTCAAGGCGCCCATATCATCAGCGTTACCTTCAGACAGGTTCACAGATTTTAGGGAGGAATTGATGTGCATGTCTTCTGGTAGAACTTCGGTTACATTTTTATAATTGCCACTTAACAAAACCATTTCTACCGTGTCTAACCTAAATTCAGAGTACAAACACACAAAACAACTTACCAAGTATATTTTACAGCCTAATAATATATTTTATTCGCTGCGTGTATGTGCTAAAAGCCACAGTTGATAGAAAGCAAAGAAAATTTCGCACGTTTATATATATATATATATATATATATATATATATATGTATATATATATTTATACATACATATATATATATATATATATATATATATATATATATATATATATATATATATATATATATATATATATATATATATATATATGAAACGAGGTTCAAGCTTAGGTAACAGATTACGCGTGAATCTTGGCTCAATGACAATTAAAATAAGTAGACTCTGTTAAATGTTAGATCTGTTGAGTGCAAATGAACATTTGTCTTATTCCCCTCTCAGCTTCCAATGCTGGTTGTGTTGTGGTTTAATTAAGAATATTGGTTGCGTCGGCATGTATTTTTATTTCATGTGCAAATCATGAAAGCTTAGTTGCTGGCTTTTGTGATTAAGTGCGCACTTTCATGCATTGGGTCAAGTTTGCATTCTTGTTGCACAGTAGGTCTAAATCAAACGTTTTTACCACAACAGAGGCACTCTTGGCTGGGTGAAAAATCTTCCATCCCATTTAAATCTCTTGTATGACTTTCTCCCCATATTTAAATTTCCTAACTAAGCAAACGCAGAAATGCAAAGATCCTATCTCATAAAGATAAATATTGGTACGTTGTGACATTCCCTTGGCAAATTTCTCTTCAGCCCATTGACGTCAACCTCTCATATTGTCTGCTTCACCAACTGCTTGTATCACGTCTTCGAGAATGCTTTGACCTTGTGGTGCAGCATCGGCATTCTGCGTTATGGCTAGAATCCCCAATGCCATAAGAACCAAGAACAACATCCGCAGAAGCATTGTTAACAACCAACTGTAAGAAAAAACATTTCATCTCGTCTAATTTCCATTGAATCATATTCAAGTACATCTCAGCGTGAAACAGTTTCACCTTTGAGGTCTTTTCCTTCAACATTCATTTGCTATCTTTATTCTGGATATTAACTTTGTGTCCTCACTTGCTGAGTGATGATGATGATGATGATGATGATGATGATGATGATGATGATGATGATGATGATGATGATGATGATGATGATGATGATGATGATAAAGAAGAAGAAAAGAAGAAGAAGCAGAGCTTGGACATATTTTTGGTAAAAAAGAAGCAACAGGCAGAAATTTATTTCGTCTTGTGTTTTTAGTTGACAAATTAGTGAATAAAGATTTTACATTTATCACGCCTACACAAAGTAGAAAGTATCGACCAAAATTTTCAAATAAAAGAAACGGTAGCTTAACCTGGATATGTTGCATATGAAAATACTAACGCTCTTTAAAGGCAACATTTTTAGGATAACCTTAATGTAAAGAAAATTTACGTTACAAAATTTTGATATAGAGACGGCCCATCCGTATTATGTAATTCTTCAGCTTTAACATGCGTGGAGATTGGATCTTGACATGGTAACCCATATTTTTGGTGCGCTACAAAGTTTGTACATTATTTGAAAATGTTAGCTAATCTACCAACTTAGGTTTCTAACCTATACTAAATGTAAATTGGACAAAATATCAAGATTTTTCCCCTTAATGTTTCCAATACATTTCGCGGCCCTGTCTATACTTGTTGGTCCCCATTGTTGATTGCGTGAAAAGCAGAAAGAAAGTGTTGTAGATGGCATTACCATAGACTATATGGGTGTGTCCCGTAGTGAGGGCCGTATATCACTTTTGCTACATAAAATGTCTTTACCGTCTAGAATGTACTTGTGTATCTTGACCCGTTACTGCTTATATCCTGTAGCTTTTGACCTTTGTACGTTTTACACATTTCATGAATACATGTAAAATAAAAATGAAGGTATCATTTTGATATGTCCGTTTGCATGTATGATTATATATCAAACGCACCAAAGTTGTCAATACAAATTGAATTGCTTTGAGTATATATGTGTCATGGGTGGTGTTCCAAAACAAGATTTTCCAAATATTTCAGCAGTAAAAAAGCAACAATCTATCACAAATATCCTTGTCAATTCAGATAATACCTTTCTTCGCGAAAAAGAACCGCGTACATCCCTACTCACCTCGTTTATTTTATCTAAAAGAAGTCCTTCAATATCCACACTGGAGAAAGTTTTTCACTAGAGGTCTTCGGGTTGTTCAAACTGACCTGTCCGACGAGAATAGTACGGTAAGGTCACTGCACGCTACTTATATAGATACGTACCTAAAGTATGGAATCTTTTAGAGCTTTCGGCGGCTGATATTTGTATTGAGGTCTGACTTTGGAAACAAGAATGTCGATGTGCAGGTATTTGTGATTGTTGTTCGTACCAACCCCCAATGGCAATTCTTCACGAGCATGTGTATTAAGATGTCAATCCTTGTAGGGCACGCCTTGTCATCTACAGAGTAAAGTCATAAAAATTAATCCTTGATGTCGACTTTGCATATACGAATGAGATTCTCGTTATCTTTCAGGCGGTGTATAAAAAATCAAATTCGGTCTTTAGCAATAAGAAGAATGAAGGTAAGCAAACAAAAACACCGAAGAAATACACAAGACCCATACTAAAGTTACCAGTGTTTGTTTGTCATATTTTGGCATTCTTTTGTTATTGTCACTATATTTTTTTGGAGCAAATGTCAAAGTATGGGATTGTGAAATACCACTATATACACCAAATATCAATACAGCTAATATCCTTAGTTTAAACGTCAAAGAAGCTATGTCAAATAACAGTTTTTGCCATAGTCTATGCTTCTAATGCCTAAAATATAATTCACAGATATAATGATCATGATGTCATCATATAAAATCATGTTTTAGCATGGTTGCAAGTAGTTTGAAACTAAGGGTATATGAAGATGGGAAGATCTGCATGTAATGTAGAAAGTAATTTTTTGGAAAAATAGTGTTCCAGTTGGTGAAATGAGAAGTCTTGTGTGTATGTGTGTGTGTGTGTGTGTGTGTGTGTGTGTTGGTTTTGGTTTGAAATCAAAGAATACAACGTACTTTCTACAAATGCTGAAATTGATGTGTGTTCTTGAATCTTGAGTATCTGATTGTATCATTAAAGGCCCTATAATTGAAACAAAATATATGATTGAATGAATATAAAGACCGCACCACATTATTTAACTAGTCATGTACGAATGTGAGTGGACAACCTGTACGAATCTCTTGTCGTCAGTCCATCGTCTGGTAAATAACCAGAAAAAGCAATGCCCCCCCCCCCTCGGGTTTATCATTCAGAAGGAACGCATACTCACATTAGCGTCCATTAAAATTTGCAACTTTAAAGCCTCTGTATGTAAGAGCAGATGTTTACGGTGAATGTGGATGTGTAACTTCAGTGTTGTTTGAACATTTCATTTTGATACCTAAAATAAGAAGCAATTAATTCAAATTTACTTTAAACATGGATGCAAAGACTGCACCCTTTGCACACGCCCTGACACACAGTTCAATGGGAAAACACATATATATTAAACTAGAACTCTCCTTGTTGACTTTTATATTCAGTTCAATATACATAAACATCGTACTGATCTGCTACATTTAAAGTGACGGAGAGATAGACATAGCAAATGAACAACTAATTCAAATAGTCGAATTATCAATTTTACTGTTAAGGTTTCCAATTAAAGGTATATCTGACTCAACGTTGGACGAAAAAACTGCATTTTCTTCTCCTGATGCGTTAAGTGATATGAAGTTGCTTAAAAGTTTTGTGTGCGCTGTAAAAGCAAGAGACTTGCATAACAATATTTTTTGAAGTGTCATGTCAATAATTAATTTCTATCAAAACGTAAATAAAAAATCCTTTTTTTCCTTTTTACTACATTGCGGTGGGGAATGCATAGGGCACCTTCATGTTGAGAGGCATGAACCACAAATGAATTTTTTTTTAAATCTTAACGTACATTTAATGTTCCATCTAAAGAGGCCATTGCAACCCATTATTAATGGAATTGTGCATTTAAATAGTTTCTTAAAAGTCAATAGCAGAGTTAATTTGTGTGCATGTACCAAGGATCAACAGGCAACATTGTGCTTTAGCTCTGGTAACCATATGAGCTCGCGCGATCAATCATGTCCGTCCATTTGTCTGTAAATTGCTTGTCACCACAACAGCATTTTGGGGTATTTTTAACGGTATACCCTCTTAAAATTCTTGACGTTGTATTAATGAAAATCTATGTTCTTTTATTGTTTATATCATCTAGTGGATTATGTAATACGGGGCCAAACGATGAAAAAAGGAAACTATTGTAAATAATTTGATGTGTTCCATTTTCATTAGATCAGTTTGAAAGTTGGTGGAAATATTATGAAGGCTCAGGTATTACACAAATGTCAACCCAACAATGACAGCAAAGAGATGTAAGAGTTACCAAAACATCAACATTTATCTTCTAATACCAAAGTGTAGAATAAGTTTTACTTCTGACTTGAGACAGGCAGTCACCCAAAAAGGCAACTGGTGTCGAAAATCAATGGGATGCCAACTACAGGTGAACGACTAAATTAGATAACGTGGTGAGATTTATGTCATTCATTAACTTCAGAATAGGAATAAGGTTTTTTTACACAATGAATGCGTATCACGTGTAAATTTAACATTACATAATACGGCTAAGCCTAATCACCAGTGGCAAGTTCACTGTGGGAAGACATTTCGTTTTTTTTATTCATTTGCTTGTTTGTTTGTTTCTTTTGTATTGTTTGGGGATTTTTAGCTCAGCTGACTTCTCAGTCAACTGACCTTTTGTGAGGGTCCGTCGTCCGTCATCCGTCCGTCGTCTGTCGTCCGTGGTCCGTCTGTCCACGATTCACATTTTCGACTTCTTCTCAAAAACCTTCGGCCAGATCCACTTCAAACTTGGTGGGGATGTGCCTTGGGAAGGTGTATACCAAGTTTGTTCAAATGGTTACGATCCAGTGATTTTTGGATTTTTTATGAATTTTTTTTGTTCTTTTTCGGGTACATCTTAAAAAATCTTCTTCTCTGAAATCACTCACCCAATTGCTTTGATATCACACAGGAACACTCCCTGGGACTCCTAGTTCTTAATTTGTTCACCAGGTGGCGCTGCAATTTTTTTCCAAATTTTTAAAGAATTTTTGTGTGTTATGGCTATTTTCGACTTCTTCTCCAGAACCGTCACTCAGATTAAGCTGAAACATGGTGGATATGTGCCTTGTAGAAGGGTCAAACAAAGTTTTTCACTATGTGGGAATTCCGCAGATTCCTGAATTTTAACGATTTTTTTCAATTCGGGTACTTACCGGTCAATGCAGCTTTCCTATTGATTACTATAGAAGTCTATGAGCATTCTAATGCTAATTCACATTTTCAACTTCTTCTACAAAACCGTCATCCAGATTAACTTCAAACTTGATCGCAATGTACCTTGGGTAGGTCTATACCAGGTTTGTTCAAATGGTCATGCTCTAGTGATTTTTGAAATTTTGATGATTTTTTTGTTCTTTTTTTGGACAAATCTTATAAAATTTTCTTCTCCGAAACCGCTCACCCAATTGCTTTGATATCACACAGGAACACTCCCTGGGACTCCTAGCTCTTAATTTGTTCATCAAGTGGTGCTGCAATTTTTTTCTAATTTGTTATGAATTTTTGTGTGTCAAAGCTATTTCGACTTCTTCTCCAGAACCGTCACTCAGATTAAGCTGAAATATGGTGAACATGTTCCTTGTTGAAGGGTCAAACAAAATTGTTCACCAGGAGGCAATGCTGCGGATTCCTGATTTTTAACGATTTTTTCAATTCGGGTACTTATCGGTCAATGCACCTTTCCAATAGACTACTATGGAATCAATGAGCATTCTAATGCTAATTCACATTTTCGACTTCCTCTCCAAAACCGTCATCCAGATCGACCTCAAAATTGGTGGGGATGTACCTTGGGTGGGTGTCTACCAGGTTTATTCCAATGGTCATGTTCCAATGATTTTTGGATTTTTTTATGATTTTTTTTTTACAAAAATCTTCACAAAAGTTTTAATAGGAAAGTTTAACATGGGAATTTCTTGTAATGGTTATAACTTAAATAATTTTGGCCAGATATACTTCAAACTTGGTGGGGATGTGCCTTGGGTGGATGTCTACCAAGCTTGTTCAAATGGTCACTCTCAATTGATTTTTGGATTTTTTATGCATATTTTTGTTCTTTTTGGGGGGAAACCTTAAAAACTCTTCTCCTCTGAAACCGCTCACCCAATTGCTTTGATATCATACATTGACACTCCCAGGGACACCTAGTTCCCAATTTGTTCAACAGGTGGCGCTGTAATTTTTTTCTAATTTTTTAATGAATTTTTTGTATGGTTTTGCTTTTTTTCACGTGCTCTCAGAACCGTCGCTCAGATTAAGGTGAATTGTGATGGATATGTTCTTGTGGAATGGTGAAACAAAGTTGTTTACTAGGTGGCACTGCTTTGTATTCCTGATTTTTAAGGATTTTCAATTCGGGTACTTATCGGTCAATGCAGCTTTCCTATTGATTACTATATAAGTGAATGGGCATTCTAATGCTAATTCACAGGACAACTGACACGAAATTTACTGTTTACTTGATAACTTGAGATCTGTTTTGAGTTTGTACCGTGATGGTGCACATGTTAATGTTTCTTTATGAAGGTCATGCTTGACAGTACATGAATGACCTTGACCTGGTTTCTGGGGTCACAATGCAACATACATAGATTTAACTCTTCACTATAACTTCACAGTTCATAGAGCTGCAAGTGTGATGAATATCTAGGTCAGCTGAGCATGGGCTGTTCACACAACCCTCTTGTTTGTTTTTTGCCTTTCTTTATGTTTGTTTTTGTTTTGTTTTGCATTTGTTTGTAAGTTTTTTGCTATGGTAAGTGCATCTGAATATGTGGATATATATCCATGTACCATATATGGGGACATCGTACAGATACACTGCTTTGAGATGTAGAGTCATTGTGGCACAATTTGTAGTATTTTTGGAACCAATGTCATAGGTGTCAAAACACGTTAAAACTTTCTGAGAAAATATCACACCTCTCCCTGCGCATTTGCATGTTAAATTCTTCCCATCAACAGGCAACATTTCATGCTCAGATATCTAATATTTTTCCAAAAATATGAAGCAGGGTCTGTCATGAAACTTAAAAATCTGTGTTAGAAAGATTACATAACATTTTCAGAAGAATAAAATTCCCTCATGATCCAATTCTACACGTTTAGGGATTTGAACTCCCTTCCCTATTAAATACACATGATTATATTGATAGCAGGAAATATTGCAATAATTTCGTTATCTTCATTATTTACAATTAAGGGGGACATATTATCATTAAAAAGTGCGAAATATCCACAATCCTCAATGGTGTTTATAGTGCCCTTAGGGCAAGTGAGAAATATTTGGCCATCGGGACAAAAATGAATTTGCAATTATGTTTTCCATAATGAAATACGTGCATTTAAAATTGCTAAAATGAAGAGCACTTCTTGACCTTTTTATCTGTTTGCTAATTTTCCTGTTTTTTTTTTTTTTTTTTTGTCAATGGAACAGTGTTTCATTTTGGTTTTAATCACTGTAAACACATTACTGTCGATACGTTTTTGTTTTTACAATTACTCTTTCTGTATACACGTGTGCGTCTGTTTGTATATGTAGAGTATGCATGGCAAAAGTAAGCAAGACTTTGGCCAAGTTTCAATGAAATGTGTATCACACAGTTGAGCAACTCATATGTTATGTATCTGTCACAGTGAGCTTTACTGAAAAAAAAAGAATATAACTAGAAAAGAAGATTTGCTTCAAAGCAAATCTGTCTGAGTGGCTTCAAAAGTTCTAAATATTAAATGGTACAACCTTTATCCTTTGGTACTTCACATTCCGTTAAGCTAATAGCTGGATGAAAATTTCGTAGTCCAAATGATCTTGACCTTTGACACTTACAGGTCACATGAAAACTGCAAAAATGTACAGTGTTACAATACCTACAATTTAAGTCCAACATGGTTAGAATTGGATATAAATTGGCCGAATTATGGCAGGGTGAAACTTTCAAAGGTCCAAATGACGTTGACTTTTGACCTTTAGGGGTCACATGTAAGTTTCAAAATGGGCAGTGTTACAATACCTACACTTGAGCCCAACATAATAAAAACTGGATAAAAATTGAACAATTTATGGCTAGAAGAAAGCCAGCATCGAAAGTGGCCTTTGACCTTGAAATGAACTTTGACCTTGAGATGACTTCTACCTGAACTGGACGTTGACCTTTTAAATGACATTTTGACGTTAAATTGGCCTTTGATCTTGGCATGAACCTTGACCTTCACATGACCTTGACATTTGAGATGACCGTTGCCTTGCTATGATCCAATTCCTGTACACTCAGTACCACATTTACAATAGTATATAAGATATTGAAGATTTAAACTCTCATTCGCCCTCATTTGCATAAATTAAAAAAAAAACATGACCTCTCATTATAAAAAGACCAGACTTCATCAGTAGAAGTATAATTATGCCAAGTTTGGAATTTCTACATGTAATAGTTTTCAAATGAAATGTCGGACAAATATGCCTGGAAAGAAAGAAAGGAAGAAAGAAAGAACTCGTAGAAAAACAGTATGTCAGTGACAGACATAAATATATACATATTTATACATATTCAACATTAGGCTTCTATGGTCAATTTCGTTGAACTTTCCGCGGATCCAATAAATTTGTGAAAAATTTCATCCTCTGCAGGACTTCATTCAGGAACACACGAGCATGACTTTCTTATCTGGAGTTTACCCTAACGTTAAAAGAATTTGCTCCACAAACTTGCACATCTACTATCGGATGCCAACCAAATCTACCATTCACAGTGGATTTAGATATTTGCGGTGAACACCTCAGATGAACATACAAAAATATACTGAAATTTGTTGCTGAGTGGGATGTTTTCATTTTCTTATAAACTTATTACCATTTATTCCATGTAAGGGGTAAGGAGCACAAAAGTCACATTGGCATGTTGTAGGCCTAATACATGTAAGTGATTGATATCAGTGATACACCCACATTTCATTACCACAAGACACTGGTTTTTGTTTGAAGGGAGTTTCTATGGAATTTTTCTTCAAAGTACGAAGCCCACAGGCGTACATTGTTCGGCAATCAGACCACAGAATTTATCAGGGTAGAAAACATGGTATTGCCTTTGTTTTTTTTCCAACAGATGCTTTGAAGTCCAACTGTGTGTGTGTGTGTGTGTGTGTGTGTGTGTGTGTGTGTGTGTGTGTGTGTGTGTGTGTGTGTGTGTGTGTGTGTGTGGCTGAGAATGGTCGTCACAGCAACTGTGTGTGTGTGTGGCTGAGATTGGTCGTCACAGCATATGGCCCCAGGTTCATGACCCACAGTCCTATACATCTACAGACTTGTGTACCACCACATCTGCACTGCTGTAATACACGATGTCCATCGAGTTTGAATGGCTTCAATTGTACTTTTCTCACCGGGTGGTAGTGCGGTTGGGAGCCACTGGAACTCATGTAATTTACCGGCATGTGTTCTGTGTAAAGGGATTACAGTGGGGCATCCTCAGTCAATCGTTTCGAGGTCCCTGTTTTCAAATGGTCTTAACGTCGGCGGGAGTGCTTTGAGCCAAGGTCTGATGGAGTTACCTCTGTCTTGCTCACACGACTGACACACAGTTGAGACCTTTTCAGCTGCTGATGGTATTGGTTGAAGGAAAAAAAGCTCATCCCTCATGGATAAATTTGTGCGGCATTTGCCTGCAGCACAATACACGATTTTGTTGTCAACTGAACTCTCTTAACCTAACCACGGATAAACAATCAGGAATTCATGTCACTAGAATTGCGCTACAACTAACACGTCAAGGTTGAATAAATGTCATGTAGAACAAGTGTCTTCATTGGCGTTCCTTCCACCTAGAGTTCCGAATATTACTGAAGCGGGCGCACCGCCAAATTTGAACGAAGAAAAGTCAGCGCGTGCCACACTTAGTTGTGAATTGTTGAAAGAAGAACAACGTGTCAATACGGAACATGCATGCCAATGCAACGATTTTGACAATACAAGTGCTGTTTGTTTTCATACCAAAAAATACAAAAGGAATTTTCACGTTTGAACTTTAATGAACATTATTATATGAGATGCATGCAAAACGATTTTCAGCAGTGCTGTTTGGTTTGATACCAAAAATGAATTTCTCCTTTAAGCTTTAAGGACCCTTATTTTTCAGACACAATGGTTCATGTTTTGATACTTTAACCATTAGCGGGAGGACCTAGATTTGTTTTTAATTTTTTGCTAAAAATGGATCAAGGCAACCTAAGGTCATGTAATCCCAAGTCCATTTTGGCGCAAATGTAATAACGATTTGATGGTAGAATATTACAAATGGGTGTTATTTTTATTTTGAATGCTACAGCAAACAACCATTTTATTAAATATGTTCTGTTCTAAATCATACGAAATGCGACCTGAAAATAATAATAATTCAGATATATACTATGTTGTCTAATAACACCCAACACCAGTTCTGATGCACGCTATTCATTTGCGGCCTATTCATGTAAAAAGGAAGCGAAGGTTGAAGTTAAGGAACTTGTCTGCATAACCACTAATGGTCCTGCTTTAAAATTTTTAGCATGAGGCCAGTGGACCTCGATATTTTGGTTTATGTTGCTAAAAATAGATCAGATCACGTGGGCCGGCCGCTGTCTTGTATTTTTTTTTTTTTTTTTTTTTTGGAAAAACTTATAGGTGTTCGATTGTGGACCATCGCGGATGCCTCCGAGCCATATTTTTAATGTCAAGGAAGACAGCAGATGTATAAAATTGCATTTTTGGTTATAATTCCTGCCATATAATGTATCAAAATAATAATAGTGATATAATGTTGCCTTGTAATTTCATATATTACCTGTGTTAAAATTGATTCATTCAGCAAAATACAATTATATTCTCTTATGACAGCACTTTCTTAGTACAATAAATTACAAAATCAGCCTTCTTTTCTGTCCACATGATTTCCTTAGCCTGTTTTCTGCAGCAGTATATCTAAAGGACAACGTGCTTTTTGGGACAAAACGCATTTTTTCCCTAACATACTTTTGAGAGTCATTAATATTACTGTCAGGTTTCTGGACAATTGACGGAATTGTTATAAGGTCGCTGAATTGTTTTATGTGTGGGGCATTAGCCCCCCACCCCCCACCCCCCCACACACACCTCATGCGCGGGATTATGGCTCAGTTCATGGATGCGGACTAATGTCAGAAACTGGCATGGGCACATGTGGGACATCTGTGTGCACTGAGGGCATCACAACGATTTGTAGAGTAAACGATCAATTCGTTGTGCGCGAGATTCTGAGTGTTTGTGGGCATTGGTTTAATGTACACTGACACATTTTGCCAACTGGACAGTTGCAAACCTTCACTTAAAAATTGAACAAACGTCCAAAGTTACCTATCTCCTTACTGGAGACATAAAACCATTAAGAAGAGTTTGACAGCTAACATCTGTAAATCGGTCGGACTTTGTTTGGAAAGAGGAATGTTGAAGGGATGTGCCGGTATTTGTGTTTATTGTTCACATCAAACTGCCAGCGGCAATGCTTCAGGAGCACTTATTTGATATGTGTATGCCTTGTTTTTTTATGCAGTAAATCCACACCAATGAGCGTTTGCTGCCTGTATTGCACATATAAATGAAGTACTCTTTATTCTTCTAGTCGTGCATACAAAATAAAGATCAGCTTTTTTTTTTTCATTTTGTAAGAGTCAAGTCCAAGTCAACATACACGAACACCAAAGAATTTCACGATGCCCTTGCCAAAGTCAGTTGCTGTGGCACCAGGTTCTGTGAAAGAGATTATGTGTATTATTATATGGCTTTATTTTACAACGGGGGAACTACTACCGTGGATAAAGTCTCCTGTGGCGCCTGCTAGCCACGTGGCATGGTGCTGCCATACAAATACGAACTTCGAGACATTATTGTTACTTTCGTGTTTGTAAAATATTTAGTTTCTTTATTAAGTTTTATAATTTCATACAAGTGTTTCTGCAAGTGATCTTGGATCATTATAATAATTTAGGTATTGTATTTGTGTCTTTTTGCCCAGAACCACTTCCTAGTAGTCAATATCCTATTCCGCAGTCCGAACTCTTTACTCTCCAAAAGCTAACCTGTTCCTGTCTAACCTATATACATATGGAATTACTATTGTCCATATTGTACACGTTCCTCTGTAAAATTTTGACATAGGCTGTATCAGCCCAAATAAATTAAAGGGTCCTCAGCGTGTAACTACTCAACATGTTTCGGAGCTTTTTACCCGGTAAAAATGTATATCTACATTAGTCACAGAGCGCAAGTTGTGATATTTCTGTGTTTATAAGTAACATGGTCCCGAGATAGCATTTCCAAGTATTAAGTTACTTGTGGCTCCTTGTGTTGTTAAGTTTAAGAATCTGCTAGTTTGTGTTTCTTGAGCCAACAAAAGTTATTGATTTATGATTGTTCGAAATCTCTTATTCCTAGCTTTTTGGATAGGAGATGACACGCTATTTCATTTTAAAACTTTGTAAAGTTCATTCAAGCTGATATTATGGTATTTTTCACAATTTAAAAAAACTTCGACCCAGGACACTGTTTTTCGGGTCGAAAAGTAGCTGGGTTTTCAAAGTTTCGTGTCAAAGTCTTAAAATCTATAAAACTGATATTTTGGCTTCGGATATATTACAATCTCACATGTGTTTTTGGCAAATTTCAATCAAATCAGTTGTGTAGTAAGCTTAATATTTCCATACTTCAACTGACAAGAAAGCACAGATAAACTTGATGAGGTACACGTACAGCCTTGGCTACGAATCTGAGGAACCGGATCTCTGTAAGCGTCTATGTGATCATCCCCGTTCAGCACTTAAATATCTATGTCCAGAAACCTGTGGGCTTTAAAAGCTCAGAATAAAAGTTTGAAGACGATATCACTCGCTGGTTTCTATCGAGTGAACGAAGATGGGCGACATGGTGTGAAGTTCTGCTTTGAAAACCTCTCACCACGAATATCCCTGCGATCCCACACAACAGTTGGTAGAGTTTCCGGTGTGAACTTCATCAGCAAGCTGTGCCGAAATGCCGCAGGTTATTACCCGCAGCAAGATCCGGGAGCCGGCGTCCGAGCCTCCCGGTACCGCGGGAATCGAGATACTCACGCCACATGCTGAGGATGCAATTCTTACGGCAGAGCCTAACCTGTTCCACGGGCCAAATCAGAAGTTGACACATGACAATCGCCCCAAGAAATTGCAGACCGTACTTAAAAAGGCCATTGGCACCAAAACCTTTTGTGGGCGACCACCTGACGGAGGACCCTTTGGTCTGGATACTGGTACATGTGTTTGCAGGACAGCCAGAAAAGTACATATAAACCTGTACAAAATGCCTTCAAGCAACAGTACATGCAATCACAAAATTGGTCTAAATTCAGCCATTTTTATACAAGACAAGGTCTGTGCGAGAGCGTGAGCGACTACATCTCCGCCATCAGAAAGTTGTGCTGCCAGGCAAACAAATCAGAGTCCGATCGTGTGGAGGCTCCTCTCATGGGATGAAACCACCATTAAATTTTACTGTATATTTCCATATTAACATAACGGCGTATAACTTTTGTTGCGTCACTTTTTAAAATAAACGATGCAATTGGTGTTGTGCAGACACCTTTCGTTGAAAACATGCAAGATAAAAAGGGCGAGTCTGCAGATAGATTCAAAAGTTATTCTAGTGTTTACCTGTCATAACCAGGAAACACGTGCTCCGAGCACGACTTGCCAGCGTCACTGTGTGTGAATATGTGTTTCGCCCTCTGTTTGTAAAATTCATCACGAAAAAAATATCTGTCAAACCAAACAACACAAACAGACTGACAACTTCATGTGATAGTCTAGCTGAAACAGTGGGTTAATTACGGGTAAATGGCTCCTCAAGGTATGAGCATAAGACAACCAGGAACTGTTTAGTGCGGTAACCTGCACCTGATTGGCTGCAATGGTGTATTCATACCTTCATCATGCAAATTACAATGAATATTCATGAAATCATGCATATGAAATATTGACCCATACAGGAGTAATTCTGTGAAAATACAATTCAGCTAACTTGTATACATTTAGAAATATAACACTTTTCTATGCACTATCAAAATGAGTTCCCAATGCAGTTTTAGGTGTTTTGATCTGACACCCGTCAATCACTGAAAATCATTATTTTTTTCTGCAAACATTTGATTTAATCTCAATTTTTCTTCACTTGGTTACATTATCATTATCTGTAAGAAATAATACAGCTTGCCAGAAAAATTTGGTTAGTGAAGCTACATTGACCTTGATACCTCCCCCCCCCCCGCCTTCAAATTTGATGGCTGCAATGTGGTTCATACTGCCTCACTGCTGCTCTGATAACATTAAAAGTATTGATAATACACACTTATTAGCACACACATATGTCCGCCTAATTGCCACCATCAATTTGTTACAAGACCATTATGATCACTTTGTAATCTTTCCTAGTTTTCATCTTCAAATATCTTGTAGTTAGGGCTTTTTCAGTTGTTTTTAAATATGCAAGGGTGAAAGTCAATTGTCAACATGTTTTCTTTTGAAATCTTTCATCCCCATTCAACCTTCTTTTAAAATGGAGACTTTAACCTGAATATCAATTTAAAAGTGACCCTTTTTCATTTTTTCCCAAAATATGCAAATCTCACTGTTGTTTTGGTTAATACTTGAAAATCCAGCAATGTACCCCATTGTAAACCATTGACACAGTTTAATTGTTTTATTTCACATAAACAAATAAAGATGGCCATATCAAATGATGTGATATGACAAATATGAGTGATAAGTTAACATTTAGAGCTAAAAAAGAAATCACATGAAGGTGAAATTTTGTTATTTATCTGCCAGCATCAATTTTCTTTCAGGGGTGAAACCACCATTATATTTACTGTATATTTTGTTGCGTCACTTTTTAGAATAAAGGATGCAGTTAGTGTTGCGCAGAAATCTTTCATTGAAAACATGCAAGATAAAAAGGGCGAGTCAAAAGATAGAATCAAAAGTTGTTCCAGTGTTTACCTTGTCATAGCCAGAAAACACGTGCTCCGAGCACGGCTTGCCAGCATTACGTCACTGTGTATGAATATGTGATTCGCCCTCTCTTTAAAAAAAAATCATCATGGAAAAATATCCGTCAAACCAAACAACACATACAGACTGTAAACTTCATGTAATAGTCTAGCTGAAACAGTGGGCTAACTAGAAAAGAAGATTTGCTTCAAAGCAAATCGGTCTGTGTGCATTCAAAAGTTGTAAATATCAAATGCTACAACTTTTATCCTTGGGTACTTCACATCACATAAGGCTTATGGCTGGATGCAAATTTCAAAGTCCAAATGACCTTGACCTTTGACCTTTACAGGTCACATGTAAACCGCACAGTGTTACAATACCCACAATTTAAGCCCAACATGAACCAAATCGGATGAAAATAGACCAAGTTATGACAAGATGAAACTTTCAAAGCGCCAAATGACCTTGCCCTTTCCCTTTTGAGGTGACATGTTCTTATAAAAATGTGCAGTGTTACAATACCTACAATTTGAGTCCAACATGATTAGAATTGGATGGAAATTGGCCAAGTTATGACTGGATCAAACTGTCAAAGGTCCAAATGAAATTAACCTTTGACCTTTAGAGGTCACATGTAAGTTCCAAAAATGTGCAGTGTAAAATGGCTACAGTTTGAGCCCAACATAATCAAAATTGGATAAAAATTGACCAAGTTATGGCTAGAAGAAAGGCCCCACCGAAAGTGGCCTTTGACCTTGAAATGACCTTGACCTTCAGTTGAACTCTACCTGAAGTGAACCTTTACCTCGAAAATGACATTTTGGGTTAAATTGATCTTTGACCTTGACATGACCTTTGACCTTGACATCACCTTGACATTTTAGATGACCTTTACCTTGCTATGATCGAACTCCCATACACTCGGAACCACATCTACTCTAGTAGATAAGATATTAAATTTTGGAACTTTAATTAGCCCTCATTTGCATACTTTTAAAAAGTATGACCTCTCATTATAAAAAGGCCAGACTTCATCTATAGAAGTATAATTGTGCCAAGTTTGCAGTTTCTACATGTTATACTTTTCAAATGAAATATCGGACATATTTATCGGTAAAGAAAGAAAGAAAGAAAGAATTCCTAGAAAAAGAGTATGTCTATGTTGGCACACAGACATAATTCCTAGAAAAACAGTGTGTCTGTGTTGGCACAGAGACATAGTTACAGGTAAATGGCTCCCCAATGTGTGAGCATAAGACAACCAAGAACTATTTAGTGTGGTAACCTGTACCTGATTGGCTGCAATGGTGTATTCGTACTTCATACATCTAATCAGCCTGAACTGAAAGTTTATTTTGGGCAAGGACCCTTCTGTCGCGGAGGATGTGGAGAAGTACGCGGCTGTGGCAGAGCTGGTATCTGCAGGCTACAGACCACAATTGTGATCGGCTGATTGTGCATTCCAACGGAGATGGTCCGTAATTGTGAAAATACTGTGTTTTCAGCATGCTGTTGCTTCTGTTTAAATAAAGTTAGCCAAGTTAGGTTTGCTGCATCACTGACTTGCTTTCTGAGTGGTCATATAGGTGTACTGTCTTCCAGGCCGGGGGGGATTTTATAGTGGGGAAGGACAATGATGTGACCCCGGCAAGAGCACGGTTCATACACCTGCATTAAGCTGACATCCAGGTGTTAAGTAATTATGTTTGGTTTGACAGGTATTCTTCTTTTATAATGAAGCTCTGCATTTAGAAGCAAAATGTCACAAATTTAGCTAATTCATCATTTGCCACGTTCATATTTATGTGGGTTGTCTTTCCTGAATATTTAGCTTCCACAAGGAGCCGCTGCTCAGAGACACATGTACGGGTATAGGCTCCCAAACATGTTCTGAGTAGTTATCATCAGCGCACACAAGGTCTGCTGAGGAAATCTGTCATTTGATTATATATATATATATATATATATATATATATATATATACATATATACATATACATATATATATATATATATATATATATATATATATATATATATATATATATATATATATATATATATATATATTGACACCCACGACATCTTTAGTTAGCCGGTGATTTTTAATGGGAAAACCTTGCGCGTGGATACACTGGTGTTAGGTTTATGAGGGTAATTGATGGTCAAGTGAAATACAATGGAGGTGGAGAACACTAATTGTGACACAGTGGCTTCTTGGCCAGGAATAAACAACACAGTTCTAAATCTTTCGGCAGATTTATTTTCTTTTGCATAATAATCAAGGTAACATTAAAACAAATCAAAAAGTTTGTAAGCATTGGTTACTATCATAATAAACAAACCGTAATGCACACAAGTAGTCCAGGTTCAATATACATATATGAAGAAGCTTTGACGATTTTGTATTGTTTCCATTTTATTCTATGTAAGAAGGAAACACGATAAACTTACGCATCAAGATAGTATAGACACAGAGCACGCATGTTCTCTCCCCCCCCCCGCCCCCCCCCCCCAAAAAAGAAAAATTAAAAATATCGTCGATCCTGAAGCTGGGAAACATGACATTCAACCGCCATGGTACCGGGGTAATGATGGACAACCAAGTATATTGCTTACATTTAGGGGGATACCGAACATTTACTCCAAACGCAATGACGGCCCCTTCTCATATCGAGCTTATTGTGTGTATGGGGAACATGACGATCACTTTTTAAACAACCAATCTTACTAAAGTTGCCACTTGAGGAAGACAAACATATATTGTCATGTTTTATTTTGGGATCTGTCCGTTCATACAGGTACTTTCTAGTCAAATGACGCTGGCCGAACCAGCACCGAAAATATAAATACCCCGTCATCACAGTGACAAATTATCACCCACACGGATTGTGTTATCTTTGTGAAAAGCATTGTATTTCCAACAGCTCCTTTTTACAACACAGTAGAAAGGTATACCTGGTTTGAGAAGTGGTGAATTTTACTAATAACCCTTCCTGGGTATAAGAACGTTTGCTAATACATTTTAGAGTAACGAGTAACTTATAACTCTTCTTCACAGTACCTATCTCAAGTTGATAGTTCTTTGAGAATAAACTGTTTAGCTAGCCTTGGAAAAGTCCATACCTCGCACTGTGTTGTCCTAAAATCGTCACCGGGTTAAATATTGAGTGCGGTTGTGTTTTACAAATGCCTACTGCGCATCCGCATCACGTGATTACATTGAATTTCTCTAGCCAATTATCTTTTTGAGAACGAGGTGAAAAGAAATGTGCACGTAAGGCTCATCGCAGCAAGGGTAATATCGCTCGACCCTCTTGGCGGAATTGTGCGTAATTTTAAACCTTCTGTTGACCGTGGAGAAGTCACTCGTGTCAACTTTATGTTCTCCGAAAAAGCCCAAGTCCAATCGATATCCGTCGTACGTCCAGCTTCCAACCTTGAACTGACACTTCCAGCTCCATCTGGCTCTCGAACAAGTCGCATGCATTTCAGTCGGAGGAATCCAGAGGACGCCCCCGTTAGCGTAGACAACAGCCATTTCTCCAAGGCTTTGATGGAGACTGACGTCATCACTGGAAAGACAGGAAAGACAGAGGGAACTTATGACAACTTATGAATGTTTAATCAGAATTATATATTATTCATTACTATAATTTAAAAAATCAAATAATAATAATAATAATAATAATAATAATAATAATAATAATAATAATAACGATAATAATAATAATAATAATAATAATAATAATAATAATAATAATAATAATAATAATAATAATAATAATAATAATAATAATAATAATAATAATAATAATAATAATAATGATCATACGACTGCTGTTACTACTACTATTGCACTCATTTTTTATCCCAAAGAATAATTAAGATGTCAAAAATTGATATTTCTGTGTTAACATTAGTGTGAATCTTTGAAAATTTGTGACGTGCCACTCGATAGTTTGCTGCATCCTCAAATCCAAATAAACTACTGTATTTATGCCTCACAAACCTTTCGAATGCATATTTCCAGGATAGTTCAAGCATTAATTAATAATAATAATGACCACAATGGACATATATATTAATAAATTCAGATCACGTACCACAATTCTCAAAACATTTCTACGTCCACAGTTACGTAAAGGAGGCACATGACTAGTGACGTCGCCTGACGTCATGACCACTATCTTGATACAAATCATCAACATGACCACTATGTTGGTACAAGTCAATAAAATAAATGTTGATATTGCCCATGATGGGAGAATGGAAAGGGCGTAGACTATAGAGACCGTTTTGAGCATGAGAAAATGTTACAATCATGGAATACCCCCAAATTTTAACAAAAAGGTTTCCACTGGCATCACTTGACTAGGAAATCTTTCAATTACAAAGTTAAACCTTTATAATACATGCCTGAGAACTAAATCCACCTTGTCACAACTTTCTTTAAAATAATCGTTACCCGTGTAAATCACCATGTCTTGCAGTGACTTTTGGGGGCAAAGACTGCGGTGAGGTCACTGAATAGCAAATTGTCTATTGGCGTCATATAATGCCACACTAGGAGAGCCAAAACGCCGAGAAACGGCCATCCTCGGCGCTTTTTGCCCAGAAATGCCTAGGAAATTTGTACAAAAATCCCTTTCTCCGCATTTCTCGGCAACGCCCAGGTCTGCAGCAATGCTACTCTCCCCTCGACATTTCTCGCCATTTTTGCCGAGAAACGCCGCGGTACCTTTCACCCTACCCTTTACCTCGGCATTTTGGCCAAGAACTGCCGAGGTATTGTCTAGAGTGAAAGCTTCCCGGATTAAATCTGACCTTTTTAAGCGAAGGAAGAGCTTACCCAGATGAGAAAAGGGTGGATCCCTTAGCAGAAAATTTAATCATATGCAGCAAAACTAAATGTGACAGGAACGTGTATCAGAATGATCTTTGAAACTGTCAAATAATTTCAGTAACGTAACAAAATAATCCCACGCCAGGCCAGCATCGAACGAGACGAGTAGTTCTGAACGTCGGAGATAATATTTTTAACTTCGCTAACAGTTGGTGTACATTACCGTGGGGACATCACCAGAACGAGATAGGAATCTAGAGACCAGGACTGGTTGCCATGCTATCACGCGACATATGCTTTATATTGCCGTGTTATTTCCCATGCATATTCAAGTACATGATGTCAAAATTATAATTTTGCACACAAAAGTAAGTGTGGATTTAGTGGTGTGTTGGTTAAAGTCAGACATAGTTGCTGTCATATACCTATTGTACATGGTCAAATCAGGACGCCACAACTTGACCACAGGCACACGAAGGACCTTAATACCACCATACTTTGCCGGATCCCACGTAAGGCGGCTATCTGTCCAATTCTAGAAAAAAACGTGTCACGGTAAGTTACCAAATGCAAAAGCTAAACAAAACAACAACAACAACAACAACAACAACAACGACAACAACAACAACAACAACAACAACAACAACGACAACAACAACAACAGCAAAATAGAAACAAACAAAAACGAAACAAAAAAAAAAAACGAAACAAAAAAAAAATGAAACAAAATGAACAAACAGACAAATAAAGTAACAACCTTCTGGTACAGTAAATTAACAATTCCAGGAGCAAAAGAACACCAATGACAGGGACGTGCAAGAAAGTTGCTATAGGACCTGAATATTTCCTTCAACGATTAACTTTTACAGGATATAGCCAAACGCGTCTGGCAAGTCCTTTTACGATGTGCCTTTTCGGTTGCAATAAGTTTGAATTATATTTTTTTTAAAGTTCATTTTTGATTTTAGGAAATGATCACACCTGTAACAAATTCAGCTTACCAATTCTAACATTTTCTGAAATTTAAAATGCATAAAACTACACCAGTACGACAATTGAAAGAAGAATTGCTCTCGGACCAACAAAAGATTTAACATCAAAGATGCTGGCCTGAAGTTTGCCAATGTCGATATAATGGCATGATGAACTTACATGTTTGAACCAAGTCAGGAATTTTGCTTCACCAGTGCTAGTGTCAAGGTGCTTGATTCGTATAAGCGATATCCCAAGGTTCACTTTCAGCGTGTCATTGACATTTTTCACAGGTATAGTATAGCGCTGTGCTTCCGTGTAGGACTTCAAGATGTGCTGCATCAGTTCATCCTCCTTGTTGGCTGATGTCTAAAAACAACAACAACAACAACAACAACAACAACAACAACAACAACAACAACAACAATAAAATACAAGGGTTCAGATGAAAATACCCATTTAAGGTCCAAGTCCTGCTGTAGGTGTAATGGATTCCCCATGCTGCACTGTGTTCGGCCATTGTGGAACCTGAATGGGCCACATCAGCCACTTCCCTTGCTTGTGGATGCCTTAACAACAACAAAACAAAAACATTACAAAAAAAAAAACCCCAAAAAACACAAAAAAAAAAAAAAAAAAAAAAAACAAAACAAAACAAAACAAAACAAACACACACACGAAAAAAAACCAACGAGGACAACAAAAACATAATGGGGGTTTATCCCCTGTACCAAAGTAAAGGTAACAACAATAAAGACAATGACAATAACATTGGCGGGACGGGTACCCTCACATTGGCGGGACGGGTACCCTCATGTGGAAAGGTAATGGTATGTGCGCCGGAAAAGCCCTGTTTATAGTCCTCCCAGCAAGAGTCCTCACAAAAGCCTCTCGAGGAAACAAAATTGGATAAGGCGGGGAATAAAAATATACATACATGTCTCCAAAAAGGACCATGAGAAACCACCAATGTGCATGTTTTGTTTAAGGTCCGTAGGGGACTTGTAAGTCAGCTGAACTTTAAGCATAGTCGGTCGTCCATCGTTCCTCCGTCTGTATGTCCGTACACAATTCACACTTTCGATTTAAAAAAAAGCCAAAACAAAAACAATGGCCAGATCCACTGCACACTTGGTGGGAATGTACTTTGGGCGAGTCCAATCCAGTTTCTTCAAATGGTCATGTTTCATAAATCTTTGGACTTTTCAAATGATTTGGCATTCATTTTTATTTTGTTTTTGTTTTTCATTTTTTATCTTATTTTAACTTTTTTGTTGTTGTTGCTTTTTTGCAAAATCTGCATCCCCAAAAAAACAAAAACAAAAACAAAACAAAACAAAAAAATAAAATAAAACAAGAAACAAACAAACAAACAAACAAAAAACAACAACAACAACAACAACAACAAACCAAGACCCCCCCCCCCCAACAATCTGCCCCTGTGGTTCTTTGTCACATGCTTCAAAACTGCAAAGGGATCGTGTAGATACCCCTGTACCTTAGAAAATATGTTGAGCAAGTGGCGATATTTATCCTTTCCAACACATTTTTTCGTGTACTTTTCCTACTTTTGACTTCTCGCTAGCCATCTCACAGATTGTGATGAAACCGGGCGGAAATGAACCTTGTGGAGGGGCAAGGAAATCTGTACACCAGGTATACATGGTGATATTCCCTATCCCGGATTTTTAATGAATATTCCAACTCACGTACTTGTTAGAAAATGCCTACATTTCTGTTGAATATAATGCAAGTCAATGGAGATTGAATAGGCAATTCACATTTTTTTACTTCTTCAAAGCGCACATTAAGGTTGATGTGGTTACACCTAGGGTGGCTTCCTACCATCGTTGTTCAACTTGTCAGGCTCCGTTATTTTATTTTTTTTTTTGGGGGGGGGGGTGATTTTTTGTGCATGTATTGGCAGAGTCTGAAAAAATCGTCTTCGCTGAACAGCTTGGCCACTTGCTTCTACATTGAATACTTCTGCATACCACAAGAGCATAATGTGTCTTCCAGGTGGCGCTGCAATATTTTTCTAGTTTAAATTTTTTTTTTTTTTTTGCGATTAAGGAAGCCGTCTCAGAAACAGCTTGGCCAGTTGCTTCGAAAATGCAGAGTAACACTTCATCGATAAAACCTGTCCTTCATCAGACAACCTAAAGAAAATACCATTGGCGTCTGTTCATTAATCCCGCACAAAATTTCAAATGCTACCCTGAAGGAACCATATCAAAAAGTAGACAAAAAATTGTCATGTTTTTTTTAAAATATAAACACATACCAAATGATGTGGTTCAATAAGTATAAACTGATACCTAGTATATATTTTCATACATCACTGAAATATTGTTTCACCTATAGTTTAGCAAAGTTGCTTTTTTGTTCGTACCCTTTAGAAACCAGGAGCTACTATAAACGTTAAAAAATCATAGGGATTACTTTGAACTTTAATTTTTTAGGCAATTTGTGACGAAAAAAGAGCTAGGACTTACTGCACATTAATATGGGTCCTTCATAGCTACGTTTTTCTCAAAATGTTAACTGTCATGGAAAAAAATGTTTGAAGAAGGCAAACGTCCATTGTGCATACACATTTCGCAGCGGACCACAGTTGTGATTGGCTGATTGAGGATCCCAACGGAGATAGTGTGTAAGTTGACAAACACATTGTTTTCAGGACACTGTAACATGTATCTGAATAGAGAGAGGTACAAAGGGTTTCCTTAAACACAAAAATACTCCATTAATGTTCATGCAGGAGCATACTCTACCACGTCAGGTGAAAAGTAACTTCGCTTGATGGGGAAGGACAAATATGTCACACACACACACACACACACACACACACACACACACACACACACACACACACACACACACACACACACACACACACACACACACACACACACACGCCCCAGCACAATTCATACCCCTGGCAAAAGGTGATATCCAGGTGAACTTTCCTATTCGACCTTTTTAAAAAATAATGTAAAGTTACTGGTTACCCCGTTAAAATTCTGGCAAGTTTTTGGACTTCATTGGGAATTGATTGGAATCTGCCAAATATATAAAATTTTGTCCCCAAGTAAATGCCACTCAGTGTTGGCAACCTGCCAAACTTAAAATCTGGGAGATGGAAAGTAATATTTGGGGATATTGCTAAATTAATTTGGAATATAGAAGGACAATATTGATGAAGTTCAAGACGGTGGCTTAAAATTGTCAAAAACCTGCAGTTTTTTAATAATTGTCGGCATAGAACCCCTGGGAGCCTCTCGGGTAATCCGGCAACACTGCCAGACTGGAAATTGCCACAACGAAATATAGAGGTATATATATATATATATATATATATATATATATATATATATATATATATATATATATATATATATATATATATATATATATATATAAGATGCAGCTCTACTTGGTAAAAAAATTAAGGTTTAGCGGTCCCCAGAAATGTCCCCTTGCAATCTCGAAGCAATTGGCTGCGCGGTTTGGGGTATTTAAAAAAAAATGTCAAAATGGAAAACGTTATAAAGCAAAAATACAAAATTCGCTTGAGTGTGACTATCTTAACAAACTTGGTAGATACCTACCCAAGTTACATTTCCTTCAAGCCTGAAGTAGATCTGGCTGACAGATTTGGATTTGGAGAAGTCAAGATGGGAATTGTGGACAGACGGATGGACGAATGGTCGACGGGGTGACGGACCATTCTTTACGCTCAACTGACTGACAAGTCAGCAGGAATCAGGAATCAGGATCATTTTATTGGATCAAAACTCATACTTTAGCAAAAATCATTATGTGTTATTATGTAAATGAAAGTGTCAAGTGCAATGATCGAGGATACCCTTATTTAGAAAAATTTATGTCGCTATCATTGTGTCCACCTCTAAGCAAATAGTAACAATTACTCTGATATGGCTGAATCTTAAAATAAAAATATTTTCTTTCAATTGTTAAGTTTTTATGTCTCGATTACAAATAAAGTTTATACATTTCAAAACTATGGTTTCTGGAATATATATAACAATTGGGACAGCTTCGTGGTAATTTTGAATATGCACATTCAGCAGAGGCGAAAAACCGATGCATTCAGACGTCGTCTGTCTGCTTTTGTTTTTGAGTTTTTGTTTGTTTGTTAGTTGCTTTTTTTGTTTTTGTTTTTATACATTTTTTACCCGTATGCACTAGCATTTGGAACGAAAGATTACAATAAAGGAAAAAGCGTGTTCCATCACCCTTGGGTCTGCGTGGGAGTTTGTATAGTTTGCTCACTGGAACACCATGCACAGCCAATGGCCTTAAAGTACGAGATGATAAGGAGTTAAAGTGGATGTAGGGGCGGAGGGCGACTGGCTTTGGCCATTTATTATCGATACTTTTTTTCACTGTTTTAGAAAAAAAACTTTGCTTTGGATCCAATTGGGCAATGTGCACAATGCCACCCACCGTTTGGATATACTAATAGAGATGAGTCATACAAGGCAAAATCTCGGGTAACTGAATCCACCATCCGCTGCAACACGTGTATGCGACAATTGTGCCGAAATGTGAACCAATCAAACCAATGTTTATTCGATTCCCTCGGCTTGTGTAACCGGTCGAAGGAACTGAATGTCCTGCCTTTCAAAAGGTTGAAGCTTTGTGGCACAAACTATTGAGTGGCAATGGAGGTTTTAAATGTTGTCATCTTGATATATAAAGTTTCAGCGGACACTTTATAAGCAGAATATTACCCCCACCCCACCCCCCGTCAACAATTTCCTCTGTTATAGAATGGTAAACTGTCAGCAGGTGGTCAGCGTTCAGAGCACGTCCAAGGAAGATCATTTTTACTAGAAAAGCGTCTTAGATATATTCCACCTGTTATGATTAAAGTGTTTTCTTTCTTTCTTTCTTTCTTTCTTTCTTTCTTTCTTTCTTTCTTTCTTTCTTTCTTTCTTTCTTTCTTTCTTTCTTTCTTTCTATCTATCTTCTTTCTTTCTTTTTCTCCGCCTTTCTCTCTGTCTCTCTGTCTGTCTGTTTGTCTGTCTGTCTGTCTGTTTGTCTGTCTCTCTCTCTCTCTCTCTCTCTCTCTCTCTCTCTCTCTCTCTCTCTCTCTCTCTCTCTCTCTCTTTCTTTCTGGGGAGGGGGTGTTTGTGCATGCTTATTTGAATTTTTATACAAGACTGCAACGTCTTTGCCTCCTGGGCACACCAAGCATTGTGTTTTCCAGACTGCGTCTGAAATGGAGAATGCAAAGAGCTGAGACAGTTATGCTTGAAGATCACATCCAAAACACAGATGGATAGTTGCGCTTCCCCACTAAGTCTCTAACCCAGGGGTAATTATCCATTTCATTTATTTTGTTATGTGTATAGGTGAAGGATTATCAAAGATCAATAATCACATCTGATGATTTTCCTTTTGAGATGAAAGCGGCAAGTGTGTGGTGCTTCAGCACACTTACCGCACATGTTTTCACTTCTAGTCTGCATCTTTATAATGTCAGTGCGTGTCTTCTGAGTACACTGCGACTTAACTGATCGGCTCTAAATTATGGTACTTAATGTATCCCTGGTGTTTAGACCTCACAAGGGGTTATACTATTCTGGAAAAGCCCATCCTTGTGGTGGCCTATGCATTAATTTATACATGCGTGTTCCGTCACCTGTTATTTTATTACTTCTTATCAAACTGACTGAAGCAGTGGCCGCATCACTGAACCATCTTACTTACAGTCACTGGATGATTGGAATGCTGTTAACCAATAGAGGATAAACAAATGACCAGTGGGGATGGGATGGAGAGACATCTGGCGGTGTTCATATTTACCTTGTCCACTCACCTGTCAACTCAATTATGCTCATCATATATGCTGCAAAGTGTCAATCTTAATTATCAAACTCTTATTCTCATCCCTCTGTTATTTTAAAAGTCAATTTTCCTCATCATAAATTTACATTTGTATGGGGAGAAATTGTTTTAATGTATCAACATGTAAGCTGATTAGTTGGAATTTTGGGGGTTGGCTTAAGCCAAAACTTATGTGGTATAAATATTTCAGGGAAACATAGTCTCGCACTTGATTGGAAGGGAGATAAAATGCTGGGACCTATGCCGTACTCTTAGGTATATATGGACGACCATCTGGAAGTACGATCTTTGTAATTTTGATTTTAATCTTGACATTAATAAACTCATCGGCACATCGAAGCAGCCAGACTCGGTCATCTCTCTTATGAATGGTGAACCATAAACGAACTCATTTCCCCGAAGACCGGACAATTTGCTATTTTTGAATTTGGCTTTTCGTGAAACTGTGTGCGTTTATCTCAGAGAAAGCCCACATCATTTGCTCTATGGCTTAATTCCTATTTATGAGTCTTACATTGAGCCCAATTTAGATTATGCTGATAATCTTTGGGCCTCTTGTGGAGCTGGTGGTGCCAAATCATTTCAGCGATTACAACATTATGCCGCTCATGTTATCTTCCAGACCTTTAACTTTATAAATATGAGGGTGTAAATTTGGCCAGACAGCTAATGCAGGTGTTAGAGGGTCGACGCAGCTTTCATACCGCGCGCCATATGTATCCATAATTTGGAACTGGATTATTTGTCTGACCAGGTAACCCTTGTGTCGTATATTGCCTGCCTGTTTCATACCAGACGCTCTCATTCATTAAATGTTGTGGTGCCTGTAGTAAACAGATCGGCCTTTGAAAGTTCCTATGCATATAATGGTACTGCAGTATGGGACAGTATCCCGGATTCAACTTCTACCCAATCATTTGTACTTTGATGTATGTGTATGTATGTGCATATTTTAGATGACCCGATTGAAAGACAGAATTTGCTGAATCGATTCCCAGAATAAATATATTCTATTATTATTATTATTATTATTATTATTACTATTACTATTATTGTTGTTGTTGTTGTTGTTGTTGTTGTTGTTGTTGTTATTATTATTATTATTATTATTATTATTATTATTATTATTATTATTATTATTATTATTATTTGTGATTCTCTTCTTATGCATTTTGCATTATGAAACGCCACATTTGATAAAACTGAAAATAGGAAAGTTTTTGCATTTTGGGCCACAAAGAAATCTTTCTAAGTGGCCCCAACAGATTTCAAGTTGTCTGGGGCAATTGGAGATCCTCTAACTTCCACCCCTGCTGGCCGCTTTTCGTGTGTGTGTGTATGTGTGTGTTTTTTTTTAAGTGCAACGCAGATTATATAGAGTTAATGACCGTAGACCCAGCTGGTCCCAATTTCAACAATATTTTCACAGATTGTCAGAATGCCAAACGACTGTGCCGTCGCTCGTACCGTGGGCACCCATTACGTATCTACATAAGTGGCATGTTTCCGTTACAAAATTCCCACGGGAGAGAACATTGTGAGCGGTTCAGTGAAATACCTAACTTCTTCTAGTTTCATTCGAATGTAATTAAGCACATAATTTACTTATTATCTGCTATAAATGTCCCGATTTGGTCTCTCTGTTGTGCCGAAACTGAAATATTATCATAACTAACTCGGATAATGGTGAATTTGTAAAAAAACTATATCGATTAGATGATGTATTTATCAAGTTTTATCAATATGTGTAGATTCGCATCTGCGTGTGTGTGTGTGTGTGTATGTGTGTGTACACTGTAATGGTTACGGATCCCCAACTCTGAAGTTATTTCTACACCCTGTTAAAGTGACGGCTGTGCTTTGTGTTGATATAACATAATAAAATATTTGACTGAAAATTAGGTACAAAATAGATTTGAAAGAAACATGTCAACCTTTCATTTATGGTTAGATCACCATAACTCTTTCAGTGCCAACTGCGACTCAGTCTAAATGTGGTACTGGAGGAGTTAATATTAAAAGACTAAATTTAGCGTCTGTCACAAGTTCAAATCAATTTATCTTAATGCACAATCGGGAATAATGTCCAAACGGTTTAGAAAAAAGGATGTTTATATGCTGACAAGATGTATATGTACATGGCACCTTTCTCTTATTTGGTTAAATATCTCTGTCATGAAGTGCAAAACCTACTCTTAGAAACATGTACGGGTACAGGCTCCGAAACATGTTCTGAGTAGCTACCCGCTGTAGACCCTTAAATTTATTTGGGGTAATGCAGCCTATGTCAAAATTCTACAACAGAACATGACAAGAGTACTTCCATGTGTGTACAGGCTAGACAGTGACAGGTTAGCTTCCGGCGTGTAGAGAGTCTGGACTGGGGAATAGGGTAATGACTACCAGGAAGTGGTTTTGGACGAAAAGACACAGCTACAATCCATGTAAACATACATACATACATACATACATACATACATACATACATACATACATACATGCATACATACATACATACATACATACATACATACATACATGCATGCATACAAACATACATACATGCATGCATGCATGCATACAAACATACATACATACATACATACATACATACATACATACATACATACATTTCCATCTGGAAAGTAAATGGATTATCAAAAATACGTCAATTCTGTTGAATTAAGGAAAAAAATAATTAGTTTTGACAAACAATATCCACCAACCAAAACTTGTCTTTTGCAGATTCGGTAAAATCAGATTAGTAAGTCATACATTTCGTTTGAAAGGGTATCCTATATCTCAAAACTTTCGAGTTGGAAGTCATGGCAACATCTCTGCTCGGTCAGAACTGCTCCGCCTCATTTGTATAGGGCTGAAATGACCTGTCTAATTTTATAAATTTACTAAGAAACTTCCATCAAAATTCTGAAACAATTTGTTCAACAAGGTGCAAACCAATATTACACGGAACAACCAATCATCACTGATCACAAATATGTAAACAACGTAAACACGTGGCCAGGCTCATAGGGCCTTTTATATGGAAGCATTTATTTATTTTGGGAAAGATAGATAGTTTGTCTACATATAGAAGTAAACTAAAAGATTTTATATTCAAACTTGTGATGTTTATGATCATTTACATTCAAAACGTTTTTGAAATGATTCATGTATTTTTACATATATATTTTTCACATACCAATTACTTTTATTTTGAAAGTGTTCTGCATTGACTACTGTTTTAACTCATTCCTTAATATGCACCCCCTAATGCTAAATTGTCAAGTACCCTCTTGTTTTGCAGATGTATGTTGAAATTTTTCTATAAAGCTGTTTCTATCCTGATATATCTACATTTACCAATTATCAGTCATTTATCATTTCTTTAGTGAAGAGACAAGTTAATTTTGACGTGCAAACGTATTGCTCTTTGTTCCCGGAAGTGAATACTTTTGTGGTTTTCCTACCTCTTGCTCTTGAGAGTTACCAGATCATTTGGCACAAGGGTGGGGGGCATGTGTGTCTGGTCAGAGTACGACTCAAACAGTAGCTGCCCATGCGCCCTATCCGCACCAAGGAAAGCTCTTGACCGAAAGCATGTCATCATGAATGATCTTACAAATTCCAGCAAAATGGTTTCTATCAACGATAAATTTAAGTAAAAACGTTAAGGCAGTTGACAGACTACATCCAGGTGCTCCAGGAGATTTCAGCGAAAGAATTAAACTTATCATAAGCTGAAAACCCCACATGATGTAGATACTATTTCTTATTTTAGTTTCTTCCCTTCGATATGTTCTATCCAATTTCTTAATGGTATCCTTCCAGATTAAAATACTCCTCTGGGTACCGATTGATATGCAGAGAAACGGTTAATGTGAAGATGCACCCTTGCGAAGAACAGAAACGAACATATATTTATCCTTTTCTTTGAAAAATATAAGTTTGTATTTTTTCTGTTTATATAAATTTGTAGCATATATTCAATCTTCACTTCATAGTGACATACTGAAGTCCCACATTCAAATTATCTGTAGTTTTAATACCAGATCCTCAAAGGGATTGCGATGACATTGTAGAATGAATATACATAAGAGAGAAAGAACGTAAGAAATGTACTTACCTGATGCATCAAGACGATACACAGAAAACATAAACTTATGAGCCAATCTCGAGCCATCTTGCGCCTGGTGGTCTGGGGAGCTTGTCGGACGGGTATAGGACTTGAGGTGTATTTATATAGTTCTTAGTGTGACCTATTTGCACTTATGTTGCTGCGTGTGGCGTGTTTGGGGGTCTGGTGTGATTGACGCAAACGTGATGAGGCAGTGCCACTGTTACACTTTTTGACACCATTTACCGTTCATTACACGAAAAAGGAAAATAATATTTGCAGAGATAACTTATGTCAGGTAATATCTGGAACTGCTTAATGTCATATCCATTTTCTCCGTGGGCGGCCAGATTGCTTTTGCTAGATCCATGACAAAACACATGTAATTCCAATCAACAAGTGATGTGGACACCGAAAATTCCCGAAACAGAGGTTTGAGGGATCCCACATGGCATACACCATGATCTGGTCGCTTTACGTAGCCGATGCGGTAATACTCATAACATCCATTCCAGACTCGATCATTTAATAACATTTTAGTGGCACACATCTAAGGGCTTCATATGTGCATACTTCATGCTCAAATGTATTTAAAATCTTTCGGAACAAATTCGAATCAAATAGTTGTACAAACATCATCACTTACAGAATTGCTATAAAATCAATGTAGAAAGGATAAATTTTCAAGCATAGTGAAGACATGCAATGTAACGAAATTCAATCACAGATGACGCGTTTATGAAACACAGGTAAGTACACAGAAAAGGTTCGCATAAAAACAGAGTTTAAACGTATTGAATCAATCAAGTGTCACAGAGATATTGAACAGCAAATTGCTTTAATACAAATTTCACTGTTAAATCATTTCTCCTCTCCGTAAGCCTCGCAAGTGACTTTTCTTCTTGTTTGGTGAGATTGTCTTGTGATACGAAATAAGTATTTTCTCCTGTTCTGTCATTTAATGTCAAATATATATTCTATTTATTCATTATTCTGTCCTAATGCTGGGCCGTGCATTTTATTCTTTTAAATTACGCTCATGTTTTAGGTGTAGTAAAGCTTATAAGGAGTACTGCACAAATACCACTTCAAAGTGTGACGGCTGGTAATGTGCCGTATGCTTCAATGTTCAGACTGAGTTGAACAGTAATGAAAAACAGTTGAATTAAACTTCCCATGCTGATGACTTCACTTTAAAACTCAGAACTAGAACTGTGCATTTTGTGCACAATACTCAACTGCCCAAGGGAAGTGTCATACCACCGATAAAAAGTAAAATTAATGAGTAGTGCAATGTTGCAGGTGAATAACACCCCGGACTGAGACAGTAGGTAGAAGACACCCAGTCACTCGTCCACCTGTAAATAATATTCATTCATTTTATCCATTCCTTAAGTTGCTGTCTGGGGCGCAGTTAAACCCACAGTGAGTTAATTAACTTGTCAACGTGTTTGCGGCGCCATCTGGCTTGGAAACAGGTAGGAGATCTCGCGAGAAGGATACCGCGGATGTGTAAACAGGATGACGGTGAACATAAGAGTAAGAAGACATTTCGCTTGAAACAATTAACAGCACTTGACATGAGAGAAAAGACACACAGGACATATTCTCACTCACACAAAATAAACAGTTTATCTTCCCATTTCTGATCAGTGCACGGCTTACTCAATACCTTTTCTGGGCGTGGGCTGGGCGACTCGCTGCAAAGAAAGCTATTCAGCTAGGGCATGTCTCGCAAAGATGTTTTCTGGTAACAAGAAATTTAAGGAAAAATGTTATTATAAAGGCAGACAACAATTAACACTCGGGCACTTTTGGGCGATTTGAGCAGGGAAGGATTCTTTAAATCGTTTCTGATGACTCGAGCGTACCATGAAACATTGTTCTTTGTTTTTTTTTAGCTCTTCTCCATTGATGTAAAAATTTGTGACACGAAGCAAAGCTATGACTCTTAAATATTAACTTGGCGTCAAATTATAAATAGTGACAGAAAGGTCAACACTTAATGTTAAAAGTGCGCCAACGTCCGAAAAGACGTTTAATTGCAGACCTGACACTACCCCACGCTCATGTGTGCATAACCGTTTAGTGTTTCACGCGAGAATTAAATTGTTTATATCAATAAAGGTTGAACAAAGGAGGATGTGAAAAGTACAATTTAAATGTTAATTTTAATTCCTGCACACATGATAAGAACTAGACCTGAACGTGTCCTCTCTATGTTTAATTGTTCATGTACGTAGCTTAAAGCGTTGGCTTGCTACAAACCTGAATGGTAATGTCAAAATTATCGAAATTCTGGAGGTCATATATCATGTATCTTTATTTAACATATATACACTCTTATTTAGAGCAGGGGTAAGGGATGTTACCACCTTCTGAGACCTTCACCACGGATTAATAGACTTGGGGACCAAGACTTCATCTTGTATTATGCACACATCTTATTATATTTACAATATATCGACCCATTTTTGCGCACATTTAGCCCTTTCTCAGGCTTCTTGAAAATCAAAAACGCCTATCTGGCCCCTGCTACCAAAATCTTAGAATGAATCCTTGTAAGCAGAGAAGAACTCTCCACTAAATGACTGACACACGAACATACTATTAACATATTATGATATTGCACTATACTGCACATTGTTTTAATTTATGAAATGAATCTTGCCCCGGGCAATAATTCTCAGGCCTTTGATATTTCTATTAATCAATACTTCGGCCAAGAATAAGACTCAAAGTAAGTACCTATGTAAACAAGAATGCACGTGACAATTAATTCAATCCAGTAACTTTAGGACTGCTATCTACCAAATTATTCATCGTAGACTGTTACACGAACAAGTACTGACTGTAACTCAAAAGAGGATCTCTTACAAAATGTAATGCTTGAGTTCTGAATAATTTATTCATTTTCCCTTGTAAAGCCGTAAATGTAATATCGTATGTATATTAATTCCCCCCCCCACACACACACACAAAGCACGGGTTTGACGCCAGGCGATCACGGGGGACGTACGGGTCACATCACTGTCACAGAGAGGGTCATATGTTCATTTCTCACGAAATTAGCGTTTTTTTGAGAAATTTAAGTTCACAAATGCCAAACTGGTATTCATCTAGTACTTCCCGAGATATATATATATATATATATATATATATATATATATATATATATATATATATATATATATATATATATATATATATATATATATACATACATACATCTACCTTTTAGAAGTATTCTTTATTTCCAAACAAATAGTTCCAAACTATCACACTAAGAGCCCAGGAAACATCTTAAAGCCAACTTTCTACCTTACTTTTGTCTTATGGTATCTTATTTAAGGCTGCTAAGAAGGTCTTATGTCTTTTTTCTGCCCAGTCAGAAAAACAGAAAGTGGGTAAGACCCAGTAATAGGAAACCAAGTCTTGCTATGACCATGAGCGAAAGGGGCAGCGTCGGGCAGTCAATTTTCAGACCAGGTAAGACTTTCAGTGGCTGGCTCATTAGCATAATGAGATGATAAGAACATATTCAGACCTCGAAAGACATTTGGTAGCTGGCTCATTAGCATAAGAGAAAGGCCTGGGGGTGACAAGACTTTTATAAGATCTGGTAAAATACTTTGGGGTTAGGGTACTTGACACTTGTAAGTAACATGATCAGATATAGCAAGACCTTGTAAGATGCGGGAGCTAGGATATCCACAAAGTATCACAAAAAACAGTGGGGTTTATGTGGTACTATCCTACTGAGCAACATGTCCACTGATTTTCCATTCTCTGTCCTCTTTTTCAAAATCAAATCATGTTCCAGACCATGATATATCTGCTAATAGATACATACACGTATGTACATATATTCCCACTCATGTATGTTGTACCCATAAACTTAATATACTAACATCACCTGGCCACTATAGTGGACAGCACATTGACAAGCTTTTCACTGATGATATCTACCTAGGTATAGATACACATGTATAGTATATATTCACACTCATGTATGTTTTACTCACAAACTTTACCTCAGCTGGCCACTATAGTGGACAGTGTATTAACAAAGTCATCACTGATTGAGGGCAATGTGTTGAAAGATGAAAAAAAACAAGAGTTGTGGTCCAGAACTGTTATAGCACATGTATATGTGCGGTCATCCAGTACAGCCTTACAGTTACATTGTACACTAATGGGCAGGCCTGTACTTGAGATACATGTACCTACGTTTTTAGCTTGGCTGACTTGTCAGTAAGCTTAGTTGATAGTACGGGGTTCTGGTGGAGTCTGGGTTCCATGGTGTCAACAATTCACATTTTACAGCTTCTTTGAATCTGCTGGGCAGAATCACTTTAAACTGGTGGGTATCAATCAGGTGTGTCTAAATGGTGATGCTTTAGTGCTTTGGGGATGTTTTATGAATGGTTTTGTGCATTTTTGGGTACATGTGATAACATTTCTGTGGCTATCTGCTTTAATATCTACCACACTGCCCTGTGTTGCCATGGGGACAAAGAGTCTCATAGGCAGCCTTCTATCAGTGCATTCTAGGTGTATGGTTTGGAAGGTTTGGGTCTTGTAGCAAGTGGGATGGGGGGGGGGGGGTGACTCCCAACAACTGTGTAATGAGGTTCTCAGTAAAATACAGAGGATCTCTTTCTTTTACCAAAGGAACAAAGACAGTTTTGTATTTCATATATTCACAGGGTCTGGACCCTAATTTGACTTCATAAAGGAGAGAGGATGGAAAATCAGTGGACATGTTGCTCAGTAGGATAGTACAACATAAAGCATACTGTTTTGTGACACTTTGTGGATATCCTAGCTCCAACATCTTACAGGGTTTTGTTATATCTGATCATGTTACAAGTGTTAATTACCCTAACCCCCAAAACATCTTACCAGATCTTATAATAGTCTTGTCACCCATAGGCCTTTTTCTTATGCTAACGAGCCAGCAACCAAATGCCTTTCTAGATCTGAATATATTCTTATCATCTCATTATGTTAATGAGCCAGCCACCTACCTGGTCTGAAAACTGACTGAATGACTCTGCTGCTTTCGCTCATGGTCATAGCAAGACTTGGTTTCCTCTTACTGGGTCTCACCCACTTTCTTTTTTTTTTCTGATTCGGCAGGAAAAAGATCTAGACCATCTTAACAGCCTTAAATAAGATACCATAAGACTTAAGTAAGGAGGAAAGTTTGCTTCAGGATGGTTTCTCGGTTCTTTGTGTTACTAATATCCCGCTTGTCCCCACAGGTACCGACCCGTATCTCGCCATATCCCGCCAAGCGCGACAAGGCAATCAGGTATGCAGTTGTGGCATGAAATTAAAATGCATATCTCCTATCAATTTATTAAATTGCAAGGTTTTCGACCTGTAAAAGAAATGCTTTGGAAGAAATGTCAGAGACGGTACGGTTCTTCTGACCAGAGTACACAACAAGGGGTTGTTTCATTTGTTATCTTTAAAAAGTAACTTGGTAACATCCTGTACATATGTTTGTTTTCATGTTCATAGAAGTTTTAGGTAATCGTGATGTAGTTTATTTTGTGTGTAGAAGTCTATACGTGTGAATGTTACTTTTGTCAAACGAAATAAACAATATGTTGATGTTACCAAACATAATTAAACAATAAACATTCGATTTGTTTACGCATATTTAAGAATTATATATATATATATATATATATATATATATATATATATATATATATATATATATACATATATATATATATATATATATATGAATATTCCGTTAGTGTCATTAAATATGAAGCTGTTAGTGCGGCATTAAAACACATGGAACCTTTTATCCATTCTGATCATCGTGATCCATTGATAACTTGAGAATAAATGTACATTGTCCATGTAAACTATTTTAACGGCTACATCCTAATAAAGCCCAATAATCAAAACCCTTCCTTCAAGAACAGCTGGAGTTATTCTCGTTTGCTGCCTTCCTTCAAAGTATGAACAGGCACAGCTAATTAATATCTTGGTTTCAAAATTGCATATCACAGCACAAACAGATTCATGTCAATTAAGTTGCAGACATAATCATGTTATTGTCCACTATGGAAACTATGCTATTGGACATTTGAATTTCTACTTGATGTATTTAGTGCACTCATTTTGGCCAAACTTTCATCATAAAAAATAAACTGACAGTCTCCCGCAGTCTTAAGTCTAAATGAAAGGCAAAAACTAAATACTAACCTACCTATACCTGTCCACCAACCTACATCTATCTATCTATCTATCTATCTATCTATCTATCTATCTATCTATCTATCTATCTATCTATCTATCTATCTATCTATCTATCTATCTGTCTGTCTGTCTGTCTGTCTGTCTGTCTGTCTGTCTGTCTGTCTGTCTATCTGTCTCTTTGTCTGTCTATCTGTCTGTCTATCTGTCTGTCTGTCTGTCTGTCTGGTTGTCTATCTGTCTGTCTATCTATCTATGCACGTACAACAGCAGTAGTGAGATAATGGACATACACTTTGCGTATTACAACGTAGTATTCGAATATACGTGAATACGCAAGTGATTCACGCATGTGCATATTTATGACGTATAACCTTTTGGCATGTAAGAGAGGCACATTGAAATTTTAAATGGGCGGCATTTAATATAATGCGGTTTAGGGGTGAACATACTAAGCTGTCTCTGTGTTTTGAAGTTTGTCTGAACTGTAGTGTTTCCCCACTTCATAACTTGAGGTAGTGACAAGGGTTAGATGGCGAGTCAAATAAAACCTCACAGCGACGTTTCTGTGGGAACAGAATCTATGACTCACTGGCCCAAGCTGGTCCCTGCACAAGGTGACATTCAATATCTCTTTGTTTACCCAATCACTGCATGGTCCTGCCAGCTGTGCACGGCGTGATCGTGTGATATCGTATTGGCGCCCTCCTAAACGGGGGATGCATTTATGAAGAACATATGACAGAAGGCTGTAAGTCAAACTAGAAAACACGATTTTCCGCTCTTCCGGCAGGCTATTCAAATGATCTCTAGCTAGATAAAAAATTTATCTACCCTTATAGTAAATAAATGTGCCTCTTGTGGTAGACAAGACAAATTTATCATTTCGAACGGGCCGTTTCCTCCAATGGGCGAAGCTTGTTAAATTACCCCCAGTATTAAAAAGTGGAACTCCCTTGTACTGAGCAACTAAACCCATTCTAGAAATGCCCTTCCTTTCCAAGATATTCTACAAAGTGGGTCACTAGCAACTTATTTACTATGTGGATACCCTTGACGTTTAGAATGATTTCCACACATACACACACACACACACACACACACACACACACACACACATATATATATATATATATATATATATATATATATATATATATATATATATAGATATATATATATATATATACATATGCCACAGAAGCATGTAGAACACTACTCATGTGCTATGCTACCTCTTCAGCATCAACATTGTAGAAAATAGTTAGTTTGGACAAGTGGAAACTTTACGTGATACAGCAACCGTTCAGCACTTAATTTTCAGCAGCATTCTTATTCTTTGCAATTGGTACATTTGCCACTCATAAAGAATTCAGATTTTTTTTATCCTAAAAATTTGACCAGACACCATCTCGGCAGCATAGGGGACAATGAATTAAGGTACATTTGACTATTCCCTCAAAAATGATGTTTTACTTTTTCAAAATGGTAAGTGAACATGATTCAAATTTGTATTTCGATTGACACAGTTTTAATAAAATCGTCTGCATAGATGCCGTGGATACAATTATATTACAAACCTGTATAATGAAGTTGGAACAGCAGTGCCTCTATCTCAGACTATAGTAGTTTTGAAGATACTTTAGATTATTTAAATAATGTGTGTTCACCTAATTGGAATAAATTAAAATGCTTTACTTTTGCTTCATGGTTAATTCGAGCACCAATAGCACAAAGTAGCACACACAAATTACCTCACCTGTTCTGACCCATCTATGTGCTTGTAGTCCAATCACTTCGATAGTCAAATGCTCATGATCATACAAGAGATTACATAATAGCTTTCCCAATTTATAGCAGGGATCACCCTGTTCATACTGAGAGTCCATTTCGTATCTCACTTGACTGATCAGTGTGCTTCTACAATGTTATTGTATTAAAAAATTCTAACATGTCACGGTGGTTGAATTATAATGAATATTTGATTAGGTTTGGGCAAAAACAATTATCATTGAGACCAATTTCACTGATTTAAGGTTATTTTAACTTCATTCTTTAAGCATTTTTTTCTGTAATGAGATCATACCCCTAACTTTAATTATCCATCCACAGAGGCCTTACTGTACCGGGTTCTGTGGAGTTAATTGAATCGTAGTCAGTATGGCTGGTCACATGATGACATGAAAATATAACACACGGTTAACAGTGCGTTATACAGATGTGAAAATTTGGGATCTGCAGCTGCCATTACGCGGTGGGGGGGAGGGGGGTCGTGAATAGTAATTGGGGCTTTTTATTTATTTATTTATTTATTTATTTATTTATTTATTTATTTATTTATTTGTTTATTTATTTATTCATTCATTTATTTATTCATTTTTTCATTTATTTATTTATTTATTTATTTATTTATTTATTTATTTATTTATTTATTTATTTATTTATTTATTTATTTATTTATTTATTTTGCTTCTTTAATCTGTAACCTGTGAAACTTAAAAATAATAATGTGCGGTTCAACAACTCAACAAATCAAGAACTGTGATATCAATATTCCGTGCCGCGAATAGTGAAGATCTGTGAAATAGACATTTTGACCTTTTGCAAGTAGTTTTCTCTGTATAATTTCTAATTTGGAACCACCTCCCCCTACCCTTCCCCCCTCCCCCCCACACACACATACACACCCATTACCCATGCAAGCATTGGGGAAATGGCCATATCACTTGGGTGTTAAAGGCCACCAAAATGTAAATTTTGTATGTAGCACGTTGATACTTAGGTAAGGTAAGATACGAAAGGGTTATTTTGGACACAAAAAGGCCATAGTATAATTTCAGTGAAGTTGTAGTAAAAACACGTGAAAACATATATCTAAGCAATGTATCCACCAAGTGTACCGTACAATCATATAATATATTATACCGTGCATCATGCCAGCCTTTGGATACATATAGCTAGCTCTCTAAATTTAAGCCAATAGCCAGCAAGGCTGTTTATAATCAAATTTTCATTGGTTTCAGCTCTGTTCCAGAAACTGTATAATTTTCAATAGAAAATTCGGCATACCCAGGGATGCCAATGGTTACAAATGCATTACTTGTACTCATCATTCTACACATGTCAAAGAGTATACGAAGAGAGTTATTACATGCAATTTTCATTTTGTTCATCTGGGAGCTTTTACAATTTGCCCGCAGCTGGTGACTGGAGTATTGATTACGCAAATACGATTTAAACAATAAAACTTTAAGATCTGTACTACAATTTTGAGATAGACTATTGTACATTATGCACCCCCAAACACTTATATTTTTCGACATACTCCATTTTGTTGCCATTAAGATACCAACTAGGTAACCTATATGATTTCCAGGTCATGGGTTGAATACACATACAGACACCTATAAACATATTGTAATGAATATTTAACTTTATAGCTTCTATTGAGCACACAATGTGCATCTATCAATCTTTGAGGGCTTTTGGCCGAGGGTGCTGATAGACACATATCAAACTGCATACACTAAATTGTTAACTATCAAATCTCCAGTGTCGCAATCAATTTTAACATCATTCAATATCTTACTGAATACATTGATATAAGCCTTAGGCAGAGCCGGATACAGAACACCGCCTTGTTGCAGTCCATTAGATACATGAAACAATGTAGATTTACAGGCACCCCGCTGGACAGCCATAGACTGTGAACTATACCAGTATGCCAGCATTCTTACAAAATATATAGGTACACGCATATATATAGAATCAAGAAGAATTCTGAATAAAGGGGAATGACTTAGAAGGTTGTTTGCTTTGGAAGCATAAAAAAAGCAGATTAAAACTGGACTGGACTTTGTATTATACCTATGCGGTAATTCTTTAGGAGCAAAAATGCACAAGTCTGTATAGTGAGAATACCTTAAAAGCCAAACTGGTTACATGTGGTAGACAGTTTGGATTTGGATCTTAACATTATTATTTCGAACATTTTTCAGTAATAATAGCGAGGGTAATCGATCTATAGCTACTCATATCTTAAAAGACTCCTGCTTCATTCTAAATGATTGGAATATTGGCGGTCTGCTTCAAATTAGAAGGGACATAGCCATGTGAAAAAGTCTTAGAGGGACACCTTGCCATCATTACTGCAAGCCTCTTAATTATGCACCAGCTTTACCAAGTTAGCGATTTTGTACATGAGTTTGAAACTTGAGATACATCATCACAAATATTTCCATAAGTATCTATACTTGAAGCATAGATAAACTTGGGAATGTCATTTTGTATATTGGCCACTTTCTCTTCGTACTTGATTTGATACTGTGTTAATTTTGATTTGTATACTGTTTCTTTTTTTTTCCTGGGTGTTCTTTGAAAAAAGTGGAAATTATACCGAGTTTTGATGGATATCTAATAAATTTCGACTGAAAGCTTGCTTAATATGTATTTAACTTTTCAAATTACCTTCACCCACCCAGCCCCGTCGCTAGTGATGCGGTTGACTGACCTTCTCATGTTTAAACTATCCAAATGCTTAAACTTAGTAACCATTTTTGTACAGTATCCTTTCAATTCAGTGTGGAATAATATTTAAGTCTGATCATAAGACAATATACTTACCCGATGAAATGAAATGAACCTTTTTTTGTGTGCGCATGAAGGCTGAGTCAAATACTTTGCTCGCGCAATGCTATGCATAGCACGTAAGATTTAAGTCTTTCAGTGCCTCCTTGTGGGCTGGTTAAGAACATTCCTCGGCGCAATGCGCACAAAGCGTGCCTGGAATAGCTTTTGAACCGGAATATTGTCTTCACATGATGGTATATGAATGAAACGTCCTTTACGAGGAACATGAATCTTAGCACTTTCGTTATAATTCAGAGCAGTCCGTCTTCAGTAGGTCGACCTGGGTCGCAGTTTGCATTGAAATATTCAAGAAACCACCTCAAGCCACGTTGGTTTTGGTGGTGTGATGTATTTGCAAGGAGGGCGAAAGACTTCGTATATATTTCCCACGAAACCATGATTGCTTTGCTATTGAATAAGACAATTATTAACTAATATGTTGCAGCATTATTGATCTATAAAATAACGAAATTTTATATGAACAGACTGATGGGCAAATATTTAACGAGGCTTCATCATATGTGAAGAAATTAGTTGAAAGCTGGCTACTCAAAATAGGTATATATATATATATATATATATATATATATATATATATATATATATATATATATATATATATATATATATATATATATGTATGTATGTATGTATAGCCACATACGTTGTGACAGAATTACGATGAATAGATAATGAAATTTCCCCGTGATCGAACTATCCTATGCATACATACGGACTGATGAATCTCAACTAGTTTTCCATTGTAGTCCCATTTAGCGATATCAAAAGTATTTAGACCTATCTCTAAATAATTTACGGGTATCACATAACGATTTGCCGATATAACTGTTTTTTTTAGTGATGACGCTAAATGATTCACAGAAAAGCTGACTTGGTTGAAGACACGTTCATGTGTGGGGAATGTAGACAAGTTCCTTATTGCTCGCTAAATACGGCATTTCCTCAGGAGGCTGCAGTTGTGGTGTACTAGTTGATCATAAAATGTTAATTGATGGTGCACATAAACAATCCTTCAGGCAAGCGTGACGAAAACATGTGACGACTCTTGATGGTGAGGCGTAATATAATGATGTCACTTTGTCCAACTGACCGTCTATGTTAATGCTTTAATGAAAACGTACAGTCTGTTCACTCCGATTTATCAAAGCAAATTAATGTGCAGGCACAAGACAAAAGTGAATCGGTTTGTTTGTTTGTGCTTCTGACTGATAGTGATTACTACTGCTGAAAGGGGTATCTTCAATGACAAATTTACCAGTAGTCCCAAATAGGCCTACTGCCTTCAACAAAACGTAATAAACTTGATCCAGTCTGCATTATTTGCCACCTGACAGGGGTGTCGTGTGTCATTTTGAATAGACTTATTGACATTGCGGTGATTTTCGTTTGTTAAATGTAACCTGGATTTCCAACTTTGTCACTTCGTGAGCTTCAAGCTTGTGTTAATGTGACACGCAGGATTTCACCTCTCTCTCTCTCTCTCTCTCTCTCTCTCTCTCTCTCTCTCTCTCTCTCTCTCTCTCTCTCTCTCTCTCCCCCCCCCACATACATACATTGGAAATTTGGAGAATGTGTTAAATTGTTCATTCTGTCACGCTATATATACGAAATACGTTTCTGATATAATTACAGGTGGTGATCCAATGATCATTATCCATGAGAAAATTTGGAATATTTCCCATGTGACTTTAGGGTTTTTTGGTAGGCACACGTGTTACGCGATTCCTGACAGTCAAACGATGAATCCAGGCCTCTTTAACAGAGGTTGGAACTGCCTACAAATCCATGCCCCTGCATGTAAACTCGGACTGAACAGTCTGTAGATATGTAAACTATACGATAAAAATGGTCAGAAAGCCTTTTTTCGAAACTGTAACAGGTGTAATGTACATATCTTCACGCTTTAAATATTTCCTGATGAGTGATTTATCTCTAGTTTTGGTGTAACGTACATGAATTAATGATCCCCTTACAAAAACGAAATGCGGGAATTATGCTGGATTTAACCAAATCCCGACAAAATCCAGCAAAATTTTGTTGGAACTGGCTGGAAAAATGCTGGATATTGCTGGATGCTCGGCAGAAAATGCTGGATTATGACGGATGTTTTCTCCAGCATTTTCCGCCACGACCAGCAATATCCAGCAATATCCAGCATAATCCCAGCATTTCGTTTTTGTAAGGGTTGACAAAAAAAGCGTTTGGGAAAAAGGGAAAGCCTATATGAATCCCTATTGCGAATTTAAAAAATGTGAAAGTAATATTACAGTGACAATTAGATACTCTCACTACACAGTAACAGAGACAGACATATAAAAGATGTTCAGAAAGCACACCATCCTAGTTATGCAGAACCGTCTGTGTGCAAATTTTAATCTGAAAACTTATGTTCAATTAAAAATAGCAATTGGTACAATGTTTTGGAGATAATGTGCTAAAGTGAGCTGGGACTTGGGGTCATTAAGTAGACGCATGGGGCGAAACTCTTTTTTCCAAAAGCGTAAAGAACAAGACTTTTCGCACGATGCTAAACAATCATGTCAGTTAGCTAAGAGAAGCTAAGAAAAAGCAATCCTTTATATACACACTTATAATTTACCTCTTATTTTCAAGATTTTCGGGTGAAAGGTGTCTCTACCAGGTTAGTACCAAGGGCAAGTTACGTCACTTATTCAGGTGACATGTTTCCTTTCTCACGCATATTCACCCTATTCTAATTTGGTCACTTGTCTATAACCTACAGGTCCATTGGTCCGATGGTCCATTGGTCAGCCGGGCCAGTCTATTGCTTCAATAGACCTGCGGACCAATACACCGAAGGTCTGTCCCGTCTAATTCATCCATCAATATGGTAGCCGTCATGAATGGTCATTTTTCACGTGGCGAGACATGGTCTCCTTTTTCGAAATCTCATTCAACTACTTCCGCGCAGCAGTATTGTTCAGAATTTATGTTTACGTTGCCACAGGCGCAAAAGACTATCACCTTATCGTATTAAATGCACGTGACTCCCTCGTGAAACAGCAGCTTTCGGGTTAAATCTTTCAGTGCCAGCTGCGACTTGAGTCGAACTGCTTAAAATGATTTTTTCTGAATTATAGTAACGGTGCTAGATTCATGTTCCTTGTGAACAGAACTTTCGTTCAAGAACCAAAATGCACAGAGTTACATTAAATATAATGGTCCAGGACAATAGCTTTCTTTGGTGAGCTTTACATTGCGGGCAAAGGAAAAAAGATGTTGACTCAGTGCAAATGGGGCACAGAAACAGTTAAATCACACGCATGAAAATCCTTGTCTCCAGTAATATTTTTGCGTTATGTAAATACAATGCTGGAACACACAGCCAGAAATGGATCGGCCTTCTCTCCTTTCGTCCAGGCATACGGCCCAGATCGTTATTTGTTGCACCTTATAAGTACTTTACAACGTGGATTAACAATTTGCAGGAAATTTTGGGTTTGGGTAAGTCAAAATACTATATGACTGCCAGCCTAATGGTCTGAGTCTGGAGCTTGGTAGGGCAGAGCGACCACCATCAGAACATGGAGGAATATACCAGTCTATCAACGTATGGCTTTTCATGAATAATTTTGAACATAATATACGCATGACAATAAAGTGGTGTTACGCATTTATTAATGGCCACCAGCTTTATGATATTATTACAGAGACCAATGTGGTAATAAAGTTTAGCTAATTTTCTGGCTTTCTGTTGCTATTTCCGTATAGTTCGTGGGTGTACCGATTACCCTTTTCAGTCATTTCATTCCCAAATGTTTTTGTATTCTGGAGCTATTTCTGTGTATTTTGTGGGTGTACTGATTACCCGTTTAAGTCATTTCATTCCCAAATGTTTTTGTATTTCTATGTCATATGATTTCGATTTGTTACTGTGTAACCTGGGCTATAGATCAAATCAAATCAAATCAAAATCAAGAACTTCTATATATAGAGTACTAAGTTCTTTGAAAATCATTTGCGAATCTTTTTTTCGGAGAAAGCAACGAGTGCAAGTTGCCAAGCATCAACCTCCAAATTAGTCAATGCAGGGGTACGTCAAGGGTTGATATGGGGTCGTGTATTACCCAAACAAATATTCAAAAACACTGAACAACCAAAGCAAGGAACACAATTTTTATATCTAGAAAAAAATATTGGCAAACTTTATTCCAGAGGCGGGAGAAATACGTACTTATAAACCTGTTTATATGAGCAAGTGGTTAAACCCCAGAATATTTTGTTAAGTCGAATTCTCGATAAGACTGAATTTATTTATGACGTGAGGAACAGATTAAACTGACCAGCAACTTGCTACAAGTTCAAGCAGAGGAAAGCATCATTTTCCAGCTTCTATAAACAGCTGGGACAATTTATACCTAAATTTGAAAGAGAGTATAACTTATGCGTAATGTAAAAGGAAACTTAACTGCACTGTTGAACATACCAGTCTATTTTTCTAAAGGATCTAGACTTACTGAAAATGCCAATGAACTGTTGTTCCTTCAAAGCTTTTTAATATCGCTGGTATACATTCCATCGCCATCATGTGCAGGTGGCACCCCAAGCAAAATTATCCATCATTATTTGTTGGACTGTCGTAAATATGAATCAATATGACAAGAATTGTTAGGTCATGTTCAAACTACGTTAAGCGTAAAAATTCTGCTCTCTGGGGTTCCATACAAAATAATGCTTGGAATACAACTTTGTTCGAAATTGTTTTAAAATTCAATTAATTATCAAAACATTTCAATTGTCAACACTCTCTAGATAGATTTAAATATAGCACGCTCTTCTTAGTTTACTAACCCCTGTTTCTTGGATTAAAATGCATTGATTTGCAATTCTACGTCATCATATCGAATCAATGAATTTATGTATTTGCTCAGTCACGTAATTGAATTGGGAAGCTGGATTTGTTTTCAAATGGAGAGTAACGAATAAAAGCTGCAAAACTTATTTTCCAACCCTGTATCGTGTGAAATAGAAATATGTTTAAATCAAAGTTGCATATTAATACTTTAACTTATTCTAGCTATACAAATTTCAAAACAAAATGTCATGTGCAATACCCTGTGGATAAGTAATCAAAACTTTTTTCCATAATGAGTGAACTCATATGTACAACTAGAACAGGCCGATTTTCCTACAGAAAGTCAAATGTCTGCCCGTGCGCCTTTACTATTGTCATCCTCATTTTTATAAATAGGCATACCGATTCCAATAATCTACAGATATGGTGATGGTACATTCTTTAATGACATTTCAAAACGTTGATTTTACACGAAGTGCCCATGTGACCTTGAAAAATAGGTCAAGGTCATACATTTGCAGTTAGAAGCAAAGGCTTACAAAAGTCTTACATAGAAACATAATCACACAAAATATCAACCTCTTTAAGACAAATCTTTCACGAGTGCATCTGCAGTGATTTTTAAAAATGGCCATGTGACCTTGAAAAAAGTCAAGGTCACCCATCTACAATCCCAACCTAGTTGGTATTATGGTACATAAATATACAAAATACCAACCTCCTAAGTCAAATCCTTGCAGTGTCGTTGCATGCGTGTCAATTTTAGATGACATGCCCATGTGACTTTGAAAAATATGTCAAGGTCACCCATCTGCAATCCCAAGCAAGATCTTATTTAGGAACATCTTCACATAAAATTGCAACTTCCCAAGTCAAATCTTCCTTCAGTTATCACGTCCACATTGATTCAAGACGAAATGCCCACGTGGCCTTGAAAAACAGGTCAAGGTCATACATTTGCAGTTACAAGCAAGGTCTTACAAAAGTCTTACATAGAAACATAATCACACAAAATGTCAACCACTTTATGTCAAATCTTTCACGAGTGCATCTGCAATGATTTTTAAAAAGTGGCCAAGTGACCTTGAAAATAGGTCAAGGTCACCTATCTACAACTCCATTCTAGTTCATATTATGGTACATAATCATGCAAATATTCAACCTCTTTAGTCAAGCCCTTCCGGAGTTATTGTGTCCACGTCAATTTTACATGACATGCCCATGTGACTTGGAAAAATAGTTTAAGGCCATACATCTGCAGTTACAAGCAAAGTCTTGCAAAAAGCTTGCATACAAACATAATTACATAAAATATCAACCCATTTAAGTCAAATCGTTCCCAAGTGCATCTGCAATAATTTTTAAAAGTGGCCATGTGACCTTGAAAATAGGTCAAGGTCACCCATGTACAATCCCAACCTAGTTCATAGGGAGACATAATTCAGGACTTTCCTCACTAGTGGAGCAACGGCGCACAACTGCTTTCTTGCCACCGTTCACAAGAAAATCCCCCGGGGGGGGGGGGAGGGGGCAAGCCTGCTTGTCTGTGTACCTTTAATGTGAGCACCTATCCAGGAACAAACCTCGGGTGATGGTAAAATATGAATACGTATTCAGATAGCTGTGTATATGAAAAGAAGGTGGCACCTCATCTGCAACAATGTTTACACAACAGTGAGAGGAGGGAAACTTATTACAGTAAATGAGGGAAATTTTGGGAAAATAAACCGCATTTCCTCAGTGAAATGTCAGCAAGAATCTTGTTCTGAGGTGATCTTTTCAGGGTGTGCACATGCATAAATGACTGGAGAGTGGCCACTGTTGACTATGCTGCTGCATGATAGTGAGCAGACATTCCTCAATGTCAAAATGTACTCAGTACAAAGCTGTCAAAAACTAAGCAGGTAATTAACTCAAAAGTTTCATTTTAAAGATTTTTTTTAATTTAAAACGAAAACAAAAAAATAAAACCAAAAAAAAAAAACAAAACAAAACAAAACAAAAAAAATACCCCCCCCCCACGTATTGATACGAAATATAAAATCACTGGAGCGTGGCCATTTGAACAGTGTCCGTAGAGACCTACCCAAAGTACGTCCACACCAGGTTTGAATTGGATCTGGTTAACGATTTTGGAGAAAAAAGTCGAAACAGTGAATTACCATGGAAACCTCATTTACCTACAAAGCAATCAGCAAAAGGACATGCTCTAACCAATAAGTACCTGATTTGAAGCAAACAAACAAACGAACAAAAAAAAAAAAAAAAAAAAAAAAAATCATCAATCCCTTGTATTGTTACCGAGTGAGCAAATTTCTAAAACCCTTCCATCAGGTATACTTCCCCCTGAAGTGTCGGAATAATCTGAGAAAAAATTGAAGTCGAAAATACGAACAAAACCCACAAATTTATTAAAAGAATATAAAAAGGATCGATTGATTGATGTTTTGTTTGACTGGTGTCTCTGGCTCAGTGAAACGTCTCTGATCATTCCGCCAGGCCCTGAAAATTGTTGTGCCACTTGTTGAACACATCAAGCTCGGGCGTTCTGAGAAGTGTTCTTTTGCTGCTTTGAGGCAGTTGGGGAATCGTTTTTTTTTTACAAAAAAATTTAGTTGTTACAAGCAAATCATTAAAAAGACAAAATTCACTGTGTACTCTGTAGGCACGCACCAGAGGTACATCGTTAGCAAATTTGAAGTAAATCTGGCTATCGCTTCCAAAAGAGGTCGGAAATGTGACATTGTGGACGAACGGACGGACGAACGGCGGACTAATGACCACCCAATAAGCTCAGTCAACTGATATAAAAATACACGTTAGGTTAGCAGTGGCGTTCGCAAACTGTTGCAGAAATCCTTGATTCATATATAAAGTGAGATATATTATACATTTATCCGAAAGCTAACAAAATAAAGGTTCTGTTAACTACTATTTTATATCAGTTGATGGCAATGTTTACACAACAAGTACATAAAAGATCATCATAATTTACCACAAATATTGATTCAGCTCATTCAATTCATTGAGCTCATTTTGAAGAAAGGGACATAAAAACTGCAGTAAACTAAAGTTAATGCAATGAATAAAAATGAAAGTGTGTCTCAGAGATTTAAAATTTGGTACCGTTTTGTAATCAGAGTCCGATATAAGTAGTTTTCCTTCGATGTGCTATCATTTTAACTTGCCACATCTGTATCCCAGGAACAACAAAAATATTAAAAATTTGGAACAATTGTTTTCATTTGCAGTTGTATTCTACAGTTTGTCATAGTTTGATTCAGGTGTACACAGAAATGTACAAATTAAAATCGCAAATTTACACCAAAGAATGACGATCACGTATCTGCACTTTCATAATTGCTTCAAAGAAAAATTACCATTGCCCCACAGCATGAATCTTTTGTCTGCCTGCTTTCTGAATATGCATACTTTATTGCACTTATCAAGTAAATTTAAAATGTTAAAGATAGAAAAAGACCAGTGAATACACAAATCACTACTAACCTAACGTATATACTTTTTTAAAACTGAAAATTGCGTCTGAAATACCACTCGATGCTTACGCCTGCATACACTAAATAATCTTTCACACATTCATTTTCTGACATTTCAAAGTGTGTTTTGTCACACATCGTCACCCAATATTCAGTTACATAATTATCCACGTAAATTGTAGTGTATTTACCGGGACTGTTTTCCGTTTTGTTCTCATTTATGCAGTATCATTTCCATCCCTCTCATTTCTCATCATATTTTGTGCATAACAATGCTGATATATATATATATATATATATATATATATATATATATATATATATACATATATATATATATATATATATATATATATATATATATATATATATATATATATATATATATATATATATGTATATAATTGTTTTGTGCCCACGGCAGTTATAGCCTGTGACATGTGTAACAAACGGCACCATGCACACTGTATTCCTCCCAAAAAATCTACTGACTCAATTGGAATATTGTAGAAAGAAAAGACAGAGAACAGAGACGTCCATATCAGTGACCATCTGTCCTACTCCCGTAGGACTGATCTGGACGACCACAGTGAAGTAATTGCATGGTAAGAGAACAATCCTTAAAATGCTAAGTGTTTCCTTGTTGGTTTTATATATCGCCTCGCCTCAACATAAATATATATCGGTGTATAAAGCATTATTGTCTAATATGCAGGCTGCTGATGGAATAAGTGTGGACACAGATTTACTTAACTCTTCCAGTGCCAACTGTGACTGAAGTTGTACTAGTTGCAAAACACTGCTTTCAATTCTAATAAAGAAGCCAGATTCATGTTCCCTGTAAAAAGACCTTTCATGCAAGTATGATGGCCCGGGTCAACAGCTTTCATCGGGACGCCGACTCAGTTCAAAACTCGCTGCAAGAGTTAAGGACACTAATATTAGTGTACTTCGAGGTCAAAAAGTTTATATTGTCTCGGGTGTCTCCAATCTTGCATTTGTGCGACAAATATGGGACATTACGAGCACTCATAGATCGTGCTCCAACAAACAATTATCCCGCTATCACTCCCTTGAGCAACGTTTTTGCACATTGGATTTCCTGATCACTAACCAGTTGCCCCTTCTTGCAATCATAATGTTATAAATTCACTTGCACACAGCCGCAGACATAAAACTTCAATACTGTGCATCATTCAATTGCAAGTGTGTTATTGAACGCAACGTATATAGCAATGACATCTAGCGACAAATCGTATAACTGAAGGTCCTACGCTCGGGGGACGTTAAATACTCTTGTGAATTATTTCATCGGGATATCACAGTCGGGTTTCATGGGTTACTAGATAGGTGGTTTTCGAAAGCTAATCAGAAACACCAAATGCACAGTGGTCGGATTGAACGTATGTGGGAGGCTCCTATCGGGAGTAGAGCTATGCGCATTGCATCCAATAAAACTACATTACATTCAACATATAGCATCTTTGCGTCAATGATTCCCGTCATTGATGCAATGTTATGAATATATATAGTGATATACAGAAAAGTAAATTATCGAATAATGAGACAAAGTGTGCTGCGCCATATTTTGGCCAGGGACAGATTGCGTGAATGACATTCACGCAACGCCCAAGTGCATATGGCTATTTCATTGTTCACTGAGCAGAACTGTTTTAGCGAGGACTTGATATTAACAGGGTGTGTGTGGCAAGTTGTGACTGAATGCTCAATGATACGGTGTGTCTTTTTCCTGCTCATACTGGATCAGCTGACCAAATAATTGTCGCAGTCTTTCATCATGGCGAAAAAATTAAAAGTACCAGAATTTTTGTCAGCCTACTGTGGGATTTCAAATCTGGACCTTCAGCACCATGCATCGCCAAGTCAAACTGTGGGAAGGGGGGAGGGAAGGGGATTACGGCCCCATACACCATCTGCACAAGCCCAAAGAGAGGTAGACCGAGCATGCACGGCGACGTTATAGCAGGTGTGGCTTGAAAATTATATATATATATATATATATATATATATATATATATATATATATATATATATATATATATATATATATATATATATATATATGTATATATTAAAGCATGGTTATACAATACCCTTGTTTAATCCCACACCAGATGTGAAAAGTTACCCTTTCTTTATCCTGTAATAGTCGGGTGGCCAAATCCAGATTAATGGTCCAACCCCTAAAAATAGTATTCACAATTTTTTTTGCATTTTGTTAAAGTTTATTATGTTTCCAGCCAGAATCTGAATGATGACACCCTGTCATCATTGAGGGTTTTGAAAAATCCAAGATGGCCGCCATGATACCAACCAGAACATAAATTCAGGCTTAACTGTTTTTGCTATCATTGCTAAGTGGTTGATTATGGAATTTTATGTATTTGTGGGGTTAGTGAATCCATATTTGGTATCAGTTTAAGGACAGGATGTTTTTAAAATAGCTATAAATATGAATAATGGCAATCCAAGATGGCTGCCATATCGAGACAAACACACTTTTTGAAATATTATTGGTTTTCTTTTTGAGATAAGTGGATGATTTCTTCTAAGTATGCTTTTGGAAGAAATAATCCATATTAAGTTTACTTGTCTCTCCAGTATTCAGAAAAAGCTGTAAATATTACAAAATGGCAATCCAAAATGGCCGCCATGTCTTGAAAGGCAAAAATTTAAGTATAATTGTTTTTTGCCATTTGAGATAATGACTCGAAACATGACTAGATGACAACAACAGTTCATATTGAGATTAACATATCTTTACCCAGCATCACATTTCTAAACAGTCATAAATACACACAATTTCTGATTGAAATAGGCATTTATCTTAAGTTCTTTGGTAGATGGAATTGTAAAGTCAGTTGGTTACATGAGCAGGAATTAACTAAGTAGCCTTTCATAACCAACAGTACATCAAATTTTAAATTCTCAAGGACTGTCACTGGATGAGAGACTTAGAAGTTCAGTTTTCATTCAAAGAAGAGTACATGTCATTCAGTTTAGACATAGATATTCACATAACAGAACGGTGTCTGAATAAATAGTATCTTGACACATTTCCTTTAAGCCTTTTCAGCTCCTTTGCCAGATCTGAACGCTTCAGTCTGAAGATTTACAGTTGTATCCATCATTTATGTCAAAAATGTCACAAATACTGTAAATGTTTTACTCCCCGGTCTCCTCAGGATTGTGTTCCTCATCTTTATTTGACTCAGAAACATCTTTGGTCCATCTATTCTGACAAGTGTTTGTTGCATGGCAGTGACGGAATAGTGTGCATGGTAGCTGTCCATTGTAACACCCGCACCTTGCAGTTAGTTGCACAGTTTTCACATCCACACCTTATCATTTGCAACATATTATTTGGTGCTGCTGGTACATTCTCTGGGATTGTCACTAGAATTAGAGATTTTGAATGCTTCTCCTTAATCCATCCAAATTTTGTAGGGTGTAGGCTCGGTGGATCCTGGTCTAATACACTTTTCCAAATAGAAGCTTGAATGTGTGCCCTCTTCACATTTTCAGCAAATGACTCTGAAGTAGGTGGCAGTGACCAAGAGCTGTGGATTCTTCTTGGTCCTTGTATTTCCTGTCTTGGCCAGCCCTACATCACAGCACACATCAGACATACTACCATTACTTTTCCTTCAATAGCATGCTGCAACAAAAGCAGTAGCCTCATCAATGATCTCCTGGATTTCAGCACTTGCATTTCCAAGCTTCTCTAGTTTAAAACGCTTCTGTAGCACCTTCACAACAGATGCTTTTCCTACACCATATGGTTTGGCTACAATATCACAGCCAGTGAGAGCATGAGCAGCTAAAAGCTGTGGTACAGTATCTGAATGTTTCTTGGCAGTTGCAGCATGTTTCATCATGAGCTGGCTCCAATTCCAACATCCCTGTTTGATGACAATGGTGACATGTGAATAGCTACAGTAAAATCATGCTGAAGAAGAATTTGCAGGTTGAGTTCTCAGCACATGCATCAAGACCCAAGTGTTACTGTAATGCTGAATCTATGAGATTTCTCAATTCAGTATAAAGAAGGCTTTAACCATGATGAATGCCATCCAGCGACCCCTGCTGTCTTGATGCTTAACCATTCCAGTGCTGGACGTGTATACACCCAATACAATAAGCAAAGATGCACAATTTTTGTTTTCCAAAAATGACACGAATGAGCATTTTGGACCTTGCCTTAACATCAAAGAAGGCGATTCAAACTTTTCTTATGACGTATTGGCAGATGTTTTGATTTTTGCTGCTAGATATGGATCAAGGTGACCCAAGGTCACGTGATCTGTCCAGCACTTTGATTTGTTTGTTTGTTTGTCATATTTTGGCATTCTTTTGTTATTATCATTTTATTTCTTGGAGCAAATGTCAAAGTTTGTGATTGTGAAATACCACCATATACACCAAATATCAATACAGCTAATATCCTTATTTTAAACGTCAAAGAAGCTATGTCAACTTACAGTTTTTGCCATAGTCTATGCTTGTAAGGCCTATAATATAATTCACAGATATAACGGTCATAATGTAGTCATAAAATCATGTTTTAGTATGGTTGCAAGGAGTTTGAAACTAAGGGTATATGAAAATGGGAAGATCTGCATGTAATGTAGAAAGTACATTTTTGGAAAAATAGTGTTCCGGTTGGTGAAATAAGTGGTTTTGGTTTGAAATCAAAGAGTACAACGTACTTTCCACAAATGCTGAAATTGATGTGTGTTCTTGAATCTTCAGTATCTAATTATATCATTAAAGGCCCTATAATTGAAACAAAATATATGATTGAATGAATATAAAGACCGCACCACATTATTTAACTAGTCATATACGAATGTGAGTGGACAACCTGTACGAATCTCTTGTCGTCAGTCCATCGTCTGGTAAATAATCAGAAAAAGCAAGAGAGATTCCGAATGTGCCCCCTCCCCCCCCCCCCCGCTCGGGTTAATCATTCAGAATGAACACATACTCACATCAGCACCCATTAAAATTTGCAACTTTAAAGCCTCTGTATGTAAGAGCAGATGTTTACGGTGAATCTGGATGTGTAACTTCAGTGTTGTTTGAACATTTCATTTTGATGCCTAAAATAAGAAGCAATTAATTCAAATTTACTTTAAACATGGATGCAAAGACTACACCCTTTGCACACGCCCTGACACACAGTTCAATGGGGAAACACAAATATATCAAACTAGAAATCTCCTTGTTGACTTTTATATTAAGTTCAATATGCTTAAACATTGTACTGATCTGCCATACATAAAGTGACGGAGAGATAGACATAACAAATGAACAATAAATTCAAATAGTCGAATTATCCATTTTACTGTTAAGGTTTCCAATTAAGGGTATATCTAACCTGACTCAACGTTGAACGAAAAAAACTACATTTTCTACTCCTGATGCGTTAAATGATATGCAATTGCTTAAAAGTTTTGTGTGCGCTGTAAAAGCCAGACAATTGCATAACAATTTTTTATAAAGTGTCATGTCAATAATTAATTTCTATCAAAACGTAAATAAAAAATCCTTTTTACTACATTGCGGTGGTGAATGCATAGAGCACCTTTATGTTGAGAGGCATGAACCACAAATGATTTTTTTTATGTTAACGTACATTTAATGTTTCATCTAAAGAGGCCACTGCGACCCATTATTGATGGAATTGTGCATTTAAAGAGGTTGTTAAAAGTCAATAGCAGAGTTAATTTGTATACATGTACCAAGCATCAACAGGCAAAATTTCAGGCTAAGATATCTGATAATTTTCCAAAAATATGAAGCAGGGTCTGTTATGAAACCTCACAACCTGCGTTAGAAAGACTACATAACATTTTCAGAAGGATAACATCCCCTCATGATCCAGTTCTATACATTTGGGGATTTGAACTCCCTTCCCTATTAAATACACATGATCATATTGATAGCAGGAAATATTGCAATAATTTCATTATCTTCATTATTTACAATTAAGGGGACATATTATCATTAAAAAGTGCGAAATACCCACAATCCTCAATCGTGTTTATAGTGCCCTGAGGGCCATCGCGACAAAAATGAATTTGGAATTATGCTTTCCATAATGAAATACGTGCATTTAAAATTGCTAAAATGAAGAGCACTTCTTGAACTTTTTATCTGTTTGCTAGTTTTCTTGCGTTTTTTTTTTTTTTTTTTTTTTGTCAATAGAGCAGTGTTTCATTTAGGTTTAAATCACTGTGAACACATTACTGTCATTACGTTTTTGTTTTTACAATTTCTCTTTTTGTATACATGTGTGCGTCTGTTTGTATATGTAGAGTATGCATGGCAAAAGTAAGCAAGACTTTGGGCAACTTTCAATTAAATGTGTATCACACAGTTGAGCAACTCATATGTTAGGTAACTGTCCCAGTGAGCTTTACTGAATAAATATAAATATTACTAGAAAAGATTTGCTTCAAAGAAAAACTGTCTGTGTGCATTCAAAAGTTGTAAATATTAAATGTCACAACTTTTATCCTTGGGTATTTCACATCACATTAAGCTTATGGCTGGATGCAAATTTCAAAGTCCAAATGACCTTGACCTTTGACCTTTACAGGTCACATGTAAAGCGCAGAGTGTTACAATACCCACAATTTAAGCCCAACATGAACCAAATCGGATGAAAATAGACCAAGTTTTGACAAGATGAAACTTTTAAAGGGCCAAATGGCCTTGCCCTTTCACTATTGAGGTAACATATTCTGATTATAAAAATGTACAGTGTTACAATACCTACAATTTGAGTCCAACATGATTAGAATTCGATGGAAATTGGCCAAGTATTTTTATGACTGGATGAAACCTTCAAAGGTCCAAATGACCTTGACTTTTGACCTTTAGAGGTCACATGTAAGTTCCAAAAATGTGCAGTGTCGATTAGGTACAGTTTGAGCCCAACATAATAATAATTGGATGAAAATTGACCAAGTTATGGCTAGAAGAAAGGCACAGCCGAAAGTGGCCTTTGACCTTGAAATGACCGTGACCTTGAGTTGAACTCTACCTCAAGTGAACCTTGACCTCGAAAATGACATTTTGAGTCAAAATTAATCTTTGACCTTGACATGACCTTTGACCTTGACATGACTTTGACATTTTATATGACCTTTACCTTGCTCCTATACACTCGGAACCACATCTACTATAGTATATAAGATATTGAAGATTTAAATCTTTAATTAGCCCTCATTTGCAATTTTGAAAAGTATGACCTCTCATTATAAAAAGGCCAGACTTTATTTATAGAAGTATAATTGTGCCAAGTTTGGAGTTTGTACATGTTATACTTTTCAAATGAAATGTCGGACAAATTTGCCTGTAAAGAAAGAAAGAAAGAAAGAAGGAAGGAAGGAAGGAAGGAAAGAAAGAAAGAAAGAATTCCAAGAAAAACAGTATGTCTGTGTTGGCACACAGACATTCCAACAAAACAGTATGTCTGTGTTGGCACACAGACATAATTCCTAGAAAACAGTATGTCTATGCTGGCACACAGACATAGTTACAGGTAAATGGCTCCCCAATGTGTGAGCATAAGACAACCAAGAGCTATTTAGTGTGGTAACCTGAACCTGATTGGCTGCAATGGTGTATTCATACTTCATACATCTACTCAGCCTGAACTCAAAAGTTTACTTTTGGCAAGGACCCTTCTGTCGCGGAGGATGTGGAGAAGAACGCGGTTGTGGCAGAGCTGCTATATGCAGGTTACAGATCACAGTTGTGATCGGCTGTTTGTGCATTCCAACGGAGATGGTCCGTAATTGTGAAAATACTGTGTTTTCAGCATGCTGTTGCTTCTGTTTAAATAAAGTTAGCCAAGTTAGGTTTGCTGCATCACTGAGTTGCTTCCTGTGTGGTCATATAGGTGTACTGTCTTCCAGGCCGGAGGGGATTTTATAGTGGGGAAGGACAATGATGTGACCCCGCCAAGAGCACGGTTAATGCACCTGCATAAAGCTGACATCCAGGTGTTAAGTAATTATGTTTGGTTTGACATGTATTCTTCTTTTATAATGAAGCTCTGCATTTATAAGCAAAATGTCACAAATTTAGCTAATTCATCATTTGCCACGCTCATTATTATGTGGGTTGTCTTTGCTAAATATTTAGCTTCCACAAGGAGCTGCTGCTCAGAGACACATGTACGGGTATAGGCTCCCAAACATGTTCTGAGTAGTTATCATCAGCGCACACAAAGTCTGCCGAGGAAATCTTTCCCTTGATTTTGTATATATATATATATATATATATATATATATATATATATATATATATATATATATATATATATATATATATATATATATATATATATACATATATATATATATATATATATATATATATATATATATATATATATATATATATATATATACATATACATATATATATACCTTTCACTGACAAGACGTTGACACCCACGACATCTTTAGTTAGCGGTGATTTTTAATGGAGAAAACCTTGCGCGAGGATACACTGGTGTTAGGTTTATGAGGGTAATCGATGGTCTAGTGAAATATAATGGAGGTGGAGAACACTGAATGTGACACAGTGGCTTCTTGGCCAAGAATAAACAACACAGTTTAAATCTTTAGGCAGATTTATTTTCTTTTGCATAATAATCAAGGTAACATTAAAATAAATCAAAAAGTTTGTCAGCATTGGTTACAATCATAATTAAAAAACCGTAATGCACACAAGTAGTCCAAGTTCAATATACATATATGAAGAAGCTTTTGACGATTTTGTATTGTTTCCATTTTATTCTATGTAAGAAAGAAACACTATAAACTTACGCATCAAGATAGTACAGACACAGAGCACGCATGTTATCCCCCCCCCCCCCAAAAAAAAAGAAAAATTAAAAATATCGTCGATCCTGAAGCTGGGAAACATGACATTCAACCTCCATGGTACCGGGGTAATGATGGACAACCAAGTATATTGCTTATATTTAGGGGGATAAAGAACATTTACTCCAAACGTAATGACGGCCCCTTCTCATATCGAGCTTATTGTGTGTATGGAGAACATGACGATCACTTTTTAAACAACCAATCTTACTGAAATTGGTACTTGTGGAAGACAAACATGTTTTGTCATGTTTTATTTTGGGATCTGTCCGTTCATACAGGCACTTTCTAGTCACATGACGCTGGCTGAACCAGCACCGAAAATATAAATCCCCCGTATTCACAGTGACATGAATAAACTGTTTAGCTAGCCTTGGAAAAGTCCATACCTCGCACTGTGTTGTCCTAAAATCGTCACCGGGTTAAACATTGAGTGCGGTTGTGTTTTACAAATGCCTACTGCGCATCCGCATCACGTGATTACATTGAATTTCTCTAGCCAATTATCTTTTTGAGAACGAGGTGAAAAGACAGATGCACGTAAGGCTCATCGCAGCAAGCGTAATATTGCTCGACCCTTTTGGCGGAATTGTGTGTAATTTTAAACCTTCTGTTGACCTGGGAGAAGTCACTCGTGTCGAATTTATGTTCTCCGAAAAAGCCCAAGTCCAATCGATATCCGTCGTACGTCCAACTTCCAACCTTGAACTGACATTTCCAACTCCATCTGGCTCTCGAACAAGTCGCATGCATTTCAGTCGGAGGAATCCAGAGGACGCCACCATTAGCGCGGACAACAGCCATTTCTCCTAGGCTCTGATAGAGACTGACGTCATCACTGGAAAGACAGAGGGAACTTATGGGAACTTATGAATATTTAATCAGAATTATAGATTATGCTTTACTCTAATTTTAAAAATCATATAAAAATAATAATGATAATAATAATAATAATAATAATAATAATAATAATAATAATAATAACAATAATAATAATGATGATGATGATGATCATACTGCAGCTACTACAACTACTACAACAACTACTACTACTACCTCACTCATTTTTGATCCCAAAGAATAATTAAGATGTCAAAAATTGATATTTCCTATGTATACATTAATGTGAATCTTTGAAAATTTGTGACGTACCACTCGATAGTTTGCTGTATCCTCAAATTCAAATAAACTACTGTGCTTATCCCTCACAAACCTTTTGGATGCATATTTCCACGATAGTTCAAGCATTTAATAAAAATAATAATAATAATAATAATAATAATAATAATAATAATAATAATAATAATAATAATAATAATAATTAATAATATTAATGATTATATATATATATATATATATATATATATATATATATATATATATATATATATATATATATATATATATATATATATATATATATATATATATATATATTCAGATCACGTACCACAATTCTCAAAACATTTCTACGTCCACAGCTACGTAAAGGAGGCACATGATTAGTGACGTTGCCTGACGTCATGACCACTATCTTGATACAAATCATCAACATGACCACTATGTTGGTACAAATCAAGAAAATAAATGTTGATATTGCCTATGAGGCAGAATGGAAAGGACGTAGACTATGGAGACCATTTTGAGCACGAGAAAATGTTACAATCATGGAATACCTCCAAATTTTAACCAAAAGGTGACCATTGGCATCACTTGACTAGGTAATATTTCAATTACAAAGGTAAACCTTTAAAATACATGCCTGCGAACTAAATCCACCTTGTCACAACTTTCTTCAAAACAATCGTTACCCGTGTAAATCACCATGTCTTGCAGTGACTGTTTGGGACAAAGACTGCGGTAAGGTTACTGAGTAGCAAAGTGTCTATTGGCGTCATAGAATGTCACACTAGGAGAGCCAAAACGCTGAAAAAGGGCCATCCTCGGCGCTTTTTGCCCAGAAATGCCGAGGAAATTTGTACAAAAATCCCCCTTGCAGCAATGCTACTCTCCCTCGGCATTTGTCGGCAAAAATGCCGAGAAACGCCGAAGTACCTTTCTCCCTTATTATTATCTCGGCCTTTCTCGGCAAAAATGCCGAGAGACGCCGAGGTACCTTTTACCCTACTCTTTACCTCGGCATTTTGGCCAAGGATTGCCGAGGCATTTTCTAGAGTGAAAAGCATCTCGGATCCCACACCAGGCCAGGATCGAACGAGACGATTACTCCTGAACGTGAGTGTTTTCAACTTCGCTACAGTAGGTGTACATTACCGTTGGGACATTACCAGAACGAGATAGCAATCTAGAGACCAGGACTGGTTGCCATGCTCTCACGCGAAATAGGCATTATATTGCCGTGTTTATTCCCATGCATATTCAAGTACATGATGTCAAAATTATAATTTTGCACAAAAGAGTAAGTGTGGATTTAGTAGTGTGTTGGTAAAAGTCAGACATAGTAGCTGTCATATACCTATTGTACAGGGTCAAATCAGGACGCCACAACTTCACCACAGGTACACGAAGGACCTTAATACCACCATACTTTGCCGGGTCCCACCTAAGGCGGCTATCTGTCCAATTCTAGAAAAAAAAACCGTGTCACGGTAAGTTGCCAAATGCAAAAGCCAACCAAAACAACAACAACAACAACAACAACAACAACAACAACAACAACAACAACAACAACCCCCAAAAAGAACAAATACAAAACAAAAAATAGAAACAAACAAAAAATCAAACAAAAAGAATGGAACAAAATAAACAAACAGACAAAGAAACTAACAACTCTCTGGTACAACAAGTTAACATTGTAGGAACAAAAGAACACCAATGAAAGGGAACTGCAAGAAAGTTGCTATAAACCTGAATATTTCCTTTAACGTTTAACTTCTACAGGATAAACCCAAACGCGTTTGGCATGCCTCGTGACGATTTCCCTTTTGGGTTGCAACAAGTTTGGCTTACGTTCTTTTAAATTTCAATTTTGATCTTTGGAAATGATCACACTTATAACAAATTCAGCTTACCAATTCTAATATTTTATAAAATTTAAAATGCATAAAACTACACCAGTAGGACAATTGAAATAAGAATTGCTCTCGGACCAACAAAACATTCAACAGCAAGGATACTGGCCTGACGTTTGCCAATGTCGATCTAATGGCATGATGAACTTACATGTTTGAACCAAGTCAGGAATTTTGCTTCACCAGTGCTAGTGTCAAGGTGCTTGATTCGTATAAGCGATATGCCAAGGTTCACTTTCAGCGTGTCATTGACATTTTTCACAGGTATAGTATAGCGCTGTGCTTCCGTATAGGACTTCAAGATGTGCTGCATCAGTTCATCCTCCTTGTTGGCTGATGTCTAAAAACCAAAACAACAACAACAACAACAACAACAACAACAACAACAACAACAACAACAACAACAACAACAACAACAAATACAAGGGTTCCGATGAAAATACTCATCTAAGTTCCAAATCCTGCTGTAGGTGCAATGGATTCCCTATGTTGCATTGTGTTCGGCCATTGTGGGACCTGAGTGGGCCACACCAGCCACTTCCCTTGCTTGCGGATGCCTTTAGAACGGAAACAACAACAACAACGAGGACAACAAAAACATAGTTGGGGTTTATCCCATGTATCCAAGTAACGGTAACAACAATAAACACTATGACAGTAACTTTGGCGGGACGGGTTACCCCCATGTTGGAAGGTAATGGTATGTGCGCGGGAAAAGCCCTGTTTATAGTCCTCCCAGCATTAGAAAAGCCTCTCGAGGACACAGAATTGGTTAAGGATGGGTATAAAAATATACATACATGTCTTCAAAAAGCACCACGAGAAACCACCAATGTGCATGTTTTGTTTAAGGTCCTTAGGTGACTTGTAAGTCAGCTGAACTTTAAGCAAGGTCGGCTGTCCATCTTCCCTCCGTCCGTGTGTCCACACACACTTTCGATTAAAAAAAAAATGGCCAGCTCCACTGCACACTTGGCGAGGAGCATACCTTGGGCGAGTCCTGTCAAGTTTCTTCAAATGGTCATATTTCATAAATCTTTCGACTTTTCAAATGATTTGTCATGCATTTTAGTTTTTGTTTGTTTGTTTGTTTGTTTGTCTTTTATGCTTTTTTGTGCTTTTTTTTTTTGCAAAATCTGAAAAAAAAGGAAAAGAAACCAAAGCAAACAAACAAAAACAGTCTGCCCTTATGGTTCTTGGTCAGGTGCTTTAAAACCGCAAAAGGATCGTTCTAGACACCCCTGTAACTTAGAAAATATTTTAAGCAAGTGGCGATATTTTTCCCTTTCTAACAGATTTTTTCGTGTATATTTCCTACTTTTGGCTTCTCGCAAACCATCTCACAGATTGTGATGAAACCGGGCAGAAATGTACCTTGTGGAGGGGCAAGGAAATCTGTTCACCAGATGTACATGGTGATATTCCCTATCCCGGATTTTTAATGAATATTCAAAACACGTACTTGTTGGGAAATGCCTACATTTCTGTTGAATATTATGCAAGTCAATGGAGATTGAATTGAAAATTCACATTTTAACTTCTTCAAAGCGCACTTTAAAGTTGATGGCGTTACACCTAGGGTGGCGTCCTACCACCTTTGTTCAAATGGTCAGGCTCCGTTCATTTTTTTGTGATTTTTGTGCATGTATTGGCAGAATCTGAACAAATCCTCTTCGCCGAAGCGCTTGGCCGATTGCTTCTGCATTGAATACTTCTGCGTACTACAAGAGCATAATGTGTCTGCCAGGTGGCGCTGGAATATTTTTCTTTAAAAAAAAGTGCAATTAAGGAAACCGTCTCAGAAACAGCTTGGACAATTGCTTCGAAAGTGCATAGGAACACTTCATCGATAAAATCTGTCCTTGATCAGACATATTCCATGTGAAAAAGTAATAGTTGCAGGTGTTTTGCTATTTCTAATACTATTATACAACCTAAAGAAAATGTCATTGGCGTCTGTTCGTTTCCTTTAGGAAAACATTAATCCCGCACCAAATTTCAAATGCTACCCTGAAGGAACCATATCAAAAAGTAGACAAAAAATTGTCATTTTTTTAATATAAACACATACCAAATGATGCGGTTCAATAAGTATAAACTGATACCTAGTATTTATTTTCATACATCACTGAAATATTGTTGCACCTATAGTTTAGCAAAGTTGCTTTTTTGTTGGTACCCTTTAGAAACCAGGAGCTACTATGAACGTGAAAAAATCCCAGGGATAGGTTTGAACTTTCATTTTTAGGCAATTTGTCACGAAAAATGAGCTTGGACTTACTGCACATTAATATGGGTCCTTTATAGGTACGTTTTTCTCAAAATGTTAACTGTCGTGGACAAAAATGTTTGAAGAAGGCAAACGTCCATTGTGCATACACATTTCGCAGCGGACCACAGTTGTGATTGGCTGATTGAGGATCCCAACGGAGATAGTCTGTAAACTGACAAATACGGTGTTTTTTGCTTTTGTTTTTGATTTTTGTTTGTTTGTTGGTTGTGCTTTTTTTTGTTTGTTGTTTTTTTGTTTTTGTTTAAATACATTTTTTACCCGTATGCACTAGCATTTGGAACGAAAGATTCCAAGAAAGGAAAGAGCGTGTTCAATCAGCCTTGGGTCTGCGTGGGTGTGTGTATAGCGATTACAGCTCACTGGAACACCATGCACAGCCAATGGCCTTAAAGTACGATATGATAAGGAGTTAAGGTCCACCAGCGGATGTTGGGGCGGAGGGCGACTGGCTTTTGGCCGTTTGTTATCAATACCTTTTTTTACTGTCTCAGAAAAAAACCCTTTGCTTTGGATCCAACTGAGCACTGTGCACAATGCCACCCACCGTTTTGGATAATATATACAGATGAGTCATACAAGGCAAAATCTCGGTTAACTGAATCCACCATGCGCTGCAACACGTAATGAGACAATTGTGCCGAAATTTGAACCAATCAAACCAATGTCTATTCGATTCCCTCGGCTTGTGTAACCAGTTGAAGGAACTGAATGTGCTGCCATTCAAAAGGTTGAAGCTTTATGACACAAACTAGTGAGTGGTAATGGAGGTTTTAAATGTTGTCATCTTGATATATAAAGTTTCAGCGGACACTTTATAAGCAGAATATTACCCCCACCCCACCCCCGTCAACAATTTCTTTGCAGCATGGCAACCTGTCAGCAGGTGGTCAGCCCTCAGAGCACGTCCAAGGAAAAATCATTTTTACTAGCAAAGCGTCTTAGATGTATTCCATCTGTTATGATTTCTTTCTTTCTTTCTTTCTTTCTTTCTTTCTTTCTTTCTTTCTTTCTTTCTCTCTGACTTTCTCTCTCTCTCTTTCTCTCTCTTTCTCTCTTTCTCTCTCTCTCTCTCTCTCTCTCTCTCTCTCTCTTTTTCTGGGGAGGGGGTGTTTGCGTATACTTATTAGAATTTTTATACAAGACTGCAACGTCTTTGCCGCCTGGGCACACAAAGCATTGTGTTTTCCAGACTGCGTCTGAAATGGAGAATGCAAAGAGCTGAGACAGTTATGCTTGAAGATCACATCCAAAACACAGATGTTCAGTTGCGCTTCCCCACTAATTAAGTCTCTCGCTCAGGGGTAATTATCCATTTCATTTATTTTGTTATGTGTATAGGTGAAGGATTATCAAAGATCAATAATTACATCTGATGATTTTCCTTTTGAGACGAAAGTGCCAAGTGTGTGGTGCTTCAGCACACTTACCGCATATGTTTTCACTTATAGTCTGCATCTTTATAATGTCAGTGCGTGTCTTCTGAGTACACTGCGACTTAACTGATCAACTCTACCCTGGTGTTTAGACCTCACAAGGGGTTATACTATTCTGGAAAAGCCCATCCTTGTGGTGGCCTATGCTTTAATATATACATGCGTGTTCCGGCACCTGTTATTTCATTACTTCTTATCAAACTGACTGAAGCAGTGGCCGCATCACTGAACTATCTTACTTACAGTCACTGGGTGATTGGAATGCTGTTAACCAATAGAGGATAAACAAATGACCAGTGGGGATGGGATGGAGAGACATCTGGCGGTGTTCATATTTACCTTGTCCACTCACCTGCCAACTCATTTATGCTCATTATATATGCTGCAAAGTGTCAATCTTAATTATCAAACTCTTATTGTCATCCCTCTGTTATTTTAAAAGTCAATTTTCCTCATTATAAATTTACATGTGTATATGGAGAAATTGTTTTGATGTATGAACATGTAAGCTGATTAGTTGGAATTTTAGGGGTTGGCTTAAGCCAAAACTCATGTGGTATAAATATTTCTGGGAAACATAGTCCCGCACTTGATTGGAAGGGAGATGAAATGCTGGGACCTATGTCGTACTCTTAGGTATATATGGACAACCATCTGGAAACACGATCTTTGTAATTTTGATTTTAATCTTGACATTAATGAACTCATCTGTACATCGAAGCAGCCAGACTCGGTCATCTCTCTTATGAATGGTGAACCATAGACGAGCTCAATTCCCCGAAGTACCATACAATTTGTAATTTTTGAATTTGGCTTTTCGTGAAACTGTGTGCGTTTATCTCAGAGAAGGCCCAGATCATTTTCTCTGTGGCCTAATTCCCATTTATGAGTCTTACATTGAGTCAAATTTAGATTATGCTGATAATCTTTGGGCCTCTTGTGGAGCTTGTGGTGCCAAATCATTACAGTGATTACAACATTATGCCGCTCATGTTATCTTCCAGACCTTTAACTTTATAAATATGAGGGTGTAAATTTGGTCAGACAACTAATGCAGGTGTTAGAGGGTCGACGCAGCTTTCATACCGCGTGCCACATGTATCCATAATTTGGAACTGGATTATTTGTCTGACCAGGTAACCCTTGTGTCATATGGTGCCTGTCTGTTTTATACCAGACGCTCTCATTCATTAAATGTTGTGGTGCCTGTAGTAAAAAGATCGGCCTTTGAAAGTTCCTTTGCATATAATGGTACTGCAGTATGGGACAGTTTTCCGGATTCAAAAAGACGTGTCGATGACAATTTATCTCTTAAGTTAAGATATAAATAGTTTTATTTTAGATAACACAGAGACCCAGGTGCTGTGTTTTAATTTGTAAGGTGCTTCTTATTTTAAGTGCCCGAGTTTGATTGCATTTTACGTTTTTATCTTTCATCATCATGTGTATTAATTGTGTACGGTGATTTTTATCTCGTACTTCTACCCAATCCTTTAGTTTGTACTTTGATGTATGTGTATGTATGTGCCTATTTTAGATGACCCGATTGAAAGACAGAATTTGCTGAATCGATTCCAGAATAAATATATTCTATTATTATTTCTATAAGTATTAATGTTGTTGTAATTATTATTATTATTATTATTATTATTATTATTATTATTATTATTATTATTATTATTATTATTATTATTATTATTATTATTATTATTATTATTATTATTATTATTATTATTATTTTTATTATTATTATTATTATTATTATTATTATTATTATTATTATTATTATTATCATTATCATTATCATTATAATTATCATTATTACTTGTGATTCTGTTCTTATGCATTTTGCATTATGAAACGCTACATTTGATAAAACTGAAAATGGGAAAGTTTTTGCATTTTGGGCCACAAGGAAATCATTCTAAGTCACCCCAACAGATTTCAAGTTGTCTGGGGCAATAACAAATCCTTTAATTTCGACCCCTGCTGACCGCTTTTCGCGTTTTTGTTGTTGTTTGTTTTTATGTTTTTGTTTTATTTTTTAGGTCCAACGCAGATTATATAGAGTTAATGACCCTAGACCCAGCTGGGTCCCAATTTCAACAATATTTTCAAATATTGTCAGAATGTCAAACGACTGTGCCGTCGCTCGTACTGCGGGCACCCATTACATACCTACGTAAGTGGCATGTTTCCGTTATAAAATCCCACGGGAGAGAACATTGTGAGCGGTTCACTTAAATACCTAACTTCTTTTAGTTTCATAATAAACGTGATTAAGCACATAATTTACTTATTATCTGCTACAAATGTCCTGATGTGGTTTCTCTGTTGTGCCGAAACTGAAATATTATCATGACTAACTCGGATAATGGTGACTTTGAAAAAAATATATCGATTGGATGATGCATTTATCAAGTTTTATCAATATGTGTAGATTCGCATCTGCGTGTGTGTGTGTGTGTGTGTGTGTGTGTGTGTGTGTGTATGTGTGTGTACACTGTAACGGATACGGATCCCCAACTCTGAAGTTATTTCTACACCCTGTTAAAGTGACGGCTGTGCTTTGTGCTTATATAACATAACAAAATATTTGACTGAAAAATAGGTACAAAATAGATTTGAAAGCAACATGTCAACCTTTCATTTATGGTTAGATCACCATAACTCTTTCAGTGCCAACTGCGACTCAGTCCAAATGTGGTACCGGAGGAGTTAATATGAAAAAACTAAATTTAGCGTCTGTCACAAGCTCAAACCAATTTACCTTAATCAATTTACCAAAATCGGGAATAATGTCCGAACGGTTTAGAAAAGTGGTTGTTTATATGCTGACAAGATGTGTATATACATGGCACCTTTCTCTTATTTGGTTAAATATCTCTGCCATGAAGTGCAAAACCTACTCATAGAAACATGTGCGGGTACAGGCTACGAAACATGTTCTGAGTAGCTACCCGCTGTAGACCCTAAAATTTATTTGGGCTAAAACAGCCTATGTCAAAATTCTACAGCAAAACATGACAATAGAACGTCAATGTGTGTAAAGGCAAGAGAATGACAGGTTAGCTTTTGGAGTATAGAGAGTTTTGACTACGGAATAGGGTTATAACTTGCAGGAAGTGGTTCTGGACGCAAAGAGACAAATACAATTCATGTAAACATACATACATACATACATACATACATACATACATACATACATACATACATACATACATACATACATGCATACATACATTCCCATGACCGCGGGAATCTGGAAAGTAAATGGAGCCTCCAAAATACGTCAATTCTGTTGAACTAAGGAAAAATTTAAATAGTTCTGACAAACAATATCCACAAAACAAAACTTGTCTTTTGCAGGTACGGTACAATCAGATTAGTGAGTCATACATTTCGTTTGAAAGGGTATCTTATAACTCAGAACTTTCAAGTTGGAAGTCGTGGCAACATCTCTGCTCGTTCACCACTGCTCCGCCTCATTTGTATTGTGGTCAAATGACCTGTCTAATTATATATTTTCACTAACAAACTTCCATCAAAAATCTGAAACTATCTTGTTCAACAAGGAGCAACACAATAATACACGGAACAACCAATCATCACTGATCACAAATACGTAAACAACGTAAACACGCGGCCAGGTCTGTGGGGCTTTTTATATGGAAGCAGATATTTATTTTGGGAAAAATAGATAGTTTGTCTAAATACAGAAGTAAACTAAAAGATTTTATTTTCAAACTTGTGATGTTTATGATTGTTTACATCCAAAAAGTTTTTGCAATGATTCATGAATTTTTACATATATATTTTTCACATACCAATTACTTTGATTTTGAAAGTGTTGTGCACTGACTACTATTTTAACCCATTCCCAAACATGCACCCCCTAATGCTATATTGTCAAGTACCCTCTTTTTTTGGAGATGCATGTTGAAATTTTTCTATAAAGCTGTTTCTATCTTGATATCTATACATTTATCAATTATCAGTCATTTATTTGTTCTTTAGTGAAGAGATAAGTTAATTTTGATGTGCAAACGTATTGCTCTTTGTTCCCGGAAGTGAATATTTTTGTGGTTTTCCTACCTCTTGCTTTAAAGAGTTACCAGACTATTTGGCACAAGGGGGGCCCATGTGTGTCTGGTCAGAGTACGACTCAAACAGTAGCTTTCCATGCGCCCGACCTGCACCAAGGGAAGCTACTGACCGAAAGCATGTCATCATGAATAATCTTAAAAATCCCAGCAAAAATGTTTTCTAGCAACGATAAATTTCAGTAAAAACGTTAAGGCAGTTGACAGGTTACATCCAGGGTCTTTGGGTGATTTCAGCGAGAAAGAATTAAACTTATCATAAGCTGAAAACCCCACAGGTGGTGTAGATACTATTTCTTATTTTAGTTTCTTCTCTTCGATATGTTCTATCAAACTGCTGCTTAATGGTATCCCTCCAGATTAAAATACTCCTCTGGGTACCGATAGATATGCAGAGAAACGTTAATGTGAAGATGCACCCTTACGAAGAATAGAAATGAACATATATTTAGCCTTTTCTTTGAAAAATATATGTTTGTATTTTTTTTATTCATATAAATTCATAGCATATATTTAATCTTCACTTCATAGTGACATACTGAAGTCCCACAATCAAATTATCTCTAGTTTTAATATCAGATCCTCAAAGGAATTGCGATGACAATGTGGAATGAATATATATAAGAGAGAAAGAACGTAAGAAATGTACTTACCTGATGCATCAAGACGATACACAGAAAACATAAACTTATGAGCCAATCTCGAGCCATCTTGCGCCTGGTGGTCTGGGTAGCTTGTCTGACGGGCAAGGACTTTAGGTGTATTTATATAGTTCTTAGTGTGACCCATGTGCACTTATGTTGCTGCGTGTGGCGTGTTTGTGGTTCTGGTGTGATTGACGCAAATGTGATGAGGCAGTGCCACTGTTACACTTTTTGACACCATTTACCATTCATTACACGAAAAAGGAAAATAATATTTGCAGAGATAACTTATGTCAGGTAATATCTGGAACTGCTTAATGTCATATCCATTTCCTCCGTGGGCGTCCAGATTGCTTTTGCTAGATCCATGACAAAAACATGTAATTCCAATCAACACGTGACATGGACACCGAAAATTCCCGAAACAGAGGTTCGAGGGATCCCACATGGCATGCACCATGATCTGGTCGCTTTACGTGGCCGATGCAGTAATACTCATAACATCCATTCAAGACTCGATCATTTAATAACATTTTAGTGGCACATAACTAAGGTTTTATATGTGCATGCTTCATGCTAAAATGTATTTTAAAATTTTTCCTAACAAATTCGAATCAAATAGTTGTACAAATATCTTGACTTACATATTTGGTATAAAATCAATTTAGAGAGGATAAATTTTCAAGCGTAGTGATGACATGCATTATAACGAAATCCAATCACAGTTGACGCGTTTATGAAATACAGATAAGCACACAGAAAAAGGTTCGCATAAAAACATAGCTTAACCATATCGAATCAATCAAGTGTCACAGAGATATTGAACAGCAAATTGCTTTAATACAAATTTCACTGTTAAATTATTTCGCCTCTCCGTAAGCTTTGCAAAGTGATTTTTCTTCTTCTATGTTCAGATTGTCCTTTTGTAAAAAGAAATAAGTATTTTCTCCTGTTCTGTCATTTAATGTCAAATATATATTCTATTTATTCATTATTCTGTCTTTATGCTGGGCTGTGCATTTCATTCTTTTAAATTACCCTCATGTTTTAGTTGTAGTAAAGCTTATCAGGAGTACTGCACAAATACCACTTCAAAGTGTGGAGGCTGGTAATGTGCCGTATACTTTAATGTTCAAGTTGAGTTAAATAGTAATGAAAAACGGTTGAATTAGACTTCCCATGCTGATGACTTCACTTTAAATCTCCGGACTAGAACTGTGTATTTTGTGCACAACACTCAACTACCCAAGGGAAATGTCATACCACAGATAAAAAGTTAAAATTAATGCGTAGTACAATGCCGTAGGTGATTACCACCCCGGACTGAGACAGTCGGTAGAAGTCACCAGTCACCCAAAGTAGTTCATAAAGTTGCCCACGTGTGTGCGGTGCCATCTGGCTTGGAAACAGGTATGAGATCTCGCGAGAACGATACCCGGGATGTGACGGTGAACATAAGAGTAACAAGACATGTCACTTGCAATAATTAACAGCATATGACATGAAAGAAAAGCCTCACAGGACATTTTCTCACTCACACAAAATAAACAGTTTATCTTCCCATTCCTGATCAGTGTACGACTGAGTCAATACCTTTTCTGCGCGTGGGCTGGGCGACCCGCTCCAAAGAAAGCTATTCAGTTAGGGCATGTCTCGTAAGATGTTTTCTGGTAACAAGAAATTTAAGGAAAAATGTTAAGGCAGACGACAATTTACATCCGGGCGCTTTTGGGCAATTTGAGCAGGGAAGGATTTTTTTCAATCGTTTCTGGTGACTCGAGCGCACCGTGAAACGTTGTCCTTTTGGGTTTTTCTAGCCCTTCTGTATTGATTTAAAAGTTCATGACACGAAGCAAAGTTGTGACTCTTAAATATTAACTGGGCGTCAAATTATAAATCCCGACAGAAAGACCAACACTTAATGTTAAAAGTGCGCCAATGTCCCAAAAGACGTTTAATTAGAGACCTGACACTAGCCCACGCTCATGTGTGCATAACCGTTTAGTGTTTCACACGAGAATTAGAATATTTATATCAATAAAAGTTGAACAAAGGACGATGTGAAGGGCACAATTTAAATGTTTGATTCCTGCACACATGATAAGAACTATACCTGAACATGTACTCTCTATGTTTAACCCTTCATGTACGTAGCCTAAAGCGTTGGCTTGCTACAAACCGGGATGGCAATGTCAAAATTATCTGAATTCTGGAGATCAAATGTCATGTATCTTTATTTAACATATATACACTCTTGATTTAGGGTAGGGGTATGGGATTTTACCACCTTCTGAGAACTTCAGCACGGATTGAAAGACTTGGAGACCTAGACTTCATCTTCTATTGCACACATCTTCTTATATTTACAATATATCGACCCATTTCTGCATACATTTAGCCCTTTCTGGGGCTTCTTGAAAATCAAAAACACCTATCTGGCCCCTCCTACCAAAATCTTAGAATGAATCCTTGTAAGCAGAGAACTGTCTACAAAATGACTGACACAGTAACATACTATTAACATATTATGATATTGTACTCTGCTGGACATTATTTTATTTTATTTAATGAATCTTGCCCCGGACAATAATTTTCAGGCCTTGGATATTTCTACTTATCAATACTTCGGCCAAGAAACTGAATCAGACTCAAAGTAAGTAACCATGTATACAAGAATGCACGTGACAATTAATTAAATCCGATAATTTTAGAACTGCTATCTACCAAATTATTGATCGTATACTGTTACCCGACTACGTGCTGACTATAACTCAAAAGAGGATCTCTTACAAAAAGTAATGCTTGAGTTCTGAATAATTCATTCGTTTTCCCTTGTAAAGCCGTAAATGTAATATCGTATGTATATTAATCCCCCCCCCCCCCACAAAGCACGGGTTTGACACCAGGCGAATACAGGGGACGTGCGGGTCACATCACTGTCACAGAGAGGGTCATAATAAAATCTCTTGCCGCACATTGTACTTTTGAGGCCTATGACAGATCTGTGCTGGGAATGTCAAAAAAACAACAGTCAAATTGGCAAATCATCAAATCTCCCAGAGATAGTAAAGTCAGCAAAACTTAAGAAACAAGAGGAGCATCTTCGAATTGTGAACCGAGAGCGAGATGTGTATAAAGACATGGTGAAGCAGACCAAAGATGCCATACATGCAATGGTAGAGAAGCCAGTGTTGGGACCCCATTTGCCATGCTCATCAGATATTCGTGGGCGCTACTCTTTTGATTTTGCTCAGCAGGTCCACATTCCTTCAAACCCCTTGCAGCCAGGCCCCATGTACTTCCTGACTCCCAGAAAGTGTGGTATTTTTGGGGTCTGTTGTGAGGGGCTTCCATGCCAAGTGAACTATCTTGTGGATGAGTTCCACTGCACCAGCAAAGGATCCAACGCAGTTCTCTCATATTTGGACCACTTTTTTGATAACTTCTCTTTGGGTGAAAAAGAAGTGGATTTACATTGTGATAACTGTGCCGGACAAAATGAGAATCGGTACACACTCTGGTACCTCATGTGGCGTGTGTTGACTGGCAAGCACAAAGAAATCACTTTGAACTTTCTTGTGACAGGACACACAAAATTCTCACCTGATTGGTGTTTCGGACTACTAAAACAGAAATTCCGTCGCATGGAAGTGTCTTGCTTGGATGACATGGCCATGTGTGTTGATTCAAGCATAGTGACTGGTGTCAACATACCTCAGCTTGTGGGCAAAGAAAATGGGGAGGTGATTGTGCCTTCATACAACTGGCACACTTTCCTTGAGCCATATTTCAAGACTGTAGCTGGAATCAAGTCATTCCACCATTTCCGGTTTATGGCCAGCAAACCAGGTGTTGTATTTGCTAGAGAATTTCAGGACAGCACTGAAAAAGAGTTTGTCCTGCTGAAGGTGGCACCAGATGCAGTACCAGTACAAAAACCAGCGGCAGTGCCTAGTCCAGGTTTACCACAGCAGCGACAGGAATACTTGTTTCAGCACATCCGGGAGTTTGTGCGGCCTGATGCGCAGGACATTGTATGCCCTAGACCGAGCAATATGGTTCAGTCTGGTGCAGTACTGCCACCGACAGCAGAAAGGCGGCCAGCTGATCAACCACTGCAAGTGCAGGTGCATGCTCCACAAGATGAAATGGATAGAGGTGCTTCCAGAGTCGGTGGTCGTGGTCGTGGCAGAGGTCGCAGTCGTGGCAGAGGTCGTGGTAGGGGAAGAGGGATGTCTGTGACATCTGTGAATGATGATTCTTCCCCACCAGTACCTGGTGGTAGCAGGAAAAGAGCTAGGAGATCCTAGCCCACAACAAAATAAACCTACAATCAAATAAACAGTGAAAAGCAGACCTTCATATTATTTTGTGCAATACAATTGAAGGCAGCTGTTATGAAGTTGTGCGATGCTTTTGGAATACCATTATGGTTCTCATTGTGTTTTATTGTTGCTATGGTAACCACACAATTTTAATATATTATATTCAAATGATCAATTATGAGCTTAGAATAAATTAGTGTTGTAAAAATGACTTCTTTTTTTGTTCATTTAAGATCTAAAAGCCAACCCCTATTGAAAATACAGTGGTACCTGCCATTTGCGACCGCCCCTAATGCCAGACGAAAGTGGTCACATATAGCAGGTGGTCTTGAATTGCAGGTAGATTAACAAAGAAACAAGTGTCTAGTGTGGTATGGGTGGTCTTAAAAACTAATGTGGTCTCTCATGAGAGGTGGTTTTTCGAGCAGGTACCACTGTACTTGAAAACTTTGTTTTTCACCTGTCGCCTAATATTGGTCAGCACAATGACACGTTAAGGTTATTTTCTGATCCCTGTGAATTCAGAACTATATAAGCTGGGAGTCTATTCTTTTCTCACTGCATTTTGCATATCCCCCTTCTAGAAGTCTGCCAAATTTCATAATGATAGGTTGATTAGAAATGCATGTTGCTAAGGACTTCATCTCTTGATGTCTGAAAAACTTGATGGAAATTTTTAAACTCAATTTTCTCACATTTATGAGAAGAAAATTGGGTCCGACTTGCTTTGCAAAAAATACTGTAACTTTCTCAATTATTGTCCTATCTTGGTGATTTAAACACCAAACTGTTCAGAAATAAATGAGCTATTCAAAAACATCAAAAACACTGTTCATAAAATCTGCCCACATGTCACTGATTTTGTGGTTGAGGGTCATAATATTATGTTCATTTTTCACAAATTGGCGTTTTTTGAGAAATTTAAGTTCACAAATGCCAAACTGGTGTTCATCTAGTACTTCCCGAGCCATATATATATATATATATATATATATATATATATATATATATATATATATATATATATATATATATATATATATACATATATATAGCCATCTGCCTTTAACAAGTATTTCCAAAATATTACACTTAGAGCCCAGGAAACATCGTAAAGCCAACTTTCTTCCTTACGTTAGTTTTATGGTATCTTATTTAAGGCTGTTAAGATGGTCTTAGATCTTTTTCCTACCCAGTCAGTAAAACCAAAAGTGGGTTGGACCCAGTTAGAGGAAACCTAATATTGCTATGACCATGAGCGAAAGGAGCAGAGTCGGTCAGTCAATTTTCAGACCAGGTAAGACTTTCAGTGGCTGGATCATTAGCATAATGAGATGATAAGAACATATTCAGACCTCGAAAGACATTTGGTAACTACCTCATTAGCATAAGAGAAAGGCCGGGGGTGGGGTGGGGGGCGGTGACAAGACTATTATAAGATCTGGTAAAATATTTTGTGGTTAGGGTAATTAACACTTGTAAGTAACATGATCAGATATAGCAAGACCTTGTAAGATGAAGGAGCTAGGATATCCACAAAATGTCACAAAAAACAGTGTGCTTTATGTAATACAATCCTACTGAGCAACATGTCCACTGATTTTCCATTCTCTGTCTTCCTTTTCAAATTCAAATCGGGTTCCAGACCATGATATATCTGATTATAGATACATACACGTATGCACATATATTCCCACCCATGTATGTTGCACCCATAAACTTTATATACTAACATCACCTGGCCACTATAGTGGACAGCACAATGACAAGCTTTCACTGATGACATCTACCTAGCTATAGATACACATATATAGTATATACTCACACTCATGTATGTTGTACCCACAAACTTGACCTCAGCTGGCCACTATAGTGGGCAGTGTATTAACAAAGTCATCACTGATGGAGGGCAATGTGTTGAAAGTTGAAACAAACAATACTAGTGGTCCAGAACTGTTATAGCACATGTATATATGCGGTCATCCATTACAGCCTAACAGTTACATTGCACACTTATGGGCAGGCCTGTACTTGAGATACATGTACCTTAGTTTTTAGCTTAGCTGACTTGTCAGTAAGCTTAGCTGCTAGTACGGGTTCTGTTGGAGTCTGCGTCCATGGTGTCAGCAATTCACATTTTACAACTTCTTAGAATCTGCAGGGCAGAATCACTTTAAACTGGTGGGTATGGGCTATGGGTGGGTATCAATCCGGTTTGTTCAAATGGTGATGCTTCAATGATTTGGGGATGTTTTATAAATGGTTTTGTGCATTTTTGGGTACATGTGATAACATTTCTGTGGATATCTGCTTTAATATCTACCACACTGTCCTGTGTTGCCATGGAGACAAATAGTCTCGTAGGCAGTCTTGTATCCATGCATGCTGGGTCTATGGTTTGGCAGGTTTGGGTCTTGTAGCAAGTGGGATGGGGGAGGGTGACTCCCAACAACTGTATAATGAGGTTCTCAATAAAATACAGAGGATTTCTTTCTGTTCATGCAAGAACAGACCTGTTCTATGCTGCAATATGTACTAAGCAGGCTATAGTTCCCAATAGTTCTGGAGAGAGCTGTCAGTACACCATGACTGAGACTGGTGTCCTAGCTGGTTTCCATTTTTTGTGCCTGAGGCTATGAGTCTGCTGGGCTTATGAGGCCCAAGGGAGAACAGGCATTGGACTTCTAGGCAGAACAAGCCTGAGTGTACCCTCTGCGAAAAAAAGACTACTTGCTGATTTGACTAGACCCATCAAAGTATGGTCTTTCAGTCCTCATTGACTGTTTTCAACTTTTTTGAACTGTGTGGATTTGTGTCATCTCAATGTGGACACTTCCATGTATTTGTTTTCTTGTATCCAGTGAGATGAAGTCTGTTCTTCATAGCCAGTACTGAGGCAGTATAGTACTTGTGTCATTTCACAGGTACATGTACATGTAGTTTTGTGACAGCATCTGTTAAAATATTTTTTATGAAACAAAGGAATAAAGACCGTTTTGTATTTCATATATTCACACCCCTTTGAATTAAAATATGAATACACTGAACATGTATATGTGCGTGTATGAATAATGTATGTGTATATGTACATGCAAATGTACTCATTCATAGTGCCCAGAAAGGCTGACCCTGTGAGGAGTGGGCACTTTTCTCTGGTCCCAAGGGTGCCCAATGTAGAGAGGTTTCACTGCATGAGTTATCTCTCTCTCTCTCTCTCTCTCTCTCTCTCTCTCTGTCTCTCACTCTCTCTCTCTCTTTCTCTCTCTCTCTCTCTCTCTCTCTCTCTCTCTCTCTCTCTCTCTGACCCAAGTTGGTCTGGAGTTTTTCTCAGACCCTATTCTTACGAAAACCATCAAACTTGCCATGGTGAGGGACCCAACCAATGAAATTGTGCATCTCATTTGGAATAGTCATAATGTTTAAAATTATGCAAATTAGGGGGATGTAAAATTTTAAAAGCTCCATATCTTCCAAACTATTGCAGATATACTCTAAACTTCCATGTGCATAAAAGGTTTGTGACACCTGCCAATATAATGGACAGTTTATCAGTTTTAGAATTTTAAATTATGCCAATAAAGGGCATTGAACAATTTGAAAGTCCGATATCTCCATTATTATACATAGACATGTCATTCTAACTTTATTTATACATTTGGGGCAAAGCCGTATCCAATGAACCATGTACCAAAGTTGTAGGATTTTAATTTATGCAGATTAGGTGAATATGTAAAATGTAAATCCTGAACAGCTTCAAAACTAATATAGATAAAGGTGCCATTCCTGGTTTGTGGCATAACGCCATCCAATGAAACATAAACCGAAGTTGTAGGCTTTTAATTTATGCAAATTAGGCAAATACATGAAATTAAAATGTTGAATAACTTCACAACTATTATAAATAGTAGTTTTATTCAAATGTCACTTTCTAAGTTTGTGACATGGCCACATCCAAAGAACCACGAACCAAAGTTGTAGCATTTAAATTAATAAAAGTGAGGCTAATACACGAAATTTTAATAATTCTAAACAATGGCAAAGTGAAGCATTTCAAACTGTTTCCTTTTTGAAGGCACCCAGACAGATTTGCTGTGAAGCAAATCTTCCCTAGTTGAATTCTGCAAGCCTACCCTACCCCCTCCCAACCCACCCACCCACACAGCTGTGCAAACATGCTTGTCCAATGCTGAGGCAGTGGTGGTCCCATGGAGTACTACCTCTGCACCAATCCATTCCACCAGCCTCAGTTTAGCGAAATTTGAGACAGGCTTGCATATTCAGTGGACCCTGGCTAACTAAAATTCGGATCTCCAGCCAGTCAGCTGTGGGTAGAACTATTTTGTAGCCACACTGAACCCACACATGCATTTCCCTTAACAGGGTTTGTTTGCATGGTGATTATGAGCCTTTTTACATGAAAAAGTATTGAATGATGATTGTTCTATGAAATAATTTCAACACCTGAATCTGACTTGATATCATATATAATACATGATTACTCTAATCATTTTGTGTCAATATAACAGATAATTTTATATTCAACAGAATGTGCCTCCATTTTCCCCATTGTATAAGAATATATTCAGACTATTTACATGGCAAAAAAGCTTTAAACTTGCCACATTTAGTTCCACTTGCCAGAAATACTGTTCATAAATGCTGAGACCATAGTTTGTTACATATGCTGTGACTAAATTTGGTTTTTCTTGCATGATAAAATGTATCTCTTTGTTGCTAGTGAAAGGATCTCAAACAAATATATGAGTGGAAAGGCTGGAAAAACCCCATTTTTTAATTTATGAAGTTCTCCATCTTTTTTTGTGTATGTACATGCATCTTTTTAACAGCCATACATAGTCTGCATGCTGTGCATATGAATGCAACATACAGCACAAAATTGGACCAGCTAATATCTATAATCAGATGCAAATTACAACATGTAAGCACTATAACTTGAGCATCATGTAAAGGAAAGGTTTTATGAAAAAAGCAGTACTAGAAATTATTTGTATTTTTCCATGCATTTGTCTTTCAGGCTTGATCTCTTTTTTGTGCCTCACGTGGTGTACTAGAAGTGAGATAGCTATGCATGCAATGAAAATGTGAATGTTTCAAATCATGGTTGTTTCTTTATTTTCTCTCACTCTCCATCTGTGTTTTGGATATGTACCTGCATTCTAGATGGGTCCATTTTATTGTCCTGGGTTAAGGGAAGATGAAACTTGCCTGCATAGTAAACCTTCAACCTCAATCGATAAAAGCAGTCTACTTTATTGCAAGGTGTGTGTTAAAAAAGAACAAGCACTTTGTTGTCTTTGATTTGTAGGCCTGCCCATCAGAGTGCAACGTAACTGTTAGGCTATAATGGATGAATGCGTATATAAATGTGCTGTCACAGTTCCTGCACCACAAGTATTGTTTGTTTTAACATTCAACACATTGCCCTCCAACAGTGATGACATTGTGAATACACTGTCCACTTTTGTGGCCAGGTGAAGTCAAGTTTGTGGGTACAACATATATGAGTGGGAGTACGTACTGTACATGTGTATGTCTAGCCATGTATATATATCATGGTCTGGACCCTAATTTGACTTCATAAAGGACACATGATGGAAAATCAGTGGACACGTTGTTCAGTAGGATAGTACTACATAAAGCATACTGTTTTTTGTGACATTTTGTGGATATCCTAGCTCCAACATCATACAAGGTCTTGCAAAATCTGATCATGTTACTTACAAGTGTTAATTACCCTAACCCCCAAACATCTTACCAGATCTTATAATAGTCTTGTCACCCCCAGGGCTTTCTCCTATGCTAATGAGGTAGCAACCAAATGTCTTTCTAGATCTGAATATATTCTTATCATCTCATTCTGCTAATGAGCTAGCCACTAAAAGTCTTATCTGGTCTGAAAACTGACTGAATGACTCTGCTCCTTTCGCTCATGGTCATAGCAAGACTAGGTTTCCTCGTACTGGATCTTACCCGCTTTCTGTTTTGCTGACTGGGCAGGAAAAAGATCTAACACCATCTCAACAGCCTTAAATAAGATACCGTAAGACTAAAGTAAGGAAGAAAGTTTGCTTCAAGATGTTTTCTTGGTTCTTAGTGTTACTAATGTCCCACATGTCCCCACAGGTACCGACCCGTATCTCGCCATATCCTGCCAAGCGCGAGTAGGCAATCAGGTATGCAGTTGTGGCAGGAAATTAATATGCATATCTCCGAGTAAATTTTTTAAAAAGTTTTTCGACCTATTAAAGAATTGCTTTGGAAGATATATCAGAGACGGTACGGTTCTTCTGACCACAGTACATAACGACAAGTAACTCTTGCACACAAACATTGTATTTCATTTGGATAATTGTATTACATTGGGATACAATGCATACATGGTCTACCAAGGTTTCTGCCTGGGGTTTTTTTTTTTTTTTTTTTTTGCTATCTTTAAAATGTAACTTGGCTACACCCTGTACATACATTTGTTTTCATGTTGATACAAGTTTTTGTTAATCGTTATGTAGTTAAATGTGTGTCTGGAAGTTTATCATATTATGTGTGAATGCTAATTTTGTCAAACGAAATAAACAATATATTGATTTTGCCAAACAAATTAAGCAATAAACATTCGATTTGTTTACGCTTATTTAAGATTATATAAATATATATATTTGAATATTCCGTTAATGTCATTAAATTTGAAGCTGTTAGTGCGGCATTAAAACATATGGAAACTTTTCGTGATTCTTTGATAACCTGAGAAAAAATGTAAATTGTCCATGTAAACCACTTTAACGTCCTAATAAAGCCCAATTAACAAAACCCTTCCTTCAAGAACAGCTGGAGTTATTCTCGTTAGCTGCCTTCCTTTGAAATATAAACAGGCGCAGCTAATTTATATCTTGATGTCCAAATTGCATATCACAGCACAGACCGGTTCATGTCAATTAAGTTACATGCATAATCATGTTAATGTCCACTATACATGCTATGCTACGGGACATTTGAATTTATACTTGATATATCTAGTGAACTCATTTTGGCCAAACTTTCAAAAGTAAACTGACAGTCTCCGCAATCTAAAGTCTAAATGACATGCAAAAACTAAATACTTACCAACCTATACCTGTCCACCAACCTACATCTATCTATCTATCTATCTATCTATCTATCTATCTATCTATCTATCTATCTATCTATCTATCTATCTATCTATCTATCTATCTATCTATCTATCTATCTATCTATCTATCTATCTATCTATCTATCTATCTATCTATCTATCTATCTATCTATCTATCTATCTATCTATCTATCCATCCACCCATCATCCATTCTTCCACTCATCCATCCATCCATCCACCCATCTGTCTATCTATCTATCTGTCTGTCTGGTTGTCTGTCTGTCTATCTATCTGTGCACATACAACATCAGCAGTGAGATAATAGACATATACTTTGCGTTTTACAACACAATATTCCAATATACGTGAATACGCAAATGCATATTTATGACGTATAACCTTTTGGCATGTTAGAGAGGCACTTTGAAATTTGAAATGGGCGGCATTCAGTTTAATGCGGATTGGGGGTGAACATATTAAGTTGTCTCTGGGTTTTAAAGTTTGCCTAAACTGTAGTGTTCCCGCACTTCATAACTTGAAGTAGTGACAAGGGTTAGATGGCGAGTCAAAGAAAACCTCACAGCGACGTTTCTGTGGGAACAGAATCTATGACTCACTGGCCCAAGCTGGTCCTTGCACAAGGTGACATTCAATATCTCTTTGTTTACCCAATCACTGCATGGTCCTGCCAGCTGTGCACGGCGTGATCGTTTGATATCGTATTGGCGCCCTCCTAAAGGGGCGATGCATTTATGAAGAACATATGACTGAAGGCTGTAAGTCAAACCAGAAAACACGATTTTCCGCTCTTCCGGCAGGCTATTCAAATGATCTCTAGCTGGATAACAAGTTTATCCACCCTTATAGTAAATAAATGTGCCTCTTGTGGTAGACAAGACAAATTTATCATTTCGAACGGGCTGTTTCCTCCAATGGGCGAAGCTTGTTAAACTACCCCCAACATTAAAAAGTGGAACTCCCTTGTACTGAGCAACTACAAACCCATTCTAGAAATGCCCTTCCTTTCCAAGATATTCTACAAAGTGGTTCACTAGCGACTTATTTACTTTGTGGATACCCTTGACGTTTAGAATGATTTCCACAATTTCCACACACACACACACACACACACACACACACACACACACACACACACACACACATATATATATATATATATATATATATATATGCTACCGAAGCATGTAGAACACTACTCGTGTGCTATGCTACCTCTTCAGCATCAACATTGCAGACAATAATTGGTTTGGACAAGTGGAAACTTTACGTGATACAGCAACCGTTGAGCACCTAATTTTCAGCAGCATTCTTATTCTTTTGTTCATTTGCCACTCATAATGAATTCAGGTTTTGATCTCCTAAAAATTAAGCCAAACACCATCTCGGCAGCATAAGGGAACAATAAATAAAGATACATTTGACCGTTCCCTCAAAAATACGATAATGTTGTACTTTTTCAAAATGGGAAGTGAACATGATTCAAATTTATATTTCGATAGATACAGTTTTAGTAACAGCGTCTGCAGAAATGTCGTGGCTGTTCCGTGCCTATTAATATGAAATTACGAAATATGCAGGGCACAATCAGGGCGTTCATCACTGCGATATCATGAACATTTTGGACATTCTGAGTTCAATGAATTACAAAAATTGCAAAATGTCAAATATCACTCCATAAGTTGCATATTCAATGCGTTGATACCACAGTTGTGCATTAACATGTCGGGTGTACACCAAACTTATACTGATACAGATGTATTAACAAACTAACAAAGAAGATTGGCTTCACAGCAAATCTGTCTAGGTGATTTCCATATTTGAATGATTGAAATAGGGTATATACCTAATTTGCACAAATTAAAATGCTGAAATTTAATTAAGCGTTCATTGGATACAATTATATTACAAATCAGTATAATGAAGATGGAACAGCAGTGCGTTTATCTCAGACTATAATAGTTTTGAAGATACTTAAGATTATTAAAATTGTCTGTATTCACCTAATTTGAATAAATTAAAATGCTATACTTTTGCTTCATGGTTAATTGGAGCACCAGTAGCAAAGTAGCACACACACATTACCTCACCTGTTCTGACCCATCTATGTGCTTGTAGTCCAATCACTTCAATAGTCAAATGCTCATGATCATACAAGAGATTACATCATAGTTTTCCCAATTTATAGCAGTGATGACCCTGTTCATACTGAGAGTCCATTTCGTATCTCACTTGACTGATCAGTGTGCTTGTACAATGTTATTGTATTAAAAAATTCTAACATGTCACGGTGGTTGAATTATAATGAATATTTGATTAGGTTTGTGCAAAAATAATTATCATTGAGACCAATTTCACTGATTTAAGGTTATTTCAATTTCATTTTTAAGCATTTTGTCTGTACTGAGATCATACCCCTAACTTTAATTGGCATCCACATAGCCTTACTGTACCGGGTTCTGTGGAGATAATTGAGTCGTCCTCAGTACGGCTGGTCACATAAGGACATAAAAATATAACACACGGTTTACAGTGCGTTATACAGATGTGAAACTTTGGGATCTGCAGCTGCCATAACGGGGGGGGGGGGGGTCGTGAATAGTAATTGGGGCTTTTTATTTATTTATTTATTTATTTATTTATTTATTTATTTATTTATTTATTTATTTATTTATTTATTTATTTATTTATTTATTTATTTATTTATTTATGTATCCATTCATTCATTCATTTATTCATTAATTCATTCATTTCTTTCTTTCTTTCTTTCTTTATTTATTTATTTTGCTTCTTTAATCTATAACCTGTGAAACTTAAAAATAATAATGTGCGGTGCAACAACTCAACAAATCTAGAACTGTGATACCAATATTCCGTGCTTCGAATAGTGAAGATCTGTGAAATAGACATTTTGACCTTTTGCAAGCAGTTTTTCTATGTATAATTTCTAATTTGGAACCACCTCCCCCTACCCTCCCCCCCACACACACACACATACACACCCATTACCCATGCAAGCATTGGGGAGTTGGCCATATCACTTGGGTATTAAAGACCACCAAAATGTAAATTTGGTATGTAGCACGTTGATACTTAGGTAAGGTAAGATAAGAAAGGGTTATTTTGGACACAAAAAGGCCATAGTATAATTTCAGTGAAGTAATAGTAAAAACATGTAAAAACATATATCTAAGCAATGCATCCACCAAGTGTACCGTACAATTATATAATATATTATACCGTGCATCATGCCAGCCTTTGGATACATATAGCTAGCTCTCTAAATTTAAGCCAATAACCAGCAAGGCTGTTTATAATCAAATTTTCATTGGTTTCAGCTCTGTTCCAGAAACTGTATAATTTTCCAATAGAAAATTCGGCATACCCAGGGATGCCAATGGTTACAAATGCATTACTTGTACTCATCATTCTTACGAAGAGAGTTATTACATGCAATTTTCATTTTGTTCATCTGGGAGCTTTTACAATTTGCCCGCAGCTGGTGACTGGAGTATTGATTACGCAAATACGATTTAAACAATAAAACTTTAAGATCTGTACTACAATTTTGAGACAAACTATTGTACATTATGCACCCCCAAACACTTATATTTTTCGACATACTTCATTTTGTTGCCATTAAGATACCAACTAGGTAACCTATATGATTTCCAGGTCATAGGTTGAATACACATACAGACACTTATAAACATATTGTAATGAATATTTAACTTTATAGCTTCTACTGAGCACACAATCTACATCTATCAATCTCTGAGGGCCTTTGGCCGAGGGTGCTGATAGACACATATCAAACTGCATACACTAAATTGTTAACTATCAAATCTCCAGTGTCGCAATCAATTTTAACATCATTCAATATCTTACTGAATACATTGATATGAGCCTTAGACAGAGCCGGATACAGAACACCGCCTTGTTGCAGTCCATTGGACTTTTTTGTGTGCGTATGAACGCTGAGTCAAATACTTTGCTCGTGCAATGCTATGCATTGCACGCATGATTTAAGTCTTACAGTGCCTCCTTGTGGGCTGAGGCAACAACTTTCCTCGGCGCAATGCGCACAGAGCGTGCCTGGAATAGCTTTTGACCCGGAATATTGTCTTCACATGATGGCATACACTGGCAGGTGGTTTATCTAGGATAAGCTATCCAACAATGAGAATACCCTGAAAAAAGCTAAATTCTTCTTCTACAAAAACCCAGCATCTTTCCATCAGTCTACAGCATTGGCAGCAAAAACCAGAAAATCGAGAAAAAAGTTAAGTCCTTTTTCCAGCAAAATGCAACGTGGTTCCAGCACTTCTCAGCATGTCCAGCAAATACCAGCAAAATCCAGCATGATCCTAGAATTTTGATTTTGTAATTCGAATTATTGACACCAAGCGTTTTACATGATTGCACAAAACAAGCTGAAAAGGGACCCATAAGTCCCATTATATTATACATTATTTTGAAGCCTATTTACTAAGGAATAAATATCCGATTTTATCTCCCTTGTATTTTGAAATTTCAAAACTTATTTAATGAGGTAATATATGCTGAAATTGTGTGGACGCCTCCATAGCCGGAAGACATCTAATGCAACCTCCCAATCAGAATGCTGTATTCAGCCGACCAATCACCAATTGTGTTGCAAAATTACTCCAATGACAACATGACAACAAACCTTGGGGGGGGGGGTGTCAGACAATCATACATGTAGCCATTGCATTAATTGTATTGATGCCCATTCTTCTTGACCAAGTTATGTGATTACAAAACTGTGGTAAATGTTTTTCACACATTCCAAAAGAGGTCATGCTGACTTGGCCATTACATTGTTCTTGCTGATGATCAGTCAAGTGCAGTGAGGCAGGAAGTGTGAGCAGGGACCTGTTCTGAATAGCAAGTCCCAGGTGTGAGTCTGCTGATCACGCAAGACAAGGCAAGGACCAAAAAAAAAAAAAAAATTGTCCCAGAGATTCCTGGGTGTAAACATTCACTTTAATATAGAATATGGTAACAATAACCATGCATTTTTTACTTGGATAATTTTATTTGGTAATGACCATTCCTACCAGCCAATGACAAATGTGTTATAACATGAAAGGAGACGATTATGACAAATGTGTTATAACATGAAAGGAGGCGATTATGGCTATTACAACTGTCTCGTGGCTTCGCCACTCGACAGTTATAAGCCATAATCGTCTCCTTTCATGTTATAACTCTTACTTTTCACACGATCCTAAACAATGTCAGTTAGCTAAGAGAAGCTAATAAAAAGCAATCCTTTATATACACACTTATAATTTACCTCTTATTTTCAAGCTTTTCGTGTGAAAGATGTCTCTACCAGGTTAGTACCAAGGGCAAGTTACGTCACTTATTCAGGTGACATGTTTCCTTTCTAATGTGGTCACTTGTCTATAACCTACAGGTCCATTGGTCCGATGGTCCATTGGTCAGCCCGGCCAGTCTATTGCTTCAATAGACCTGCGGACCAATACCCCGAAGGGCCGTCCCGTCTAATTCATCCATCAATATGGTAGCCGTCATGAATGGTCATTTTTCACGTGGCAAGACATGGTCTCCTTATTCGAAATCTCATTCAACTACTTCCGCGCAGCAGTATTGTTCAGAATTTATGTTTACGTTGCCACAGGCGCAAAAGACTATCACCTTATCGTATTAAATGTACGTGACTCCCTCGTGAAACAGCAACTTTGGGGTTAAATCTTTCAGTGCCAGCTGTGACTTGAGTCGAACTGCTTAAAATGATTTTTTCTGAATTATAGTAACGGTGCTAGATTCATGTTCCTTGTGAACAGAACTTTCTTTCAAGAACCAAAATGCACAGAGTTACATAGAATGTAATGGTCCAGGTCAATAGCTTTCTTTGGTGAGCTTTACATTGCGCCCAAAGGAAAAAAGATTTTGACTCAGCGCAAAATGGGGCGCAAAAACAGTTAAATCACACGCATGAAAATCCTTGTCTCCAGTTATATTTTTGCGGTATGTAAATACAATGCTGGAACACACAACCAGAAATGGATCGGCCTTCTCTCCTTTCGTCCAGGCAAACGGCCCAGATCTTTATTTGTTGCACCTTATAAGTACTTAACAACGTGGATTAACAATTTGCAGGAAATTTTGGGTTTGGGTAAGTCAAAATACCGTATGACTGCCAGCCTAATGGTCTGAGTCTGGAGCTAGGTAGGGCAGAGCGACCACCATCAGAACATGGAGGAATATACCAGACTATCAACGTATGGCTTTTCATGAATAATTTTGAACATAATATACGCATGACAATAAAGTGGTGTTACGCATTTATTAATGGCCACCAGCTTTCTGATATTATTACAGAAACCAATGTGGTAATAAAGTTTAGCTAATTTTCTGGCTTTCTGTTGCTATTTCCATACGGTTCGTGGGTGTACCGATTACCCTTTTCAGTCATTTCGTCCCCAAATGTTTTGGTATTCTGGGGCTATTTCCGTGTATTTTGTGGGTGTACTGATTACCCGTTTAAGTCATTTCATTCCCAAATTTTTTTGTATTTCTACGTCATATGATTTCGCGTTGTTACTATGTAACCTGGTCTATAGATCAAATCAAATCAAATTAAAATCAAGAACTTCTATATATAAAGTACTAAGTTCTTTGAAAATCATTTGCGAATCTTTTTTTTTCGGAGAAAGCAACGAGTGGAAGTGGCCAAGCATCAACCTCCAAATTAGTCAATGCAGGTGTACGTCAAGGGTTGATATGGGGTCGTGTATTACCCAAACAAATATTCAAAAACACTGAACAACCCAAGCAAGGAACACAAACCTTATATCTAGAAAAAATATTGACAAACTTTAGTCCAGAGGCGGGAGATACACATACTTATAAACCTGTTTATATGAGTTAGTGGTTAAACTCCCAGAATATTTGTTAAGTAGAACTCTCAATAAGACTAAATTTATTTATGACGTGAGGAACAGATTAAACTGACCAGCAACTTGCTACAAGTTCAAGCAGAGGAAAGCATCATTTTCCAGCTTCTATAAACAGCTATGACAATTTACACCAAACTTTGAAAGAGAGTATAACTTATGCGTAATGTAAAAGGAAACTTAACTGTACTGTTGAACATACCAGTCTATTTTTCTAAAGTATCTGGACTTACTGAAAATGCCAATGAACTGTTGTACCTTCGATGCATTTATTTTCGCTGGTATACATTCCATCGCCATCATGTGCAGGTGGTACCCCAAGCAAAATTATCCATCATTAGTTGTTGGACTGTCGTAAATATGAATCAATATGACAAGAATTGTTTGGTAATTTACAAACTACGTTAAGCGTAAAAATTCTGCTCTCTGGGGTTCCTCACAAAATAATGCTTGGAATACAACTTTGTTCGAAATTGTCTAAAAATTCAATTAATTATCAAAATATTTCAATTGTCTCTCTAGACTCTCCAGATAGATTTAAATATAGTACGCTCTTCTTAGTTTACTAACCCCTATTTCTTTGATTAAAAGGCATTGATTTACAATTCTACGTCATCATATCGAATCAATGGATTTATATATTTGCTCAGTCATGTAATTGAATTGGGAAGCTGGATTTGTTTTAAAATGAAGAGTAACTGATAAAAGCTGCAAAACTTATTTTCCATCCCTGTATCGTGTGAAATAGAAATATGTTTAAATCAAATTTGCATATTAATACTTTCACTTATTCAAGCTATACAAATTTCAAAACAAAATGTCATGTGCAATACCCTGTGGATAAGTAATCAAAACTTTTTTCCATAATGAGTGAATTCACATGTACAACTAGAACAGGCTGATTTTCCTACAAAAAATCAAATGTCTCCCCGTGCGCCCTTTCTATTGTCACTCTTATTTTTATAAATAGGCATACCGATTCCAATGATCTACAGATATGGTGATGGCACACTCATTAATGACATTTCAAAACGTAGATTTTACACGGAATGCCCATTTGACCTTGAAAAATAGGTCAAGGTGATACATTTGTAGTTAGAAGCAAAGTCTTACAAAAGTCTTACATAGAAACATAATCACACAAAATATCCACCTCTTTAAGACAAATCTTTCTCGAGTGCATCTGCAGTGATTTTAAAAAAATGGCCATATGACCTTGAAAAAAGGGTCAAGGTCACCAATCTCCAATCCCAACGTAGTTGGTATTATGGTACATAAACATACAAAATTCCAACCTCGTAAGCCAAATCCTTGCAGAGTTGTTGCATGTGTGTCAATTTTAGATGACATGCCCATGTGACCTTGAAAAATATGTCAAGGTCACCCATCTGCAATCCGCAGCAAGATCATGTTTAGGAACATCTGCACATAAAATTTCAACTTCCAAAGTCAAATCTTCCTTGAATAATCACGTCCACATTGATTTAAGACGAAATGCCTACGTGACCTTGAAAAATAGGTCAAGGTCATACATCTGCAGTTACAAGCAAGGTCTTACAAAAGACTTACATAGAAACATAATCACAAAAAATGTCAACCTCTTTAAGTCAAATCTACACGAGTGCATTTGCAATGATTTTTTAAAAAAGGCAACGTGACCTTGAAAATAGGTCAAAGTCATCCGTCTGCAATCCCATTCTAGTTCATATTATGGTACATAATCATGCAAAATTTCAACCTCTTAAGTCAAATCCTTGCAGAGTTATTGTGTCCGCGTCAATTTTACATGACATGCCCACGTGACTTTGAAAAATTGGTCAACGCCACACATCTGCAGTTACAAGCAAAGTCTTGCAAAAATCTTACATAGAAACATAATCACACAAAATATCAACCCCCTTCAGTCAAATCTTTCTCAAGTGCATCTGTAGTGATTTGGCCAAAAATGGCCAGGTGACCTTGAAAATGGGTCAAGGTCACACATCTACAATCCCAACCTAGTTCCTATTATGGTACAAAATCATGCAAAATTTAAACCTCTCAAGTCAAATTCTTCGGAGTTATTGCGTCCGCGTCAATTGTACATAACATGCCCATGTGACCTTGAAATTTGGTCAAGGTCACCCATCTGCAATCCCAAGCAAGGTTTTATACAGGAACATCTTCATAAATAATTTCAACTTCCCAAGTTAAATCTTTCTTGAGTTATCGCGTCCGCAACCCAAACAACAATGTGTTGAAGAAGAAGAAGAAGAAGAAGAAGAAGAAAGAAGAAGAAAAAGAAGAAGAAGGAGAAGAACAAGAAGAAGGGGAAGAAACGGACCCAAAAACAATATGTCCCCCTGTTGCACGGGGAGACATAATTCAGGACTTTCCCCACTAGTGGAGCAACGGCGCACAACTGCTTTCTTCCCTCCGTTCACAAGAAAACCCTCCCCGGGGGGGGGGGGCAAGCCTGCTTTCCTGTGTACCTTCAATGTGAGCACCTATCCAGGAACAAACCTCGGGTGATGGGAAAATATGAATACGTGTTCAGATAGCTGTGTATATGAAAAGAGTGTGGCAACTCATCTGCAACAATGTTTACACAACAGTGAGAGGTGGGAAACTTATTACAGTAAATGAGGGCAATTTTGGGAAAATAAACAGCATTTCTTCAGTGAAATGTCAGCAAGAATCTTGTTCTGAGGTGATCTTTTCAGGGTGTGCACATGCATAAATGACTGATGAGTGGCCACTGTTGATTATGCTGCTGCATGATAGTGAGCAGACATTCCTCAATGTGAAAATGTACTCAGTGCAAAGCTGTCAAAAACTAAGCAGGTAATTAACTTAAAAGTGTCATTTTAAAGATTTTTTTTCATTTACACCCTCCCCCCACGTATTCATACGTACCTACCCACAGTACGTCCACACCAGATTTGAATTGGATCTGGTTAACGATTTTGGAGAAAAAAGTCGAAACAGTGAATTACCATGGAAACCTCATTTACTTACAAAGTAATCAGCAAAAGTACATGCGTTAACCAATAAGCACTTGATTTGAAGCAAACAAACAAACGAACGAACAAAAAAAAAAAAAAAAAAAAAAAAAGAAATAAAAGAAATCATCAATCCCTTGTTATGTTACCAAGTGAGCAAATTTCTTAAACCCTTCCATCAGGTATACTTCCCCCTTAAGTGTCGGCATGATCTGAGAAACAAATTTGAAGTCGAAAATAGGAAAAAAACCCCCACAAATTAAAAAAAAAATATATAAAAAGGATTGATTGATTGATAATTAGTTTGACTAGGGTCTCTGATCATTCCGCCAGGCCCTGAAAATTGTTGTGCCACTTGTTGAACATGCATCAAGCTCGGATGTTTCGAGAAATGTCCCTGTGCTGCTTTGAGGCAGTTAGGGAATCGTTTTTTTTTTATAGAAAAATTTAGTTGTTACAAGCAAATCATTAAAAACACAAAATTCACTGGAACATGACCATTTAGACAAACTCGGTAGACACTCGCCGGAGGTACATCGTTGCCAAATTTGAAGTAAATCTGGCTGACCCTTTTCAGAAGAGGTCGGAAGCGTGAAGTTGTGGAGGAACAGACGGACGAACGGCGCACCAATGACCACCCTATAAGCTCAGTCAACTGAGATAAAGTTAATAAAATTTGGTACCGGTTGTCATCAGAATCCGATATAAGTGGTTTTCCTTTGATGTGCTATCATTCTAACTTGCCACATCTGTATCCCAGGAACAACAAAAATATAAAACAAATTGGAACAATTCTTTTCATTTGCAGTTGTGTTCTATAGTTTGTCATTATTTGATTCAGAAGTACACGAAAATATACAAATTGAATGGCAAATTTACACCAAAGAATGACGATCACTTATCTACACTTTCATAATTGCTTCACAGAAAAAATTACCATTGTCCCACATCATGAATCCTTTGTCTTCATGCTTTCTAAGTATGCATACTTTATTGCACTTATCAAGTAAATTTAAAATTCTATAGATAGAAAAAGACCAGTGAACACCCAGATCACTGCTAACCTAACATATACTTTTACAAACAGAAAATTGCGTCCGAAATACCTTATTCGATGCTTACGCCTACATAAACTAAAATTAATCTTTCACACATTCATTTTCTGACATTTCAAAGTGTGTCTTGTCACACATAGTCACCCAATATTCAGTTACGTAATTATCCACGTAAATTGTAGTGTATTTACAGAGACTGTTTTCCGTTTTGTTCTCATTTATGCAGTATCATTTCCATCCCTCTCATTTCTCATCATATTTTGTGCATAACAATGCTGATATATATATATATATATGTATATATATATATATATATATATATATATATATATATATATATATATAATTGTTTTGTGCCCACGGCAGTTATAGCCTGTGACATGTGTAACAAACGGCACCATGCACACTGTATTCCTCCCAAAAAATCTGCCTACTCAATTTGAATATTGTAGAAAGAAAAGACAGAGAACAGAGACGTCGATATCAGTGACCATCTGTCCCACTCCCGTAGGACTGATCTGGACGGCCACAGTGAAGTAATTGCATGGTAAGAGAACAATCCTTAAAATGCTAAGTGTTTCCTTGTTGGTTTTATATATCGCCTCGCCCCAACATAAATATATATCGGTGTATAAAGCATTATTGTCTAATATGCAGGCTGCTGATGGAATAAGTGTGGACACAGATTTACTTAACTCTTCCAGTGCCAACTGTGACTGAAGTTGTACTAGTTGCAAAACACTGCTTTCAATTTTAATAAAGAAGCCAGATTCATATTCCCTGTAAAAAGACCTTTCATGCAAGTATAATGGCCCGGGTCAACAGCTTTCATCGGGACGCCGACTCAGTTCAAAACTCGCTGCAAGAGTTAAGGACACTAATATTAGTGTACTTCGAGGTCAAAAAGTTTATATTGTCTCGGGTGTCTCCAATCTTGCATTTGTGCGACAAATATGGGACATTACGAGCACTCATAGATCGTGCTCCCACAAACAATTATCCCGCTATCACTCTCTTGAGCAATGTTTTTGCACATTGGATTTCCTGATCACTAACCAGTTGCCCCTTCTTGCAATCATAATGTTATAAATTCACTTGCACACAGCCGCAGACATAAAACTTCAATACTGTGCATCATTCAATTGCAAGTGTGTTATTGAACGCAACGTATATAGCAATGACATCTGGCGACAAATCGTATAACTGAAGGTCCTACGCTCGGGGGACGTTAAATCCTCTTGTGACTTATTTCATCGGGATATCACAGTCCGGTTTCAAGGGTTACTAAAAAGGTGGTTTTCGAAAGTTAATTAGAAACACCAAATGCACAGCGGTCGGATTGAACGTATGTGGGAGGCTCCTATCGGGAGTAGAGCTATGCGCATTGCATCCAATAAAACTGCATTACATTCAACATATAGCATATGTGCGTCAATGATTCCCGTCATTGATGCAACGTTATGAATATATATAGTGATATATAGAAAAGTAAATTACCGAATAATGAGACAAAGTGTGCTCCGCCATATTTGGGCTAGGGATAGATTGCTTGAATGACATTCACGCAACGCTCATGTGCACATAGCTATTTCATTGTTCACTTGGCAGAACTGTTTTAGCGAGGACTTGATATTAACAGGGTGTGTGTGGCAAGTTGTGACTGAATGCTCAGTGATACGCTGTCACTTTTTCCTGCTCATACTGGATCAGATGACCAAATAATTGTCGCAGTCTTTCATCATGGCGAAATAATTTAAAATACCAGAATTTTTGTCAGCCTACTGTGGGATTTCAAATCTGGACCTTCAGCACCATGCATCGCCAAGTCAAACTGTGGGAAGGGGGGAAGGGAGTGGGATTACAGCCCTACACACCGACCTCTGGGCCATCTGCACAAGCTCAAAGAGACTTTAAAGAGGTTGACCGAACATGCACGGTGATGTTATAGCGGGTGTGGCTTGAAAATTATATATACATATTATGGCAAAGTTTGTTGTCGATACGAAGAATATCAACAAGCACTCGTTGCCACATATGCAGAACGGGTGAGCCAACAGTTCTGCTATATAATACCAAGTGCCAATTGATATTCTTCGTAACTACAACATACCATGCCCTGATCTGTTTATCTCATGTTTATTAAGGCCCAGTTTAAAAGGGAGTCCCCCCGGGGGGGGGGGGGGCACTTACTCAACATCAGGGTGGGTTTGTGCCTTGGACATTTTTATACAATACCGTAGTTGAATCCCACACCAGATGTAAAAAGTTACCCTTTCTTAATCCTGGAATATGTTGAAAGGAGTGCTGCATCGGTGCATCCTAGTTGTTACTTGAATCCAGCTGTGTACATTTTGGGGGGATTTTCTAATCCAGGGAGTAATGAAAACAGGGCCTTTCCCGCGGCACACACCCAGTACAATCCTACATGGAAGTACCCTTCCCCCACCCCCACCCCCAACGGGGGGGGGTGTGTGTGTGTGTGTGTGTTGCTGCATCAGATGTCAATACGGTTCAATGCATGAGTTCAACAAGCGGGAAAACCCCGGCAGTTGTCCCATTACGAAAGCGAGGCATGCGGGCTGATTTTTTGCTACCAGATGGAGCGCTGTGCACCTTCTCAAAAGTGGTCACGATAATGCATGATGGCGCACACTAATCTTGTTCGTGTCAACATGAACAGAAAAGCATGAAATGGACCAAATACAGGAGGTGTATAGAAGGCTACCATAGTAGACGGTTGGCTGAGGGAGTACGGAAAGCACAGATAGTTAGAACGTTGAGTGACAAGGCGAATCATCATGGTAAATCACCACTGACTGCTGTGTAGTGGGCTGTAATGTTGATATCAGGAGGAAACGTCAAACTGACAAATATCAAAGATGAAAGTGCCGCTTTATTTCTTTTGTCAACTGATATCCCTTTGTCTTTCAAATACCTTTTCAGCCACTCTAGATTCTGTTTTTTGAAGGAACCATGGTCCGTGTTTCACTCCTCGTTACTTGCTGTATTCAGTAGCGCTGTAGCCTGTGCGGTAAGACTGAGTGGCCCCCAAATTACCCAGAAACCTGTGCGCGCCTGGCTCTGATATCGGAATCTCCGCTGGGGTTTCCCCGCTTGGTGAACTTATGCATAGAACGTTCTGCAGAGGTTTAGCGTTTTCGATGACAGCAGACGACGCCATCGTTACCCAAAACGTAGCTCAATCGATAATAGTATATCGTATTTCGATACTTCCGTTTATAAGTACTTTCTGGTTATAGGTGTTCTTCTGGTTATAGGCACGCTTCCGGTTACAGGTAGTCTCCGAAGATAAAGCCTATTATAGCAGTTTGTAATGACTTTATTATACGGCCCATAGTGGTCTGGCCTATATGATATTTATTCACATGCTTTATAGCACTAAAATCGACCCGAATGTGATATATATATATATATATATATATATATATATATATATATATATATATATACATTCGAACTGAATATATTCCATTTCGATTCCCAAGCGGGTTGACCAAAAAAGTAAAAAAAAAAAAGACCGGGCCGTGTGTCAAAATGTTGACAGCTGGCTTTTTCTCGCCGATCTGCCTGCACATCTTTACATGTACAAGATTTTGCAGTAAAACGAGAACTTGAAAGAGTGTTAATTCTATGAACTGCCATAAAATCTCGTTGATGTTTGGGTGTAAGTGTAAGTATAGCTTTCCATCTCTCAAGTGATTGGACCTCAAGAGTCACCATATTGCATTAACCGTTTCGCTTCCAATTTTAACAAAAGTCGACATGCTCTGAATGAACATTTAATTAATTCACTTTTTTGTATATAGACTCTTCTTTCAAGTTACAGCGTGTCTACGGTTGCGCAAACTGGAAAAATGGTGCAGGTGAGCAGTTCTCTTTTGTGGCTCGATCTACTGTTAAATGAGAAAGGCCTCACATGACAACGTACGGCGCGGGTTGATCGTTTAGTGTTGCCTTCCAGGTCTGGGGCTTCCAGGTCTCGGGCCATGACGTTTATCATCACCTTTGCTTTTAATTATGGGGCGGGAGGGAGGATTTTATATTTATTTTTTCTCCATGATTTATTCAGATATTTGTCATGTTGGATGAAGGGCCTTGCTCTCGTCCACTCCGAGTCCCATGCAGAGCTTTATGATACGTGAACCACGCTTGATGTGAAGAAAACCTGTCAACAATTAGTACAGAAATTTTAATAAATCCCATGTGTTTCAGACACCCATGACAATAACATTTTTTCCAGCTTGACGGCACCCCCCCCCCCAAAAAAAACATGCAGTTAAACGGATTCCCTGTTTTATATTCTGTTTGACAGCTATCAACCAAAGCGAATTTCCGATGTTTTGCCTTTACCTTCCTCAATGCCGTAACTGTTTCACACAAACTGTGTTACACGAACCCAAACTAACAACGTTCTTTAAAATTTACTTCTTGGTGTTTTTACCTAATCACTTAAGCTGTCAGACATGTTCAAACATTATTAGTATTCCCTAAGGGTAGCAGTTACTTTCCTCAATGCGGCAGTTTCTTCACTTCAATCGTGCGATACAAACCAAAAACTATCATTGTTTCCTAACATTTTAAATTAGCTTGTGTTTTTACTTAATCACTTAAGCAGCCAAACATGTGCCAGATCTAACAATATTTCCTAACATTTACTATCACTAATTCTTTGCATACTGTCTTTGACTTTAACTGTGTGTCACGTATCAAAAGCAAACTATATTTCCTAACAATTATTTCACTTGAACTGTTACACTTAAACTGCCAGCCACTTTCCAAAACTAAAATCAAAATTGTATTAATTCCTAAAGTTCTTTAACTTCAACTCTTCCACTTATACTGCCAGCCGCGTCCGAAACTAACAAAAATTCCTTACTTCCTACATCACTAATTGTTAGAAATTAATGTTAGATTTTAGTAAGTGATCGTCAAATTAAGGATTAATTTTGATGGAACCAAACAAAGTTTTATCATTACTGAAAATGTGAAACATATTGCTCAAGTGCTTTTCAAATACTGCCACTTGAAATATGGCTCATACATGTAAACAAAAGGCATTTTTTCAGGAATGACACTCTCCCCCTTGAAGCTCATAAAATTTGAACAGTCAGTGCTAGACTGAATGGAGGGACCCGAGAAATGGGGTGGGGTTGGGGGTACGACAGATTTATGTCGTAGAGATCTGATGGGTATGGGTAGACATGCCTGTGTGGGTCATCCAGATTCTACCAAAGAATAAATAAACACCAGGAAAGGTGAAGGTCACATCATGAGGTCGAGCTCAAAGTCCAAACAGGGGCTGAGACAAATGACAGAAACAAGTGTAATAGTCTGTTTTTGGGGTGGGAAGTGGTTATATATATATATATGTATGTATGTATATATATATATATATATATATATATATATATATATATATATATATATATATATATATATATATATATATATATATATATTTGGCCGCACTCGATCTTCACACAAATTAGAAAATCTTCGCTTGTCTTCAGCTTGGGCGTCTGCTACGCTAACATTTCCGGTGGCGGAGTAGCCATTCATATATAATTTACTCAAACCGGAACAAATTGAAAGTCGACCTTGTTCCTCAAAGTTTGAAACTTAAGTGATTTTAAGGAACATAAGATAGAAAATAAAATGTAGGGGCGGCTGAAAATGTAGGGGAGGGCGATGATGATAAACAAGTATTTTTTATGGGGCTTCATCATATGCAGTACTCTGAATGGGAGTATCAAACGTGGCTTGTTCTGAAGCCGGACTTAGAGTAAACATAGTGGTATGTGGTGTATCGTCTCTGGACTCCTTAGAATCTTCTCAGCAAATAGTCCTTACATGAATCACCGCATTAACAGACAACTTGAAGTTCATAAATGGATTGACGCGTGCATATATACCAAAATATCAGCTGTGAATTCCAATTCAGAGAGAGGAATCTCCGTGTCTAGGTACGGCGGGCAACATGGAGATACATAAATTATTTCCTTTACAATTTCGTCTACAGTTAAAGTGCTCTGAATTAACTTAAATAAAGTTCTAGATTCATATTCCTTGTAAAGAGAACTTTCACTCATTCAAGTACCAGCATCCCTATAGTCACAGAGACCAAAAGAATGGCCCAGGTCGGCAGCTTTCCCCGGATTGTTTTTGGGCGTATTGCACCCACAAGGCCGGAAAAAGTGTTGACCGAATCGAAATTTGGGTCAGAAATAGTTGAATATAAAATGACCAGGTGGCGAGTATTTTGCAATCACTATGAATCGAATTGTTTATTGATGAAGAAAAGGTTTTTGTCCAAGTGAAGAAACTGGTACCTGTATTAGCCACACAATTGTGTTAAAGACACAGATTTCCTAGGGCACATGAAAAACTGTAACAAACTTTTCTTCCCGTCACAACTTCGAATCCAAATTTTTATTTTTCTATTTTTAGCAAAACAGTGAACATGAAAAATAGCAGCAACAATAACTGGTCATCAACAGGTTTAACGAAATTTAAAATTCTAAAGTCAGTGTATTATATATATTGTAATTATACAGTTTTTTTTATATAAAGTCGAGTATTATTTTACATGCTGGCCTGAAATTGTCAATTCCTTCATGAAGTCAAAGGTACAACGTTATGCCCTAAGCAACTTTCTCGTACTTAACGATTTTCATGGTTGAAACACTTTTGTGATAATCACAGCAGCAGGACGATTCCCACTTGTGTGCACTGGGTTTACTATACGTACCGCAGGGGTCCAAGCAAAGTCAAAGTCGGCATGGTCATCGTGATTTGTCCTCATGCAGCACCCGGTCCAGGGAAGGAGTTTCCGTTCATATTGCTGACTCCTCGAGTTCCTAGGATACCACCAACTCAGATGACAGCAAAGCAAATAATAACGCTTCCAGCCTCAGCTGTCATAAAAAGAGAGACAAAACACGAGGTAATAAGGTCAAATCTGGACAGCCACAAAAACTGGGAGACAGTGTGTGGTTAGGGTTCAAGTCTGGCCTCATGTCAGGCTGAGCTTACAATATGCTGCAAGAGGCATAAAATATGAGAACATCACTTTACCCCTGTTTGTTGCAGGGCTCATGGAGACCATGCACAGGGGCATTGGATCAGAGAGTCATTCAGAAGCAGCACTAGTGAGACACAAGTTAAATTACATTAAACATCTTATGTACTCTGTTTCCAATTATGAATGGAGTGCACTTCTAGAGTGACATACTGCTTTTCTTACCGAAGTAGAACATGGTGATAGAGACTGGGGTGACAATGTGTTAGATTTAGAAGCTAGGGTTTTGCACCAAGTCACGGCCTGCTTGCCTCTCAGCCATACTAGTAAACATAGTTGCATTCGAACGGCTCGTCATAGTCCCGAGCTGGAGCTAGTGGAAAGGTTTCATTTTGTTTTGGGGTTTAACTACTTTGAGGATTGGACGTTCAACTAAGCCTTTATGGTGCGGGCTTAGTTGAACGTCCAATCCTCCCCAAAAGTAGTAAAACCCCATTCTATCCCAGTTTCCGACAACATAGTAATGTTGCAAGAGACAAACAAGCAAGCCTGATCAACTGAAATATCAAAAAACGCCTCAAGTGACAGACCCATCCCCCCTTTTATTTTTTAACGGGAATAAGCTTTGCAACTTTGATTATCACGCAGTGCGTGCGGCGCGTGCTGTTCTAAGAGCAGACTTCACGTTATACTTTGTTTATGAAAGCAAGATCGATGAAACACAATGTGCTGGCTGCTGACGTAACAAGCAACGTCAGCAATGCACGAGAGGGCATGGTAGCTGGGATTTGTTACAAATTTATGCCTAGAAAAAAAGACGAATTTACCTTGCATGCGCATGTGACTGGGATAGAATAACCTTTTCAAAATGGGAAGTGACAAAGAGCAAAAGAGCACACTGGTTTCGTAAATGGTATAAAGTGAATGGTAGGCCACTTTTGTGCTCTCTGTTTCCTTGCAAACAATTAAGGTGCCACCCCCACAACCCTAATCTAACCAAAGTTGCAAATATTTTGGTAAAACTTTGAAAGAGATCAGGAAAATAAGGACTGACTATATGGTAGACCATGTGTACAAGTCTTAAACCAGCGTGCATCCAGTAATGATTACCATAACTATAAGGTTTTTTCCTTTCTAATGCTCAGGATGTTCTTATAGTGATGAGTTTTTTCCTTTTCAAAGTTCAAAGGGTTCAAATAGTTGTGTCACTGATGAAGTACCTAAGTTAAGAAATAGTAGTGTTGCAAAAGACCATAGAGATTACAGCCTTGTTGGTCCTTCTATACATTTGGTCTCATTTACTCATAAAAATAAGAGTGAATTTTTTAAATTCTGCCACATGTATGGGAAACAACTCGGGAGTGACCAGGTGCTGGCTGCCCAGCAGCTTTAATGATAATACCATACATAACCAGAATTTCAAGGACAAGCTGGAAAAATCTACCCCTGATACTCTCACAGACACGTGCATTCCCATGGTTGCTTCCAACACCTGTCTTACTGTCAAAGTCAATGATACCAACTGCCAAAGCAGTAACCTTTTTATGCCTGGTACTCATAGTATGCAGGCATTTGCCCCCCCCCCCCCCCGACAGCAGGGGGCCACTAATGGTAAGCACTCGATAAGCGAGCATGCTGATGCTATCGGCACATGTAATATAGACTCTTCAGTGACAATGCTGATTCTGTCAGAGCATGTAATGTAGACTGTTCAGTGTGCACACTGATTCCAGCAGAGCATGCAATGTAGACTGTTCAATGAGCATGCTAATTATATCAGTGCATCTAATATAGACTCTTCAGTGAGCATGCTGATTCTATCAGAGCATATAATGTAGACTCTTCAGCAAGCATGCTGATTCTATCAGCGCATGTATAGTAGACTCTTCAGTGAGCAAGCCAATTCTATCAGCGCATGTAATGTAGACTGCTCAGTGAGCATGCTGATTTGATCAGTGCATGTAATGTAGACTCTTCAGTGAGCACGCTGATTCTATTAGTGCATGTACTATAGACTCTTCAGTGAGCATGTTGATTCTATCAGTGCATATAATGTAGACTGTCCAGAGTGGCACAAAAAACAAATATGGCAAAACAGTTCACAGACTGTCATGTTAATCAACCAGTAGTGATGAGCACCAGTCCAGTACAAAGTTGTAAAACTATACCTGTCATGCTTAGTAGTACTAGTATTGTTAGTACTAACAGGATTGAGCTTGCTGCCTAGTGTCCTTCTGATGATTCTATTGTCAGTAGTCAATAGAGTGCAGTGTCCCGTCATGTACTCACCCATAGCCAGTGCAAATGATTGGTCCAATAAAGTTTTCCAGGGTGTAAGTGGCACATGTGTTAGTGAGTCAGTTTCAAAACAATGTTCAGACAAGTGTTTTTTTCGTTAAACAACACAAGTGGTGAGTAGGTGTGTAATATCTTTCCATGTGCAGGGTCTTTTAACTTGGTTGAGTACATGGATTCGGACATACCTAGCCCTGGGGAGGGGACACCACACCTGCCTGTACTGGGCCCTGCAAATGAAGTAAACTTTAGTTCCAAAATTAGGATGGGGTCGGAAAACTTGTGCACCCGGTAAGACAGCACTTCTGACTTGAGACAGGCAGTCCCCCATAAAAGGCAACTGGTGGAAAAGTTTGCTTACTACGATATCTGTCAGGATTGAAACTCGCTTCTTTCACTGCTCTTCTCTCTTGACATTGGGGTTGCACTTTCATCATGTATGGTTGCCCACTAGAAGAACTGAAGTGAGAAAGAATATCACCCCCCCCCCGATGATATGTTGGCACCACGAACCATACTATATACTGGTACTTGTCTGTCTAGCCAAAACCTGTAAGATCCAAGGGATACAAACCTGGGGGAAGAGGCACTGGTGTCCTTAAAGGACCAAACACTCCTGGTCCAACAGGAGTATAGCCTTGTGGTGTTAAAGGTTCACCGAGATTTACCAAAGGTCCATCTCTCCTGGTGGAAGGAAGTGCTCTGGGGAGCCCCCAAAGGCTCTTCCCTGTTGAACAGCTACTGCTGGACTGTTGTGGGGTGGGGATGGGGGGTTGGTGCGAGAGCACCCACCCTGCTTTTGTTACTTCTGCCATCTCACCAATTGAACAGAAAAGAGAGAGACAATTGTAAATATATAATCACCAATCTCAATAATATACAATAAAGTTTAAACTCAATTTATGAATTGGGTACCCCATCAGTCATTTACCAGTTGTGAGCCAAATGGATCCCGAGTCAAAGTCCTTCAAATTTGAAAAAAATTTAATAAATCATTTAATCCTACTTTTTATTCATTTCTTATTGTTATTCACACGTCTGTCAATGTCACGTGACATCCCAGCGCAGCCACCATTTGTAATGGACTTATTTTGTGACCATGCTGGGTCATACAATCCACCAACCAAGAACGGAGCTGTGGTAAGCCAGTTCAAGGATTAAAAATGGGATGTCACAAACCTAATAGAAGGACAACCAAGAATTAAAGTTGTAATTGAATATCATTTGTTTTGGGGAGACCTGTCAAATATTACAATCTAAATGTAAATTCATATGTTCACACATTCACTTGGTCCACCATCCATTTTGGTCCTACCCTAACTATGTGTATATTAAAGCTCAAACGTTCAAGAAAAAAAATAATTATCATTTTGGAATAAATTTAAGCTAGGTTTTACATGGTATGTAATACAAGGACCTCTTGATCTACTGTTGAATAATAAATATTTACAAATCTAAGTAAGTTCATCAAATCCAATCTGTCTTCTGTTTTGAATCTGGATGGAAACATAATTAAATCTTCTCAAGGTTAAAATGTATAACTACAAGTCTTACTTTTACAAAAAAGGGCGGGGGGTGATTGGGTCGATATTACTACATCTATTAAACTTTAAGGCTAAAAGTAAACATGAAGTGTATTGATTGTCCATTTTTAATAAATATCAAGTTAATTGACTACTCATGTGTAGTATATTTACAAAATGCTTGATTGGTCCAAGTGTTAATGTTCATTTGTATATATGTTCCCGATAAGGTTGCCCACCCAAACAAGCTATACATGTTGGACTCTTGTCCTCATGGCTCATGAGTTTGACACTGCAACTTTAAAAACTACAGTCAGAGACTCTCCTAATTGTATAATTATTCTTATGTTCTTATAATTCTTTTATAATTAAAAATTTATGAATAATGAATTTATGTGTTTTCAACATTCGAACCAAGTCATAAAAAAATTTTCATTCTTGATCAAAGATCAGTTGAAATAACATGATTTATTGTTATCTTGAAAGGCTTGAGTAAACTTTAAGAAGTAAATCCACACGGGTTAACTGAATTTAGAATATAATGGCCATTATTAACGAAAGCAGTTCTGAATGTACCAAAGCCTTAACAAGGTACTCCCATTTAGTTATACTTTTCATTAAAAAAATCATTTATTGCCCTAATAGAACAAATGGGTCTAAGATTTGACTGTTCTTTACTTAGACATTGGTTTATAAAGCTTACAATGCAAAAGCATTGGTTTCAAATTTCATCAATAAGCATTTTCATTTCTTTTTTTATAACAAGTTACTCTAAGAGTACTGGTTAATTTATGCAGCACAAAAGTTATTTATAACTTGCTTTTTCAAATAGGAAGGATTGCAAAATATTTTGTTTTGCATGATACTTTTATCTTTATGTAAGGAGAAAATTATCTTGTGAAATTTTAAATACAAGAAATTTTCTAAGATATAAATGTGCTGTAAAAACATTCTCACTTAAGAAAAAATCCTAATTAAAAATATTTCGGCTTGCATCCAGATTATTCATCCGTGCTCCATAATTGGGCGCCTGAATTTATTAATTATTTAATCATTTTGGACGCCAAATTAATGTAGGAAGTGTCCAACTAACTCCACTACAGAAGTTTTTAGCTCCGTAAACCAACATTTTCAATTTGACAAATGTTACCTCATACTTGATAAACTCACCTAGAACTCTCGGGAGCAACTTCCTATCCATACAAAGTGATAAAAAATACATTCAAAAGGTTGATTTAAATTGGACTTTGGGTTAGGACCTTGATTAGCTCACCCAATAATGACGCGCTAACAGGCCATATTATTTACCAGTAGATCTTAGAACTTGGAAATTTGATTCTATAGCATGTTTATAAAAGAGAGTGTTCACATTATCATAGCAAGATGAGAATGAGACACCTTTCCCAAGATCTAAAATGTATTACATTCACCTTTTCTTAACAACATTTCACAGTCTTGAAGAATTTACAAAGTCATTGGCAAACGAATCGTCTTTTTCCAAGATGACCACCTCAAATGCTCAACAGGAAAAGCGACGCACCTATTGGGTTGGCCGTATAAATAGCCCCTCTAAACAAATGAAACATGCTTTTGACACTTTGTAGTCACGTAGGCATCAATTCCACAATTTACCAATAGCTGTCTCTGCAAATTTTATATACTCAGAGCAGTAATGTCTTCCACAGGGGGAAAGAGCAAGCATTGGGATATTTTAAGATCTACTACAGCGTCTCTCTCAGCTTTCTTATATGTTCCATACCTGCCTGCTAAAATTGATGTCTTCCATACAAAATTACATTGACTGTTTTCCCTATATGCTGCCATAATTTACGTTGCAACTCTCCAAGTGACAGTGTAATAAATACTGGGGTAAATCACCGTATTTTGGAAGCCCTCTCAGGAACTTTGGAGCTCTGATTGGTTGCTGAAACGAAAAGCCGCCAATGTTGACGTTATTAGAGGTCAGGGTCATTTGTGGACCTAAGACGCAATTTTTGATTCTCTGTCTTTTTCAAAACATTTATATCGAAATAATGAGTAAATTCTGACTCGACAGTATATCGTCTATTGTGAAAGGACAGAGATTACACACTAGTCAAGTGCTATTCCAATTGATGAGTCAAAGGGTGAGTTTGAGAAGATTTTTTCACACCAGACTTATACATGCAATATATACATATATGTAAAAAAACAATGGAGTATATATCCATCATTACGTATTGTATATGGGTCACCAGCTGCAAAGTGTTAAGAACTTGTAGTATTGTTTTAGTCTTTGCACCCACTGAAACAAGCGTAGGTCATCTGACAATAATTTAGATATACCTCTATGTTCCAGGTAAACTAACAGGCCATGTCCCTTTAACAAAAAGGAACTTTCTGGGAAAAATTATGACGGTAATTTGTTTTTATGCAAAAATTGCCACGATACAAGATTCCCAGTTGGTGGTGAGGACTACATTACAGTTATGAAAGAAAAACATATCATCCAGTTATAAGATTACAAGTAGTGACAAACCACCAGAGATTAGTGGTGTTGATAATGATGAGCCCGATGATGGCCGAAAAGACGATACAACTAATGGAGATAACATAACGGACAAAAATGGATCACAAAATATCGTTATTCAACCCCAGCTGGCATACATACTGGTTGGTCTGCAAGGTGGCTTTGTTAACAATGTAAAATAAGAAAAAAATGCTGTGTTGGGTCATTTTACTGCCAAAGATATTTCCGGTGCAGAAGATTACCAGTGGAATTGTTATGACATATCCGTGATTGGGCAAACAAAAAAAAACAAAAAAACAAAACAAAAAAAAAAAAGAAAAGATTAAACTACCATATCAAATGGGAGAACTTGTTTAAGACATTCTTTCAGCACTCAATAAATTGGTTACAGCAAGCAACATGCCTACCATAGTAATTGACAAGCGAAGAAAAATTACTGGTAATGCTAGTCCCCGATCTGGCCGCTTCAGAGGTGCACCTGGACCTACCAGGGACTTGTGTATATATAGAGTTGATAAAAAATATCACAGTTAGGGATGTACGCTTACATGTTCTCTATGCCAAGTCCGATCATAATTCAAAGTTTAAGTCACTTGAACTTACTGTACTAGCTTCACAATTTGCATAATTGTTTGATGAAGCACTATTGGCAACCACACTAATGGTAAGAAAATATGTCTGCCCGGTCAGTCAGTTGATCAGGATCCTTCGAAAAAGCTGTGTTTCTTTTTTTGTACTGTTTCTAAATACTCATGGCACGGGTACAAAATGTTTCCTTATGTACTCACAAATCAAATGGTCATGGGACCAGCAGATTTGAGAACATACAGAAAATAGCTGACGGTGACGACATTATTGTGATTCAAGCACATCGGTTACTTGAAAAACAAGAAGGCGTATATGAGAAAAGCATAACAAATGGTCATGTGACGATGGTTTCAGGTTTGCGGCATGGTAAACTACTACAGGAAAGGCCATATGGCGGCTGCGCGATGTTGTGGAAAAAAGTTTGATGTAAATGCTACCCTGTATCTTTTAAATCTAATCGTGTATGTGCTATTTTACTTGAAACATTTGAAATGCAAAAGCAGCTGCTCTTCATAATTAGTGTATACATGCCATCCGATACCGAATCTGTAGACAGCATCGTGCGTGAATATGAATGTTTTCGAAGAAATTCACTTAAATCTCAAGAAAAACGTAAATTACGTCATTGTAAGTGGTTATTTCAATACAGATTTTGCCCTACGAGGTATGAATACAGCCCTTCTCAATTCCTTTATGCACAAAGAAGATTTAAAATGTCTAGTTTTTCATCAGAATACCAATATAGACTTCACGTTTGAAAGTAAAATTAATGGTGATAGACCCACTATCAAGCATTTTCTAGTTTCAGCAAACTTATACAACCAAGTGGGAAGTATGATGTTACTCATGACGGCGAAAATATGTGAGAGCACTCTAATGTTATTGTATTGCTGAATGTTCTAACTTTTAAAGTGTATTTCGATGAAGACAACAGGAAGTTTTCTCCACAACCATTATGGAATTTAGCTATGAGCGAGAATACTGAGTGTTACAAAGTTTCTCTTGAAAATGAGTTGAATTGTATTAATGTGCCATGGGAAGCTATACCCTATTCTTATACTCCCTATAACCTACACGTGTGCATGGTACAACAATATTATGACTGGATGATTGAAGCTTGTCTTGAATCTGATGTAGAATTCGTCCAACATATTACTTCCTCTGGGACTGAAGTTGTTCACGGATGGAATGAACATGTTGAGCCCCTGAAACAGAAAGCATTTTTATGGCACTTTATTTGGAAATCTAACAATTGCCCTCGTGAAGGCTCTATTGCAAATTCGTCGACAAAGTCATGCCAAGTTTCATCAAGTCCTGAATTACGTGAAAACGAATATGTGGTGACTTGTCAAGAGATTTCTGGAAAGAAATTAAAAAATAAAACAGAGTAAAAACAACAAGTCTTATTGTATAGATGGCCAATATAATTCTGATAATATTGCAGATCATTTTGCCGATAAATACGACATTTTGCACAGTTCTGCCTCCTATGATAAGAAGGGAATGGATAAAGTTAAATGCAACATCAATTCTTTAATTGAATCCAAGTGCTCAAATATTGGTTGTAACGTGCACCTTTAATGGGTTACTGTTGATAATGTAATATCAGTTGTAAGAGGTCTGAAATTTGGCAAGCACGATGGAGACACAGGGTACTACTCAGATCATTTTACACAGGCATGCAACAGTTTGTACGTTCATTTGTTTTTACCTTTTAAACTATATTTACCCATGGCTCTGCCTCAAGCAGATTACCTAATCTATACTTCACCCCATACCCACGAACAAAAGAACATACCTGAACGACCCTGAAAACTACAGAGCTATTGCCCTAAGCAGTGTTATTAGCAAGGTATTAGATTGGATGATATTAACTCATTCCATACCATGGTCACAGGCCTTGGTCAGTGGTTCTGGCACTGCCTGGCAAGTCATGCTGCAGCTGTCATTGCGGCATATGCAATTGTCATCTTAAAGCTAGCAAAATATACGAAAAAATCAGGGACTTGTACGGAATGAGTTAATATTATTATGCTGTAAATTAAATGAAAATCGTAGTGTAATTGACACCTCAAATCTTCAGTTTGGTTTTAAACCCGACTCTTTGACCACTCATGGTTCCTTTGCAGTCACTGAATGTATAAATCACTATCAACGAGGTGGGACTGATGTACATTTAGTTATGATAGACACCACAAAAGCATTCGACAGAATTGAATATGTGAAACTGTTCACATTACTTATAAATATAGGTTTATTCCCCCTGATATGTAGATTGCTTCTAAATATCTATGTTAATCATAAAAGGAAAGTCGATTGGGTGTGATTCCAAATCAAGACTATTCGGTTGCACAAATGGAGTGAAACGAGGAGGCGGACTTTCTCTCATTCTGTTTGGCGTGTATATTGACGAGCTCATAATGAAACTTGAAGCATCTGGCCTCAGATTTTATATTGGGATGAACTTCATTGGTGCTACCACATATGCAGATGACATTGTTCTTCTTGTTTCCACATCGGTATCAATGTCAAAGTTGTTAAATGTCTGTTCGTTATCTTCTAATGAGTATAATGTACTCTTCAATCGTGATAAATGTGTACTCATCAATTCATACAGAGTGGTTACGTGGACGAACCATCAATCTACTGGAGGTGAATTGTTACAATCTGTTTTATTCAGGTGCAAAAATTGGTTTGAATGTTAATCTACTACACATGTGTGATCATAGAAGAAAATTAAATGCTGAAATTAGTATAATAATGTCACAATTCAAATATATGTACTCTACCACTGATACAGATTGTTCAAGAGATATTGCATGCCTCTTTATGAATGCCAGCTATCGGATTTTTCTGGAAGTGAAGTTGAAATTTTTGGCCGTTTGGCGTGAAGCAGTAAGATAGATTTGGAACTTGCCGTGCATTAGTCAATCTGCCCTGTTGCACTTGGTATGTATGGATTTAGATTTTAAATGTGACCCCAAAAACGTATTCTTAAATTTGTCTATGAACTATATAACAGCGACGACTCTGTCACAAATTTCCACACTAGCCTTAGGTGGAAGCTGCTTATGAGTTTGTAACTTGATTAACAATTTCCCTGCTTCTTTATCCCATAGAAAACCCAATTGACTGCTGAGAATATTCTAGGAATATTGATAATACAAAACACCATTTGTATTCAATAATCATATTCACAAACTCAAACTTTGGTGAACTTATGGGTATTCTTGAAAATTTGATAAAGTATAAAAATTTCTTTAAATATGCGCTGAAATTCGAATGGAATTGCTTCCCGTGGCCTGCCGACAATTCGACTGCAGTCGCCTTCCGTGGTGAAAAAGTTAATTTTATCTTGTCGAAACATGGACTTGTCAAATGTAATTTGCGCTGTTATGATTTCGGTAAGTTGCAACAGAGTGTGAAAAGTGCACCAGATGCTGTAGGAAATATAGTAGCGTCTCTAGTAAGAGAATTATGTCTAATTGGAGATGGGGAACTGTACGGTAACTTGTCTCGAGCCAAATGCGATGTGTGCATAGCCCACTTGTGTACGGCCTAACATGTCTATATTTGAATAATTGGAGTTACTGTGCTTTGCAGCATGGACTATTCATGCTTGCAGCGACGGACATTCGAGATTTTTCTTCTTCTCTGATTTATACAGGCATATGACATTTTTTGATTTTTTCCTATGATATTTACAGTGTAATTGATTATGTACATGTACGAATAATGATAATGATAATGATAATAATAATAATAATAATAATAATAATAATAATGATGATGATGATGATGATGATGATGATGATGATAATAATAATAATGATGATGATGATGATGATAATAATAATGATAAATCTTTATCATCATCATCATCATCATCATTATTATTATTATAATTATAATTATTATTATTATTATTATTATTATTATTATTATTATTATTATTATTATTATTATTATTATTGTGATCTAGTTTTGAACAAAGCTTTATGATTTACCAGATGGTCTCAGACAGAGCAGAGCACTGCGGGCATCGATACAGAAGACTAACGACCAGTTGACCACCAATTTTTAGGTGCTGTTTCACCTTGTTGAGAGATGGGGAGCTGATGTGCTTCCAACTTTTTGGCCCACTAGAGCACTGATCTCTCGAAGGGGAACTACTGCACTTATCAGCATAAAATGGAATGCTCCACCCCATGCAAACAACCAGTTGAACTTCAGCTGTTTTGAACCATTTTAAATGGGTAACATTTCATCTAATTACATTCGTACTTCTCGAAAAATGAACAATGTTTTATTGCGGAGATTTTGAGAGGACAATAAATGTACTAATTATCATCATCATCGTCGTCGTCGTCGTCATCATCATCATCATCATCATATATGTTGAGCATTTATGGCTGTACTAATTCACTTTATATTGATAAATGGCACAGGCTGAGCCCAGAATAGTATATTATGTGCTCTATGAACAACACTTAAATCTAATAAAGATAAATGAATACATGTTAAAACTAGTACTATATGTGTTTTTGTATTCCGGTCTTATTAGCACATTACCTATGCTGTGCCATATTCATGCTTATCATATGTAGCATAAAGGTTTATATATACAACGCAAGCCAAAATTTAAAATTCGATATAGACCAACCTACCGACTGGCCGACGGACGGAGGGATAGACAACCAGAAGGACGGACAAACGGACAGTACACACTGCCAGCCAGCCTGCCAGATAGACAGACAGACATGCATGGTCTGCCACATGCTGGACTCCTGATTGAGAACTTCATTTCTTTGCAAATGTTTTCTTTCATTTTCCCCTTTTTCCCTCTTTCAGAGCGGAAGGGTGGGTTTTGTGTACTGAAAGAGATATACACTGATGCCTCCCCCACACATGTATAGGTTTTTGGATTATTGAGATTTCACGCCTCCATGTCGGATACAACTTGGAACCCACTTTCGATACACAGCGCCTGAATGACACTTATCTAAAGGGTGCACACGACAGTATATCCCTAAATTACTTGCTAACATACCTTCAAACATAACCGAAAAAAAAAAAAAAATCATACACATTCTTATTCCAGATCCTCATTCTCATAGTACATCATTTTATAAAACCAATATGCTGAAATCTGCTTCATTGCAGATACTTTGATTGTAACAACCGTAACTCCATGAAAATACTCCTAATTGATTATAAATCAACGTTTTAAATGTTGTGTGCATTTTTCTTAAATGAGAGTCTCTGATGAACTTAGATGTTATCTGGAAGTCCGTTTTTTCTCAGTGACCCCAGCGATACCTGTAGTATTTGATCCTTAGCTGAAACATCACGACTATAGGGAATGTATTGTAATTATTATCTTTCGAAAGTAATCTTGAATTATTATGTGCTCTGTTTATTACCTGATACGTGTATAATTATATTGCAAATTAAACAATTTGAATCTTGAACCTGGTCCTTTCAATACCCGCTGTCTTCTTATTGGTCGGTAGAAAAGACCGTGGTCCAGGGCAAGAGTTTTCCTGGCAACAGTTCGAAAGTATTGTACCCAATGTATTTCAACAAGAAGCCTGGATTCAGTCTCCATTTAACACTGGAGGAAGCTTTAATGTGACAACTTTAATTTATTAGCTCTTTCAGTGCCATGTTTTGGACTGAGTGAGCACTGACTGTTGACCTAGACCATTATATTCTACGCGTGCTGGTACTTGAATCGTTTTTTTTTTTAACAAGGAATATTGCTACATATTCATTTAATAAATCAGAGAAGTTAGTTTTAAGTACTTCGACTTTAGTTGCAGTTGACAGTGAAAAGCTTAACTCGTTCAGTGACAAGTTGCTCCCCAAGCAGACAGAAGGACAATGTTGACCTGTACCATTCTTATAATCCTGCAACTGTAGGCATGCAGGTACTTGGAGGAAAGGTCTGCTTACAAAGAATAGGAAGCTTATACCGCTGTGTAATTCAAATCGCATCGACTTTTGTCTATACTGGCCTCGGAATAGGTAGGAAATTTTGTAGATCTTAACATACCTTTTGTTCAAGAAGTCTTTTGGACTGAGAAAATCACAGATTACTATGATTACTCTTCTGATATTAAGGTAGTAGTGTAGTTTGATATGGTATACATGGGTTGTGTTAACTTTGCAAAGTGTGCACAGCCTGATGGGTTGATTTCAGGCAGTGTATGTGTGTAGTGGAGCAAAAACGTTTGGGGCAGTTGCTACACAGTAATAACAGACATGAATATAATCCCTCATAGTCATAGTCTGGTAAACATGAGATGATTGGGCCCAGGTGGGTGCCAAGTGTCCCATAGGGGCTTGCGAACTATTAAGTGAAGTCCCAGAGGAATATGATAACTATTAAGGGAAGTCCCAGAGGAATATGAGCCAGTTTCCTTGCGATTTGCTTCTAGGGCCAGTCACCAGCATGAACATTTTTGGACCAGCAAGACTGGTACAACTATCTATATTTACGAGTTTTCACGTGATTTCAAATCAATTGTACAAATCCATCTGTGGTTGTTTCATAATCTATAATTAAGAGGGTTATTAAGAAGTATGTTTTTAAACAGTAATTGAGAAGGCTTGTTTCCAAACCGGTTACTCTACCAGTGTAACCATAGAGCAAAATATATGAAAACGAGAACGACATAATGATATGGGAAATGTTAAAAATGGAAATAAGAACAAAGACCATGTAGTTCGCAACTGAAAGGAAAAGGGAAAGAAGGAAAAATTACAAATTTGGAAACCAAATTAAAACCAATGGAAGAAAAATATGCAATCAATGAATCTAAAGAAATTATGGAACAAACGCACACAATTAAAAAAGTTAGAGGAAGAATAAAAAATGAAGTGCAAAAAGCAATGGTCAAAAGTAAAAATAGATGGTTTTTTAAATGGTGAAAAAGCAACATAATATTTCATTAATCTTGAGGGAAGAAATTGTAATGATAAAATAGTGAACAAGTTACTTGTCAGAAGCAAAACAGTAACAGTGCATCCGAAATTATCCAGAAGGAAAGGCTTTTTTAAGAAAAATGTATGCAAAAGTACTTTAAATGTTCACAAGGAAAATGTAGAAATACATAGACAATTTTTATGCAACATGAGACTATTCCAAAATTGCCAGAAGAAGAACAAAACACTTGTAAGGAAGATATCATGGAAGAAGAATGATCAAACACATTGAAAAGTTGCACAACAACAAATCCCCTGGTTCAGATGGCTTTCCGTCAGAATATTACAAATTATTTTGGACAGATAACAAATCTTTTTCACTAAAACCATTAAACCTAGTCTATCAAAATGATATGCTGTCCAATAGTGAAAGACAAGGCATGATCTCCTTACAATCAAAAAAGGACAAAACCACATTACAAACGAGAAACTAAATGCCAATTACATTACTAAAGCAAGACAACAAATAAGCAGCAAAATGTATAGTATTTAGAATGAAAAAAGTCCTGCCAAAATTAAGTGATGAAGACCAGACCAGTTACTTGAAGAGTAGATAATTATATAGGAAAAAATATAACTAGAATTCTGGGTATAAAAGATCATTTGACTTATGTCGTGGTGTCTATTAAGGTTTGCCCCACTCCCCGTACCTCTTTATCTTGTCTGTTGAAATATTAACAATAGCAATAAGGCAAAATTCCAACAAGGAAGGAATTAAAATAGAATTTAATGAATTTAAAATTTGTCAATATGTAGACGACACTTCGTTGACTGTAAATGGAAATTTGCTATAATGAACATATTTGCAGATTTTTGCACTCTATCGGGTTTAAACATTAACCTGAATAAAACAAAAAATTTGAGATTAAGAGCTCTTAAGGGCTGTAATTATAAAGTGGCAAATAATTTGAATTTAAAATGGACAAATACTCCACTTGAACTATTGGGAGCCACAACTGCAAAAATATTGATGCACTTGAACAATTAAACTATGGAACAAAAATCCGGAAAATTAGAAATACACTGGGCTCTTGGATAAAAGAAATCTGTCTCCTTTGGGCAAAACACTGATTATGAAATCATTAGCTATGTCACAGTTGATTTACCTTCCATCAGTCCTGATATAAAAAAAACAAGGAGAGTTAGACACTATTCTTTTCACTTAACTTTGGAACAATAAACCAGACAAAATCAGAAATTACTGATAGCACCACTTTTTCAAGGAGGTTTAGGTTTCACCCACATAGATTCACAGTTTTCAGCAAGAAATGTGCTTGGGTGAAGAGACTTGTGTCTAACTCCTTTTCCATATGAATAGAGCTGGTCGTTCCTCTTTTACCTTGTACAGATAAGTATATGTGGATATGTAACTTATATAAAAATGATGCAGTATTTGTTTTTAAGAACATGAAGAGCCTATTTTGGAGACAAGTAGTTCTCAGCTGGTGTAAATACAATTTTCATATCCCTGACGGTGTTACAGCAATTTTAAATGAAATGGTCTCGTTCAATCCTCGTATCAAGACGGATAAAAAAAGTATTTTTTACGATAGATGGTATCAAAATGGAGTAAGACATATGAGAGACTTACATGGCTCAAATGGCAGTTGGCTTACACTTGATAGTTTCAACAGGAAATTCAATTTAAATGAAGCTCTTTTAACATTCTTTGGAATTTTAACTTCAATTCCTTTAGAATGTGATTACAAATCAGAAAGAGCTTTCTCAGAAAACACATCCAGCACTTTGTTTGAAATAAACTACAAACACAGATTTATGAAGATTATTGAAACAAAAAAGGTCCCAAATTGATATATTCTACAAGTTTTCCAATTCAGTGGTTGGACAACAGAAATTCAATAATAGAAAAGTGGCAACAAAAAATCAATATAGGAGAGAATGAATGGTTTCAAAGCTTTGAAATCATTTATAATAACTATTTCCACAATTTTAAGAGAATTTAAATATAAATTTCTGCACAGATGTATTTATACAAACAACTATTTATTCAAACGCAAAATAAATGACACAAAAAAGTGAATTTTTTGCAAAATACAGGTGGATATCATAAAACATCTTTTTGGGGGACTGTGGAATCAAACAGGAATTCTGGAGTCAGCTTTACGGAATATGTAAATTTAAATTAGTGCAAATAAATAACTTTCCTGTGAGAAAAGTATTTTGGGGGACGAAACTTTAAAACCTATTTTCAATCTGTTATTTTTACTGGGAGAAAGTATATGTGAATATGAAAGAATTTTGCCTTATATTTAACTTTTCAGCAGATATGTAAATAAATCAAAGAAAAAGAAGAAAATATCCCTACAAGAAAAAGGAAAAGTAACCTGCATAAGAAAAAATGGAACCAATTTTTATAGACCTTACCAATTTATAAATGTCTGCACAGGTCTACAATTAAATAGGTCAACGTATTGTTACCATATTCATCTTTCAACTACTGTTAATAGTGCTATGACATGTATGTGTAAATATATAAAGCTCTCTCTGTGACGATCTCGTTTTGTATAACAGATGATTGCAACCACTATGTACCTATCTGCATGTAATTAATTTTGAAATAAAAGATTGTTAAAAAAGTAACCATGTGAAGCTTAACTCTTTCAGTGCCACATTTTGGACTGAGTCAGATAGTGAGATAAGCCATAGATACATAAAATCTTCATTTGACCCTGAAAATGACCTTTAACCTCAAAATGTAGCTATAAACAGATTTCTGTGTCAATTTCACTCAATTATTGATACAAATACTTAAAATGGCAATTTTTTAAAAACAATGTAGCCTAGGAATTATCATGGAAAAATTATTTGCGATATAACCAAAAATGAACTGATCTAGGGAATTCTGGTAGGAAAGGTATTCTTCCCATATATTAGGAAAGTTTCAAATTGCCTCATTTAAAACATGTCCACCATCGGATGGTGCTAAAAGAGAAGACGATTTTGAAAAAAAGGTTCACGCACATGTGAATTTGACTTATGTTGTGAAATCATATCAATTTGAAATCAGAGCCTCGTTCTCGATTATCAATCCAAGATGGCCACCAAAAAGGGTTTTACCTGCTAAGATTTTAAAATTTCCTGAAAACATCAGATTTTTGGATGATATATCATAAAAAAGGGGGCAATATCTTTGTGTTTTGCCTATTTTATATACAGATGTATGCATGTTATGTAAAACTGGAATAAACTATTGCAAAATTTCCCTGACACAATAAATTTATTTAGGCAGCCATGATTGGGATTAGAAAAGTTTCATGACGATTGACCATTAACTTCAGAAGATAGTGCCAAGTGTATTCTTAAGTAACAAAAATGGTCATTTGGCACAATTGAGAAGCTTATAATCCACTGAGGAATTAGGATTTATTTCCCCCAAAAGTCACTTCAATTATTTGTGTAAGTCCACCTTCACTTGTGATTTTCTAATCCCAATCATGGCTGCCTGAATAAATTTATTCATGTTTTTTTTCACCAACGAAGGCTTTTACCAGGATGAGTAGATAGCATAATTAAAAGTACTAGTACACAGGCACACTTTTTTGTAATTTCACCTTTTTCACTGTTATGTGACCATTTTATAATTAACTTTCCATTTTCCTCTCCTTTTATGCTATGGCTACCTGAATAAGTTTACTCTTTTTGTCAACCACCGAAGGCTTGTCCCAGGACAGGTGGATGCATTACAAGTACAAGTACGCAGGCAAGCAAGCCTGCCACACAAAGGTATTTTCTCTAGGCAATGAACGAAACGACACAGTTATGCACACTAGCTCCACCTGGGGGGGGGGGGGCTGGGGGCCCGCGGGATTCCTCAACTACAATAAAGAAGGAACGAAGCCTGCATAATTCTGATAGTGCTACGGTCTTTCAAAAAGCAATAGAATTATCAAGAGCGCAAAGTGAGTCTGTTTTTGCAGGCAAGTTTGGATGCTGTGGTTTTGAATGTGACATGGGGGAATGCTTTTGGCATAATATAGGCCCACTTTTTATCTTGAGCATGAGCAGCTTGCCTCGGTGTACTGTGGATGGAAGGGCGCCCAAAGTCTTACTAGGAAATCTATTGATTGATGGTATACATACATGCATAGGTGTATATATATATATATATATATATATATATATATATATATATATATATATATATATATATGTATGTATACCTTTCACCGACAAGAACTCGACACCTACGGCATGTTTAGTTGGCTTATGATTTTAATTGGGAAAAACTTGCACGAGGATACACTGCTGCTAGGTTTATGAGGGTAATCGATGATCAAGTGAAATATAATGGAGGTGGAGAACACTGAATGTGACACGTGGCTTCTTGGCCAAGAATATACAACACTGTTCTAAATCTTTCGGCAGATTTATTTTCTTCTGCGTAATGATCAAGGCAACATTAAAATAAATGACAAGGTTCGCCATTATTGGTTAATATTATGATAAAGAAGCCGTAATGCACACGTGTTCTAAGCTCTCTCTCTCTCTCTCTCTGAGAAATCTTTGACGACGTTAGTTTGAAAAGCAGTTTGAAAGGGAAACCCAATGAATAAGAGCACCAAAAGAGAATAAATTCAGGTCACGCATATAACCCCCCCCCCAAAAAAAGAAAAAAAATATATCGTCGACCCTCACGGTGGGAAATGTGACCATTCAACCGCCATGATACCGGGGTAATGATGGACACCCAAGTATATTGCTCATATTTTGGGGAATACAGAATAGGTACTCCACACATAATGATGGTTCCACATATCGAGCTTATTGTGTGTAATGAGAACATGACGCAGGCCTTTTAAACAACGAATCTTATTGAAATTGCCAGTTGTGGAAGACAAACATATTTTGTCATGTTTTATTTTGGGATGTGTTCAGTCTTACGGATACCCCCTTGTCAAGTGACGCTGGCCGAACCAGCACCGAAAATAATATAAATACCTCGTATTGACAGTGACAAATTGTCACCCACATGGAGGGTGTTCTTTTGGTGAAAAGCATGTTCTTGCTAACATCTCCCATTTACAACGTGGAAAGCTATACCTGGTTTCAGAAGTGATGAATTTTACTAATAACCCTTCCTGGGTATAAGAACTTTTGCTAATATATTTTAGAGTAAGGAGTAACTTATAACTCTTTTTGAGAGTACCTGTCTCAAGTTAATAGTTCTTTAAGAATAAAGTGTTGACCTAGCCTCGGAGAAAACCATACCTCATACGTACTATGTTGTCCTAAAATCGTCACAGGGTTAAATATTGAATGCTGTTGTATTATACAAATGCAGACTGCGCATCCTGATCACGTAAATACATTTAATTTCTCTAGCCAATTATTATTCTGGCTCTGTTTGACAACGAAGTCAAAAGAAAGATGTACGTAAGGCTCTTCGCAGCAAGCGTAATACTGCACCACCCTCTGGGCGGAATTGTGCGTAATGATCCACCTTCTGTTGACCGTTGACCAGTCACTGGTCACTACTTTATGCTCTGCCAAAAAGCCCATGTCCAAGCGATATCCGTCGTATGTCCAACTTCCAACCTTGAAATGACATTTCCAGCTCCATTTGACCCTCGAACAAGTCGCATGCATTTCAGTCCAAGGAATCCAGAGAACAACGCCGTGAGAGTATACAATAGCCAATTCTCCGAGACTTTGATGGAGACTGACGTCTTCACTAGAAAGGCAGGAAAGACAGAAGGAACCTATAGCAAACCGTTTGGATGTTAAATTAGAATTATAGAGTATACGTAAGTCGAATTTTAAAAATCAGTTATAATAATGATCATACTACTACAGTGTCCTTAAATCCAAATAAACTATTGTACTTATCCCTCACAAACCTTTCGATATCCTTAAATCCAAATAAACTACTGTACTTATCACTCACAAACCTTTCGAGTGCATATTTCCACGATAGTTCAAGCATGTATTACGTTTATAGTAATTAATTCATATCACGTACCACCGTTTTCATTTCTACTACCATAGTTACGTAAAGGAGGCACATGACTAGTGACGACATGACCACTATCTTGGTACAAATCATCAACATGACCACTATGTTTGTACAAATCAAGAAAATAAATGTTGATAATGCCCATGATGGGAGAGTGGAAGGACGTAGACTATAGAGACCATTTGGAATTTAGAAAATGTTATAATTGTGGAATACCTCCAAATTTTAACGAAAAGGTCACCATTGGCATCACATGACTAGGAGACCTTTCAATTATAAAGGTAAACCTTTATAATAAATGCCCGATAACTAGATCCACCTTGACGCAACTTTCATCTAAACAATAGTAACCCATGTAAATCACCATGACTAGCAGTGACTATTTGGGTCAAAGACTGCGGTAAGGTCGCTGAATAGCAAAGTGTCTATCGACGTCATATTACGTCACACTGGGTGAGCCAAAATTCCGAGAAAGGGCCATCCTCGGCGCTTTTTGCCCAGAAATGCCGAGGAAATTTGTACAAAAATCTGTTTCTCGGCATTTCTGGACAATTTTGCTGAGAAACGCCGAGGTCTGCCGCAATGCTACTCTCCCCCCGGCATTTCTAGGCAAAAATGCGAGAAACGCCGAGGTACCTTTCACCCTACTCCTTTCCTCGGCATTTCCCGGCTTTTTTGCCAAGAAATGCCGAGGTATTGACCAGAGTGAAAAGCATATCGGATTAAATCTGACTTTTTTAAGTGAAAGAAGAGCTTACCCAGATGAGAAAGGGGTTGGTCCCATAGGAGATAATTTATTTATATGCAGCAAACCTAAATGTGACAAGAACCTGTATCAGAACTTTCTTTGGAAGAGTCAATTCATTTCAGTAACGTAACAGAAAAAGTTCACGCCAGGCCAGAATCGAACGAGACGAGTTCTCCAGAACGTCAGAGGTAATGTTTTTAACTTCGCAACAGTTGGTACATTACCGTTGGGACATCACAAGAACGTGATAGGAATCTAGAGACCAGGACTGGTTGCCATGCTCTCACGCGACATATGCTTTATCTTGCCAGGTTATTTCCCATGCATATTCAAACACATGATGTCAAAATTATAATTGTGTACACAGGTGTAAGTATGGATTTAGTGGTGGTAAAAGTCAGACACAGTTGCTGCCATATACCTATTGTACAGGACCAAATCAGGACGCCACAACTTGGTCACAGGTACACGAACAACCTTAATACCACCATACTTTGCCGGATCCCACCCAAGGTGGTTATCTGTCCAATTCTGGAAAAGACAATGTGTCATGGTAAGTTGTCAAATGCAAAAGCCAAACCAAAAACAAAAAACAAAAACAAAAAAAACAAGAACAGCAACAGCAAAAAAAAAAAAAACAACAACAACAAACAAACAAAAAAGAAAGAAAGAAAAAAAAACACAGAACAAAAACAAAAAAACAAAAAAAAAAAAACCAAACCAACAAAAACCAACAAACAAACAATAAAAATGATCAAAAAGGAAAAAGGAAACAAACTAAACAAAATAAGCAAACAGACAAACAAACTAAGAACCCTCTGGTACGATAAGTTCACAATTCTAGGAGCAAAAGAACACCGATGAAAGGACATGCAGGAAAGTTGCTATAGGACCTGAATATTTCCTGTAACATTGACTTCTACAGGGTATAACCAAACACGTCTGGCAAGTCTCGTGACGATGTGCCTTTTCGGTTGCAACAAGTTTGTTTAAAATAATTTTTAAAGTTCATGTTTAATTTTTGGAAATGATCACACCTGTAACAAATTCAGCTTACCAATTCTAATATTTTATAAAATTTAAAATGCATAAAACTACACCAGTACGACAATTGAAAGAAGAATCGCCCTAGGACCAACAAAAGATTCAACATCAAAGATGCTGGCCTGACGTTTGCCAATGTCGATCTAAAGGCATGATGAACTTACAAGTTTCCACCAAGTCAGGAATTTTGCGTCACCAGTGTTGGTGTCCAAGTGCTTGATTCGTACAAGATATATCCCAAGGTTCACTTTGATCGTGTCATTAACACTTTTCACAGGGATAGTATAGCGCTGTGCTTCCTTATAGGACTTCAAGATGTGTTGCACCAGTTCCTCCTCCTTGTTGGCTGATGTCTAAAAAAGTATTAAAAAAATTCATTGGTTAAGATGGAAATATTCATGCGTGATCCGTTCCGAGTTCCAGGTCCTGCTGTGGGTGCAATGGATTCCTTATGTTGCATTGTGTTCGGCCATTGTGGGACCTGAATGGGACACACCAGCCACTTTCCTTGCCTGTGAATGCCTTTATAACAACAACAACAACAACAACAACAACAACAACAACAACAACAACAACAACAACAACAACAACATAATGGGGGTTTATCCTATGTATCCAAGTAACGTTAACAACAATAAACACTATTACAAGAACATTGTCGAGGCGGGGTACCCCCATGTTGGAAGTTAATGGTATTTGCGCGGGAAAAACCCTAGTTATAGTCCTCCCAGCATTAGAAAAGCCTCTCAGGACACAAAATTGGATTAGGATAGGTATAAAAATATACATATGTATCTCCAAAAAGTACCACGAGAAACCACCGATGTGCATGTTTTGTTTAAGGTTCTCGGGTGACTTGTAAGTCAGCTGAACTTTAAGAATGGTCGGTCGTCCAACGGCTCTCCGTCCGTACGTCCGTACGTCCATACACAATTCATACTCTTAATATAAAAAATAATATCCGGACCCACGGCAGACCTGGTGGGAATGTACCTTGCGCGAGTCCTATCAAGTTTCTTCAAATGGTCATGTTTCACAACATGACTACGAATCCCGAGTTGGCAGAAGGGCCCCGAATATGGAACAACATGGCTAAGGATTGAGTTGTAAATAGAGTGCCGTACTGCTGTAAATAACCAGTCTTTTGTGAACTTGTGATGTGATATTGTGATCGTACTGCTGCAGTATTGTATATAGACAATGTTTTGCCATGGCATCCAATGATTGTAAATATATATAAATTTCAGTGTGTGTGGTGTTATTAAATTGTTGAACTTTACGCAACTCTTATTGGTCTTGATGTGTATGAAAGTGAACAATTGACGCGTGGGGTTTCTGAAAGTCTTGCGTGAAACTGCAGAACTTAACAGAATGAAGGTCTCCAAACATGAGAATGGTGAATGTGAAAAATGCCCAGAAACTGAACTTCTAGCATTGACGCTGCCTATATTTAAAGTCCCGAATAAGAAATTTAGATATCTATTATTGTGAGCGTGTCCGGGGAACCTGCCTGAAGCTGAGAACCTGAGCGCTAAACGCTAGCAAAACTTAAGCTGATCATTTTGCCGACTTTGCGGAGAAGCAAACCCCTGGCACGTCACAATATGTTGAGCAAGTGGCGATATTTATCCCTTTCCAACAGATTTTCTCGTGTATTTTTCCTACTTTTGACCATTCGCAGAGATTAGGATTAAACCGGGCGGAAGTGTGCCTTGTGGAAGGGGAAAGAAATCTGTTCACCAGATGCACATGGTGATATTCCCTATTTGGGATTTTTAATGAATACTCCAACTCACGAACTTGTAGGAAAATGCATACATTTCTGTTAAATATTAAGCAGTCAATGGAGACTGGATTGGCAATTATACATTTTTGACTTCTCCAAAGCCATTGACTAGACTCACTTGAAAGTTGATGGGGTTACACTTAGGGTGGCTTCCCAGCACCTTTGTTCAAATGGCCAGGCTCCATTCTATTTTTGTGATTTTTGTGCATGTTTTGGCAAAGTCTGAGGAAAACCTCTCCTCTGGACCGCTTTGGCCCATTGCTTCAACAATGAATATTTCTGGGTATCACAAGAGCATTATTTGTCTTCCAGGTGGCACTGGAATATTTTTCTATTTTTAAAAACAAATTTGTGTGATTAAGAAAGCCGTCTCCGAAACAGCTCGGCCAATTGCTTCGAAAGTGCATAGGAACACTTCATCGATAAAATCTGTCCTTGATCAGACATATTCCTTGAGAAAAAAAAAAATAGTTGGGGGTGTTTTGTTATTTCTAATACTATTGCACGACCTAAAGAAAATTTATTTATGTCTGTTTTTTTCCTTTAGGAAAACATTAATCCCGCACCAAATTTCAAATGCGGCCCTGAGGAACAAAATTTAATATGAGCACATACCAAATGATGTGGCCCAATAAGTACAAACTAATACTTCGTATATGTTTCCATACATCACTGAAATATTGTTTCACCTAAAACTTAGCAAAAAAATGCTTTTTTGTTCGTACCCTTTAGAAACCAGGAGCGACAATGAACGTTAAAAAATCCTAGGGATTAATTTGAAATTTCATTTTTTAAGGCAATTTGCCACAAAAAAAAAAAAAAAAAGCCAGGACGTACTGCACATAAATTTGGGTTCTGTATAGCTACGTTTTTTCACAAAATGTTAACTGTCGTGGAAAAATAGTTTGAAGAAGGCAAACGTCCATTGTGCACACACATTTGGCAGCGTACCACAGTTGTGATTAGCTAATTGAGGATCCAAACGGAGATAGTGTGTAAATTGACACATACAGTGTTTTCAAGACACTGTAACATGTATCTGGATAGAGAACGCTACAAAACAGTTCCTTAAACACAAAAATTTACCATTCATGTTCATGCGGGAGCATACTCTACCACGTCACGTGAAAACTAACTTTGCTTGATGGGGAAGGGGAAATATGTCACACACGCACACACACACACACACACACACACACACACAGCACAATTCATACGCCTTGTAAAAGGTGGTAGCCAGGTGTAGTGTCGTATTTGACCTTTTGAAAAATAATTCTAAGTTGCTGGTATCCCCCTTAAAATTCTGGCTAGTTTTCGGACTTCATTGGGAATTGTTTGGAATCTGCCAAATATTTAAAAGTTTGTCCCCAAGTAAATGGCTCTCAGTGTTGCCAACCTGCCAAACTAAAAATCTGGGAGGGGAAAAGTAAAATTCCGGGATATTGCTAAATTAATTTGAAATATAGAAGGATGATATTGATGAAATTCAAGACGGTGGCTTGAAATTGTCAAAAATCTGCAGTTTTTATTAATTAATGCCGACCTAGAACTCTGGGAGCCTCTCGCGTAATCCGGGCGGGTTGGCAACACTGCCAGACTGGAAATTGCCTCAGGGAAATATAGAGAAATTAATCATTCTGTTTGCGATTTGGTAATAAGCGCCGTCATTTTGATTACAAAGCAATAAGCGGATCGCAGAGCAGTTACGGAGGAAAATAGTTTAAGATTGTTGCAAAAATATAAACAAAAAAAAACTCAACAGAAAATATCTAAATTATTAGAGCATGGTGATTTGTTGAGGAAATTCAGCAGAGATGCGACCAAGGCACATGCCCACCAAACTTCAACTGGTTGATTGTTTTGGGAGAGAACTCGAAATTTTGAATAACCATTGCAATCACCCATTTACTCACATAGTAATCAATAGCACTATACGTGTTAACCGACAAGTTCCGGAATGGAACAAAAAATCGTTAAGAGGAAGGGATTGATAGTAAAACCCTATAATGACCAAATTTGTTAGACCCTTTCACAAAGTACATTTCCACGAGCTTTCAGCATAATCTGAGGTACTTTTTTGCAGAAGTGAAAAGTAGCAGAAACGGACAAAGATTCCTAAAAAAAGAAAAACAGCAACACCTATTGAACAAATATGGATATCTACATTCCCAAAAGGCTCATTATGCAATTGTGCAAGCGATTTTCGAGACAATTTTTAAGATTTCGCCAAAACATTAACAGAAAAATATCACTGGAGTATGATCATTTGGTTAACCATAGTAGAGACCTACCCAAGATATATGCCGACAAGTTGGAAGTGGATATGAAGGGTAGATTTTGAACACAGTCAGGCCCACATGCGTGTTTCTGGGTCAACATAGTTAAGGGCTCTTACTAGGGCCTCGGTTTGGCATCGGGAGTGCCCATGTGACCATACACAAGCATGTGGGCCCGACTAATAGTATGGCATGCCAATTAATTAACATACTAGTAGGGTAATGTCTCAAGCGTGAGGAAATAAATGTTGTGTGGGCAAAAGGATGTACTGCAACCACTGAAGTATTTGTTAAGTTTACCACTGAAATGAGATAGATATACAGGCTGCCACTTAATGTCATATTTCACTTGCCACTAAATTGAAACGAAACACATTTTTGCTAAATCCCTGAAATTATTACTTGTTAATTCTGTGATTAGGAAATGTAGTTAACATGTGGAACTTCAGAAGACGAATACATGCATATAATTATATGCTTCTACAGGTAAGCCTCAGTGGTAGAATTTTGTATTTCATTTATCAATGACTCACACAGTTAGGGATCACTATTCACTCAGTGTCAAGATCTTTTTTATTTATAGGTGTCTGCTATCCTTGATTGGGTTATCATTTTAAGTTTACTTGATATATTTTACAGTGAAACTTCTCTTGTAAGACCAACCCTAGGGATGACCAAATTGTGGTGTCTCAAGACAGGTGGTCTCTCATAGGAGGTGAAAATAACGAGAGAAGTACTGAGCAAAGTATGTTGAAAATGTGGTCTTTCAAGGAAGGTGGTCTCTCAAGGCAGGAAAACAATGTATTTGTGTGGGGGTGGGGTATAGCTTGGTTTTATCGAGTTATAGTGTAATCAAAGGAAGCAAGGACACCTGCAGATGTACAGACTTGCAACGATTTTTTTTGCTTGTGTCAGGTGATTTACCTGACAATAGCCTTTTTGGTGGTTTTTCTTTGTTAGCATGTGGTGAATTATGTCATGATGCTTTTACCCTGCAATACAATGTTTTCACACTTAAATTATAAAAACCCTCAGATAAATTCCATGAAGAACCATCAGCACGATGGCATCTGTTTACCAGTATCCATGACACTTAGAACCAGTTGCTCATGTAAGCCAATCAGATTGCCCGATTTGGGTCATGTGACCCTCCCCTTTAACTTTTATATCACATATTTTATTGTGAATTTCTGCTGCAAACCAACTATTTCGTTGTTTGTATTGCTCTCTCCTAAGGATCAGAGTTGAATATATATAGTTTTGAGGATTATACAGACATTAACAGTTAAAGAGTACAGCAAAAAAGTTGAGCCCCAACACAGTGTAAGCCTAAATCTGACCCATGAAAGCTTGTCTGCAACGTGCTTTTCATTCAAGATGGAAACATGACTGTGACTGCGGAGTCAGTTACACATCTGGATGTAATTGCTGACCACAAATATGCACCAGTGGGTCATGTAACCCAGGGGGATAGGGCTGGAAGGCGATGAATGAGGGACAGTTCACTTTCCAGATTTTCTGTTGGGGAGGGGGGTAGGTTAAACTCGAATATCTTTAATTGGAGTCAGCACACACAAGTGACTCTTACGTATGTGTTAGATGTGTTCGTGGTCCATGTTTTAAAATATTTCTGAGCCATTTATTTTCAGTCTTAATGTGATTTTAGCTAATTTTTGCTGATGGGGGCCTGTCCCCTGTTGAAATGAGGGTGGGGTCGGATTTCTTGTTGCATCCATGTAGGGGTGGGCCAAAATAGCCTTTAACCCTAATTTTATGAAAGTAGACTTGTCCTCCAGTGCAGAAATACCATACATGGTGATTCCATGTCAAGATCTATAAGGGGTGTACGTCTCCAGAAAGTGACCACACCTCATTAGAAATATGGAAAAATGAGGTCATCTCAGACTCTCTTGTTCATCAAGCTAACAGGTGGGCTGAGTGCAAAGGGGATATCATTTATGGGCACAGTAGATATCTAAGTCTCCAAATCTGTAAGGGATAAGGGTTTCAAGGAAAGACTCCAGCAAGTTTAGCTAATTTGAAAGTAGGACACAGTGGAATTTTTAGGGAGTACCCCTTAAAAGTGAATGTTTGAGCTGCCTCTCATTGAGCCTATGGGCTGACTCTATGGATATTTTACAGATGCAATGGGCATATCAACTCTAAAAAAGCATCAGACATTCACAATTGATGCTTTCATTTGGTAAATTACGGATAATATACAAACATAAAATACTGAGGCATGAAAGATGCATACGTTGTTTTTGTGTCCGCCATATTGGATTTTTCTGGATGCTGATTGGCTGGCTCGGTATGGATACACTTCGATACCGAGGATGTTCACTGTAAGTGTAGACTCATTATGGGGATGTGTGTGTGTGTGTGACTGACAGTTGAAATGTGAATAACCAGTACAGTCCTCATTGACTTACATAGTAATCAATAGGAATGTATGAACCAACCGAGAAACTTCCGAATTGAAAATCAGGGATCCACAGAATCACCACCTAGTGAACAATTTGTTTGATCTTTCTACAAGGTCTTAAAATTTTCGCCAAGTTTCAGTGCAATATGAGACACGGCTTATGAGAAGTTGAAAAATTTGTGGCACAAAATAAATCGTAAAAAACAATAAAATAAAACAAATTAAGGACTAGCAGTCCCCAGAAATATCCCCTTGCAAATTCAAAGGAATTGACTAAGCAGTTTGGGGTATTTTTTTCAAGAGTTTGTCAAAAATGAAAAACGTTTATAAAAAAAATCCAAAATCCGCCTTAGTGTGACTATTTCAACAAATTTGGTAGATACCCACCCAAGTTACATTCCCTTCAAGCCTGAAGTAGATCAGGCTGACTGATTTGGGGAAGTCAAAATGGGAATTGTGGACGGGCGGATGGACAAACGGTCGACGGGGTGACGGACCATTATTTCGGCTCAACTGACTGGCAAGTCAGCAGGAATCGGGAATCAAGATCATTTTGTTGGGTCAAAAAACATACTTTATGAGGCAAAAATCATTATGTGTTATTATGTAAATAGAAAAGTCAAGTATAATGATCGAGGAGACCCTCATTAAAACAAATTTATATCGCTATCATGAGGACCACCTCCGAACAAATAGTAACAATTACTCTCATATGGCTGAATCTTATAATGAAAATACTTTGTTTTAATTATTAAGTTTTTATGTCTAAATTGCAAATATATTTTATACATTTCAAATCTATGGTCCCCGGTGGGCACATATATATCAATTGGGAATAACAAAAGCTTCGTGGGAATTATTAATATACATATTTAGCAGAGGCGAAAAACCGATGCATTCAGGCGTGGTCAGTATTTTTGTTTTTGTTTTTTTTTTTGTTCTTTTTTGTTTGTTTCTTGTTTTCTTTTTTTTTTTTTTTTTTTTGTTTGTTGTTTTTTTTTTTCATTTCTACAATTTTTGCGCGTGAGCACTAACATTTGGAACGCAAGATTTCAATAAAGGAAAATGTGTCCCATCGGCCTTGGGTCTACGTGGGTGTGCGTGTAGCGATTACACGTCACTGGAACATCATGCACAGCCAATGGCCTTAAAGTACGAAATGATGAGGAGTTAAGGTCCACCGCCGGATGTTCGGGCGGAGGGTGACTGGCTTTGGCCATTTATTATCCATACTTTCTTTTTACTGTTTCAGAAAGAAAAAAACACTCCTTTTGATTTGGATCCGATTGAGCACTGTGCACAATGCCACGGGCCGTTTTGGATAATGTATAGAGATGGGTCATACAAGGCAAAATCTCGGGTAACTGATTCGACGATTTAAATGTTGTCATCTTGATATATCAAAATTCAGCGGACACTTTATAAGCAGAATATTACCCACCCACCCCTTCCGTCAGCAATTTCCTCTGCAGCATGGCAAACTGTCAGGAGGCGGTCAGCGCTCAGAGCACGTCCAAGGAAGATCATTTTTACTAGAAAAGCGTCTTAGATATATTTCACCTGTCCTGATTAAAGAGTTTTCTTTCTTTCTTTCTTTCTTTCTTTCTTTCTTTCTTTCTTTCTTTCTTTCTTTCTTTCTTTCTTTCTTTCTTTCTTTCTATTTTTCTTTCTTTCTTTCTTTCTTTCTTTCATTCTTTCTTTCTTTCTTTCTCTCTCTCTTTCTTTCTTTTTTCTCTCTCTCTCTTTCTATCTATCTATCTATCTATCTATCTATCTATCTATCTATCTATCTATCAGAATTTGTATACAGGAATGCAGCGTGTTTGCCTCCTGAGCACAACAAGCATTGTGTTGTTCGGATTGCGTATGAAATGGAGAATGCAAAGAGCTGAAACTGTTATGCTTGAAAATCACAACAAAAACACGGATGGATAGTTGCGTTTCAGTGGGAATTATCTGTTTCATTTATTTGTTGTTTTTAAATTTGGCTTTTCATGAAACTATGTGCGTTTATCTCAGAGAAGAGAAGTATCTACGTAAGGTGCATGTTTCCGTTATAAAATCCCAATGTGACGGAAATTGTGAGCGTTGCAGGAAAAGTACCTAACTTCTTTCAGTTTCATTTGAATGAACATTCTTTACGTATCATCGGCTGTAAATGTCCCTATTTGGTTTCTCTGTTGTATCGAAGCTGAAATATTATCATGTCTAACTCGGATAATGGTGACTTTGAAAACAACTATGTCGATTCCATGATGTATTAATCCAGGTTTACTATTATGCGTAGATCTGCATCTACGTGTGTGCATGTGTGTGACCACTGCAACGGATACGATCCCCAAATCTGAAGTTAATCCTACAGCCTGTTAAAGTGACGGCTGTGATTATATGAAAACTTTCTCTTGTTTGGTTAAAAATCCCTAGCATGAAGTGCAAAACCTACTGAGAGAGGCATGTTCGGGCACAGGTTCCGAAACATGTTCTGTGTAGCTACCCGCTGAAGACTCTGAAATTTATTTGAGGTAATGCAGCGTGTGTCAAAATTCTACAGCATAACGGGACAACAGTACCTCCAGTTTGTACAGGTTAGACAGTGACAGGTTAGCTTTTGGCGTGTAGAGGGTTCGGAACTACGGAATAGGGTAATGACTACCAGGATGTGGATCTGGACGAAACGACACAAATACAATCCATGTAAACATACGTACATACATACATGCATACATACATACATACATACATACATACATACATACATATATGTATATGGAAGCAGATATTTATTTTGGGAAAATAGATAGTTTGTCTACATATAGAAGTACACTAAAAGATTTTGGATTCAAACTTGTAATGTTTATGACCATTACCGTCCAAAACGTTTTTGTATTGATTCATGACTTTTTATATATATATTTTTCACTACCAAGTACTTTTATTTTGAAAGTGTTCTGCATTGACTACTTTTTTAAAGCCATTCCCAAACATGCGCCCCCTAATGCTACATTGCCCAGTACCCTCTTGTGTTGGAGATACAGGTTGGTATTTTCTATAAACCTGTTTCTAATCTTGATATCTATAAATATATCAATTATCAGTCATTAATCAGTTCTTTAGTGACAAGACAAGTTAATTTTGATGTGCAAACGTATTGTTCTTTTCTTCCCGGAAGTGAATATTTTTGTGGTTTGCCTGCCTCTTGCTCTAGAGACTTACCAGACTATTTGGCACTATGGCACCCATGTGTCTCTGGTGAGAGTACGACTCAGCAATAACTTTGCACGGGCCCCACCCGCGCCAAGGAAGGCTGGTGACCAAAAGCATGTCATCGTGACTGACCTTACAAATCCCAGCAAAAAAATTTTCTAGCAACGATAAATTTCGATAAAAACGCTAAGGCAGGTGACAGATTACACCCGGGCGCTTTGGATGATTACGGGGAGAAAGAATTAAACTTATCATAAGTTAGAAACGGCGAAGGTGTTGTAGATGATTGTTCTACATTTAGTTTCTTCTCTTTGGCGTGTTCTATCAAACTTCATAATAGTACCTGTCCAGATGAAAACACTCCTTTGGGTACGATTGATATGCAGAGAAACTGATAATGTGAAGGTGCACCCTTGCAAAGAACACAAACGAACATATATTTGGCCTTTTGTTTGAAAACTATATGTTTGTTTGTTTGTTTTCTTATTTATGTAAATTTATAGTAGATATTTAATATTTACCACTTAGTGATATACTGAAGTCCCGTAATCAAATTCTCTGTAGTTTTAATATCAAATCCTCAAATGGATTGCGATGACAATGTGGAATGAATGTATATCACAGAAAGAACGTAAGAAATGTACTTACCTGTTGCATCAATACTATATACAGAAAACATAAACTTAAGATCCAATCTCGAGCCATCTTGCGCCTGGTGGTTTGGGGAGCTTGTCTGACGGGCAGAAGGCTTGAGGTGTACTTATATAGTTCTTAGTGTGACATATGGGCACTTATGGTTCCACGGCATTAATTATGCCTGTGCTGATGTAACATGATAGGAGAGTGCCAATAGATGAGGCCTAGGGATGCAAGGGGCTGTATTTTAAAAAAAGTTGCTACCAGAAAGGCAGATGTCAACTTGATAGTGGAAAACAATGCATACTTTGACCCGACATGAATATTATGAAGGTATGCGCTAGCACCAGTATACACAGTGGTTCAGCTGGAGCCAACACTGTGTGCACGCAATGATATTGCAAGTAGTACTACGCAGAGCTGGTTGCCATGGCAGTTTGCTGAAAATAATTCCCATTCATGCCCATGTTTTCTGGTGTTTATTTGATGTAAAAACTTCTTATAAACATTTTGGTGTATAAAACATATATGTTTGTAATCCATTGAGTGAACTAGAAGGTGGTAGCTCTGTTCGTCTGTTTCCACAGGTTGAATTACTGGCGTGAAACCATAATACTGGCAAGGCCAGGCAACACGGTAACAGGTAGGACCAAAGCTACGTAATGCTATCAGTTGTAGTTCATTCAAGGACTGACCGTGAATGAAAGAGAAGACAAAATCAACATTTGTACAGTATATACATTTTAATAAGCGCAGTTCCATACCACTTATCACTATATACAGCATGAGCACAGCCAGTGACAGGCACGTGGGAGTGTGTAGGGCGTGTGCTCTTAACAACACAGACCACTCTTAAGCTTGCACTATAGAATTAATGCGCAAAGTTTCCGGGTCCGATGAAGTGCCACTGAAAAGTTAGCATGGTACATGCATTCAGTGATCTCCAGCAGATACTATTTCAGACGGAGACCATTGTGTGTGAAATTGATACCTACAATATTTTTGCTGTCAGATGCTTACGTTTTTTTAATTGAACCTTGCATCAGGTGAAATTAATTAATACATTAAACATATGGTTCTATGTTGTCAATTTGTCTTTAATTTGTCTGGTGACCACCAGGTGTCATTTTTGTACAGCCGTAAAAAGAATTCTGCCGCAAACTTTTGTAATTTGATTAAAATATAGTGCCTGGGACATAATCCATTCAAAGATTGCATTTTCCATACAGGTAGGGTGCTGGGTGATTGCATACTTTTACATATATATATATATATATATATATATATATATATATATATATATATATATATATATATATATATATATATATATATATATATGTGTGTGTGTGTGTGTGTGTGTGTGTGTGTGTCTGTGTCTGTGTCTGTGTGTGTGTCTGTGTCTGTGTGTGTGTGTCTGTGTGTGTTATGTCATAATTAAAATACCATAGGGTTGTTAAAGTACTGGAAGTACTGATTATGTGTTGACGTGTCAGTCAGGTATCATATTGTCACAATATTGTGACACACACAATATACACATGGGCTATATGGTTCACACTCAAATACACCAACAGGTGATCATCGTATGTCACAGGTAATGCAGCTGGTTAAATGACTGCACCAGTACTGTCATTGGGTGTTGCTGTGCTGTACATTCACAGTCTGTTAAAATAATTCTGGTCACTGGGCAGAGAGTGGGTGGGGGATATCATATTCAATCAGCTGTCCTCCCAACTGGGATTAGTGACAATGTTCTGACTTTTTGTTCCAGAAAAGCACACAAAGGTTAATTCAATTCACACATCACTTTCAAGATCCAATCGCTCAAGAATTATTCTAAAGACCTGCTAGTTCAGAATCTTGAGGCGGAGGACTGGTCTAGTGTACCATCTTGCTCGGATGTAGACAGTGCTTGGCATGTGTTTAAACTTCCTATGTTTCTGTCCTTGATAAATTGGCTCCTATCAAAGAAACTCGTGTCGAATAAAGAACTCAGCCATGGATGACAAATGAAATTTTAGACTGTATCAGAGAGAGAGACCGAAATTTACTTCTTTTTAGGAAGACAGGTGAATTTTATAATGCTTTTAAACCAATTTGAAACATGGTACAAAGAAAAGTTATGGTAGCAAAAAGTAACTATATCGAGGACAAAGTCCTAGAAAATCTTGGCAATTCGAAAAAAACCGTGGAAATATCTTAAACTTCTTGGTTATGCAAATAACAAAGAAGAAAATCCTAGAATATGCCTCCGGGATAATAACGATATTGTCTTCGAAAATTCCAGCATAGCCCAGCAGTTTAACGACTTGTTTACTAACATTGCCTCAGGTTTAGTTGAGAAATTGCCAGTCGCCTCTAAACTGTTTGACAGTGATCGTGTTGATATTATCTATATCTCGAAAGGAGTTCAAACGGAATCCTTTTCATTCACCAGTATACAAGTACAAGACATCCCAAAATTGTTAGACAAACTCAAATGTAAGAGCACTGGGCTGGACAATATTCTCGCTAAATTTTTGAAGGAGGGTAAAGCAATAATTGCTCTACCCCTTTCACACATCGTTAATCTGTCCCTTTCAACGGGCTCTGTATCGAATGAACTGAAGTCAGCTTAACTTATTCCCTTACACAAGAAACATAGTCGCAATGATCCAGGTAATAATAGACCTGTTTCAATATTGTGCATCTTCTCAAAAATTCTGGAAAAGATTGTTAATTCTCAACTAGAGACATATCTGTCCAAGTCCAATATTCTGTATGATTTTCAGTCTGGCTTCAGACGCAACTATTCAACAGAATCATGTCTTATTCATTGGACGGATTATGTAAGAATGAATATGGACAAAGGCCTTTACACAGGGATGGTCCTGCTTGACCTCCAGAAAGCTTTTGATACAGTAAACCATGGTTTACTGTGTCGAAAGCTTAAATCTATCGGCTTAGACTCTGCATCAGTCACTTGGTTTCATTCCTATTTATCTGATCGCTCACAGGTTGTTAATTACAAAGGTGCTATTTCTAAAGCAAATACAGTCACTTGTGGCTTGCCACAAGGTTCCTTACTAGGGCCACTGTTATTCTTAATATATGTAAATGACATGCTCTTGGGTGTCAACTGCAAACTTCTTCTTTCCGCAGATGACTCAGCCTTACTAGTCTCTGCCAAATCCATTCACGAAATAGAACATACTCTTTCTTCTGAACTTCACTCCCTAAACCAATGGTCGATTGATAAGAAGCTGTGTCTTCATTTGGGCAGAACGGAACCAATTTTGTTCGGCACAAAACCTAAAATTAAGAAAAATTCGTCTCTCAAAATCACATGCAATAATCAAGAAATAAAATCATCCTCTAAGGTCAAATATCTGGGAATGATGCTGGACCAGAATGTTTCTGGAGAACTTCATGCAGAATCAGTTTTTAATAAAATCACCTCTAAACTCAAATTTTTGTATGGGCAAGGATTGGGAATGAGCACAAGAACAAGGAAACTTCTGTGCTAAGCGGTAATCCAACCTTTGACAACGTGTGTGCGGCTTGGCACGGCACTGTGACCTTGAAAACAAAACACAAATTCCAGGTTTGTCAAAACAAATTGATTCGTTTTATTAATAAATGGCAGGCAAGAACCCATATTGGCGCTGAACACATTTTCGATTTAGGATGGCTGGATGTTTCTAGCCGAGTTGAACAAAACAAACTGAAATACATGTTTAAAATAGTGAGGGGCAGCTGTTCAGATTATATGAAAGGAAATATGGTCCGCACCGGGGACGTTCACAACCATTTTACTCGCTCAAGCTTGGATTCCCTGGTGGTCCCAGGAGTTGGAGGGCCTGGACTGTAATCATTCCTATATTCTTCTATCAAACTGTGGAATCAGTTGCCTTCAGAAATTAAATCCAAGGACTCGATCCTTACCTTTAAACCTGCAGTGATGAAACATTATGCTGTCCAGATAATACAATAAATTCTAATTAATTTATATTTAAATATATCAAAATAAGCATATCTGTGATATTCATAGTTTGTTGGTTCATCCAAACTCACTATTCCGAGCCACCCAGTCTTGGAACTGCCAGGGACCACAATGGAAAGAAGTCTTAACGGTTTTATTGTGTATATATCCCGAGTCGTCATCATTTCATGAAAGCTTGGATGATTCACCTGTATTTGTTTGACTCTAAACTCCTTTTCTAAGATATTTTACTCTGTGTATTTATATTTTATGATGATTGCCTGAATAAAATAAAATCAAATCATTCAACTTGGACAGTCTTTTAAGATTGCACAGTCTTGTACGTAAGATGTGGCGGCGTTTTATTCTGTTGATTCTGCGATGGTACCTGCAATAGTAGAGTTCTCTGTTGATGAGTTTCACAAACTAAGAGTATATTGTTTTTATGTAACTGGAACGCTCAACCTTTTACGAGCTTTTAACAGTGAAATTACACGGCCCATTGCATGGCTGTACATGGCTCTGTGGGCTCTGCCATCTACGTTTTTAACACATGATTTATATTTGGGCACATGCTTCACAGTCCTGAGGTATAGTGCCTCAACTTTATTGATATTAAGACCAAACCGCTGGTGCTTCAAGCTTCCTGCTGAAAGTTTGTAATCTACAAAATCTTGTAGCCGTTTTTTTTTCTTCTTTGGTGGGATTGAGGGTCCTCATGCCTGTGTTGTGGCCCTTACCCTTACAAAACAGTGACTTTCTCTTACATTGATTATGTTCACAGCTCAGACAGTTCACCATGTTTTGTCTTGCTTGGTCTGCAGCTTGATAAAACTTGTGTGTTGACGTACCATACTTTTTAATGCAAGCGTCAATTCAGTCTGACACCTTGTCACTAGCTTGTATGCCAGATATGAACGATTGCAGTTGAAACTTCTGTCGGTGGCTTTTCCAACAAGTTGCGTACTGATGTAGCATTTTTTTGTCTGACAGTGTGAGACGTACACAGTACATCTAAACTGTTCAGAAGCTGTCTTAATTTTGGCATACCCATCACTTATAACACGGGTCACGCTTAGACCACTTTTTTTCAATGTTTTTGACACTGCCTTTGACCCGCTGCTGTCAATGGCAGCTGTCTCCTCCATGTTGGCATATTTTCCAATTTTAGAGAAAGTCTGCTGTGCAAGCGCAAGGCCAGTTTCAGCATCAATCATGAGTGTATGTGACTGAGTTCCAGTCTGGTACATACTTCTGCCTTTGGGTGGATTGTTGTACACTGTGTCTGTCATTACTTGAAGCTCGCTGCCTCGCGCATCCATCAGCAGCCTCTGGTTTTGATCCATCTGCTCTGTGTTCAGGGTTGTGTAGTTCACAGAGCACGTGTCCACCAAAGCCTGCAGTGTCTTTGCATTTGGAGCATGACAGTCCAGGGTTGCAAACATAAGTCTGGTGTCCTCAATGCTGATGCAACTTTTCATCAAGAAGGTTCCCAGCCGCAGATTAATTGATGCTGGGGCCCGTCCAGGTCGTGGCCTCTTGTACACTTTGTACAACCTGTGCGTCCGTCTAAATTTACACTGGTACAACACACTGTCACTGTTGGACCGAGACCAAACTTCACAACATTGCAAATTTTAATGCAGGCTGCATGGCTTGAATTGTGCTCATTGACACACTCTGTCAATAGGTTTGCCAGACTGCCAATGTCTTCTATTCTGTTACCCCAGTCACCTGGACTGGTGTCAGCATCTTGGTCCCTTAGCCATAGTGGCGGGAGGCATCTCGTTGAAGCTGCACGGGCCTGTAACATTGGTGCTCTGTGGTATCTTGTTTGCCTGGTTTGTTGGAAACCATGAACAACAGTGGGTCCAACAGAAGTCTGCTTGTCACCATTGGCTGTGTTGTGTGGCCTCTTTCCCCCATGAACGACTTTCTTCAGGTTATTGTAGCTGTTTTTTCTTAGTGTTGCACTGCGCCTCTTAGAACCTTTCCTTCTAACATAACCCATGTTAAAATTTGCTGCTCTAGACACTCTGACACACTTGTATATTACTTCTCAACTTGTTCAAGACTGTTCAAATGCGGCAGAAACAGGATGTTAAAGCATGGCAGGCCCCTATGCTGAAGAGAGGCTGATGTCCCAAGGCTTGCAGCAAGTACCCCACAAGCACATAATTCGGCTGGGGTTAACGGGGGGGGGGGGTATTCAAAGTGATAATTCGCCATGTTGTGGATTACAAACTTTGTGCAGCTGGTATTTGTATTGAGGTAGACAACATTGTCAACTTTATTAACACATTTGCATATGGGCATGAATGGGAATTACTTTTTTGCTATTAGATCCAGCGACCTGGCATCCAAATTTTGTCATTCTTGTTAACCAAAACACTGCTGTAACATCTCATTTTTACCCTAGCATGAAAAATTTGTATGTGTTACTGTAAGTTTTATTTGTTTCATATTGGGAAATACTGTTTTCATCAGTTCGGGTGGAAAAATCAGCAGGTTTCTAACTTTTTCTGTAGAATTAAGGTTCGACGGGGGTAATTATGCCTGCCCTTAGGTGACATGGTTGGAGAGTGCCAGTAAAATATGAGGCCTAGGGATGCAACGGCCTGTATTTGAAAAAATGCTACCAGAAAGGCAGATTTTGGCTTCATAGTGGAAAACAATGTATACTTTGAGCTGACATGAATATTATGAAGGTATGTACACTGGCACCAGTATACTCAGTGGTTCAGCTGGAGTCAACACTGTGTGCGTGCAATGATATTGGAAGTAGTACTACACAGAGCTGGTTGCCATTGCAGTTTGCTGAAAAAATTCCCATTCATGCCCATGTTTTCTGGTGTTTATTTAACGTAAAAATTCTTATAAACATTTTGGTGTATGAAACATATATGTTTGTAATCCATTGAGTGAACTAGAAAGTGGTAGGACTGTTCGTCTGTGTTTCCACAGGTTGAATTACTGGCGTGAATCCACAAGTTGCCGCGTGTGGCGTGTTAGTGGGTCTCGTGTGATTGACGCAAATGTGATGAACCAGTGCCGCTAGTGACTCTTACACTTTTTGACACCATTTACCATTTTATTACACGAAAAGGGAAATAATATTTGCAGGGATAACTTATGTCAGGTTATATCTGGAACTGCTAATGTGCTATCCATTTACTCCGTGGGCGTCCATATTGCTCTTGCTAGATCCATAACAAAACACATGTAATTCCAATTAACACGTCACGTGGACATCGAAATTCCCGCAACAGAGGTATGAGGGAGCCCACATGCCATACACCATGATCTAGTTGCACTACTTTGCCGATACCTTATTACTCATAACATCCATTTTAGTTTTAATCATTTAATAGCATTTTAGTGGCACACGACTAAGGTTTCGTATGTGCATGCTTCATTCTGAAATGTATTTGAAAATCTTTCGGAACAAATTCGAATCAAATAGTTATACCAATATACTGACCTCCATATTTGCTACAAAATCAAACTTGAGAGGATAAATTTTCAAGGACAGAGGAGACATGCGTTGCAACGACATCAAATCACAGATGACACCTTTATGAAATACAGATAAGCACATAGACAAAAACGTTTGCATCAAAACGGAGTTTAAACGTATCGAATCAATAAAGTGTCACAGAGATATTGAAGACCATATTGCTGAAATACAAGTTTCACTGGTAAATCATTTCACCTCTCCGTAAGCCTTGCAAGTGATTTTTATTCTTCTATGTTCAAATTGTCCTGTTGTCATAATATATAGGTATTTTCTCCTGTTCTGTCATTTTTGAGAACTTCAGCACAGATTGAAAGTTTGGGGGCCAAGACCCCACCATGTATTATGCATACATCTTAGTATATTTACAATGTATTGACCCATTTCTTCGAACATTTGGTCCTTTCTGGGGCTTCTTGAAGATCAAAAATGTCTGTCTGGCCTCTTCTATAAAAATCTTAGAATGAATCCTTGTAACCAGATAACTGTGTACTAAATGACTGACACATTAACATAATATTAACATATTATGATATTGCACTGTGCTGCACATTATTTTACTTCATAAAATGAATCTTGCTCCGGACAATAATTCTCAGGTCTTGGATATTTCTACAAATCAAGACTTCGGCAAGAAACTGAATCAGACTCTAAATGAGTGACTATGTACACAAGAATGCACGTGACAATTAATTAAATCCGGTAATTTAGGACTGCTATCTACCAAATTGTTTCATTTGTTATCTTGAAAAAGTAACTTGGTTACATCCGTACATTTATTTGTTTTCATGTTTATACAAGTTTTAGTTGTGGTATAGTTTAGTTTGTGTCTAGAAGTCTATACGTGTGAATGTTGATTTTGTCAAACGAAATCAACAATATGTTGATTTTGCCCCAAACAAAATAAACAATAAACATTCGCTTTGTTTACACTTATTTAAGATTATATATATATATATATATATATATATATATATATATATATATATATATATATATATATATATATATTTATATATATATGAAGCTGTTAGTACGGCATTAAAACATTTGGAAACTTTTATCCATCGTCATCATTGGATGCTTTGATAACTTGAGAAAAACTAGATTGTCCATGTAAACCACTTTAACGGCTACATCCTAATAAAGCCCAATAATCTAAACCCTTCCTTCAAAACACCTTATGTTATATATTGTCATTAGCCGCTTTCCTTCACAGTATAAACAGGTGCAGCTAATTTATATCTTGGTGTCCAAATTGCATATCAGGGCACAGACACATTCATGTCAATTAAGTTGCAGACATAAACATGTTAATGCCCACTATACATGCTATGTTGCCGGACAATTAAATTTCTACTTGACATATTTAGTGCACTCGTTTTGGCCAAACTTTCATCATAAAAAGTCCAGTGACAGTCTCCCGCAGTCTAAAGTCTAAATGACATGCAAACTCTAAATACTTATCTACCTATACCTGTCCACCAACCTACATCTATCTATCTATCTATCTGTCTGTCTATCTATCTATCTATCTATCTATCTATCTATCTATCTATCTATCTATCTATCTATCTATCTATCTATCTATCTATCTATCTATCTATCTATCTATCCGTCTGTCTATTTGTCTGTCTGCCTGTCTGTCTGTCTGTCGATCTGTCTGTGCATCTATCTATCTGTCTGTCTGTTTGTGTGTGTGTCTGTCCGTCTGTCTATCTATCTATCTATCTATCTATCTATCTATCTATCTATCTATCTATCTATCTATCTATCTATCTATCTATATATCTATGGGCGGACAACAGCAGCAGTCAGACAGTAGACATACACTTTGTGTTTTACAACAATGTATTCCATACGTGAATACACAAATGCATATTTTTGACGCATAACCTTTTGGCATGCAAGAGAGGCATATTGAAATTTGAAACGGGTGGCATTTAATTAAATGCGGTTTGGGGGTGAACATATTGAGGGCCAGTTGCACACATCTGTGCTAACCTTGGGCTGAACTGAGAGTTAACTCTGACATAGAGGAGTTGTAAAATCCCGGCTTGACTCTGGGTTAACCCTGGAGTTGTGTGACGCCAGCTGGTTCGCTGGCGGTTCACTTAAGTGCAGGTTACACAACCTGAGGTTGACACTAGATTCATTAATTCACATTGTTAATTCTTCCCCCCTGGTCCACATTGAATGAAAAGTTGTCCCTTTTTCGCCATTCTGGTAGTATGCACTAATACACATGTACAAGCACGAACATTTTTCTTGTCATTTGCGTAAAGCATGGAAAAGTGAACTGTACAACGTTGGAAAAAGAAACACTTCTGGAATTAGTGAAGCAACACAAAGATATAATTGAAAACAAAAAAAATATGACAGAATGGTGGAAAAGAAGAAAAAGTGTGGGACACAAAAACAAACATATTCAGTGCAAGACATGGCGTGTCAAGAAGAACGAAAAAGCAGTTGAGAGATGCCTGGGAAAACATAAAAAAATAAGGCAGAGCAAGTGTTTGGCGATGAAAAAAAGAGAGTTAAAAAAAACAATAGGAAGAACGCAGTCTTTCTGATTGTCACCCATGTCCCAAAATTATGGTCAATCTTCTTCCACAAAAAATCTCCAGTCTTACAAATGAATTTGATGAAGACGCAGAATTGCATGATGACTGATGCTGCCTCAGTCGGCGAAAATGAGACGATTACAGCCGCATTTTTCATATATATTTACATATGTATACACAGTTTGCTGCACTGATGAGAAATGCAAGATCATGTAAGCATTTGCATTCGCCATCACACAAAATTTATTTTAATGACACATAATTTTTGTTGTATGCATATATATATATATATATATATATATATATATATATATATATATATATATATATATATATATGTATCTTTTTCGTAAAATAATGTAAAAATAAAAGTAGCACAAAATGATTCTTTAACTCGCCTGGCATCTTGGTTCTCTGGGAAGAAGATGTGTTCTCTGTACAACGAGGCCAGTGTTTTAGTGCAATTCTTTAGCACGCTGCTAACAGTGCTTATATGTACAATCACGGAGTTCATCACAACGATATCATGAACATTTTGGACATTCTTATTTCAATAAATTACAAAAGGTGCGAAATATCAAATATCACTAAGTTGCAAATGAAATGAGTTGATACTACAGTTGTGCATAGACACGTCGGGTGTACACCAAACTTGTACTGATACAAACGCATTAACGAACTAATAAAGAACATTTGCTTTCACAGCACATCTGTCTGGGTGATTTCCATATTTGAATGATTGGAATTGGGTATTCACCTAATTTGCACAAATAAAAATGCCACAAATTTGATTTATGGCTCATTTTATACAATAATATTACATACAGAATTAATAAGCAAAATGTTTAAACATAAAGGTTACCCATACATAAATAATAATTCATGTACAAACAAAGCATATTGGTCACACAATAAGTATTCAAAAAGTAACGTTAAATCTTACACTGTTGAAACTTTGATAGATGCTATAAACGTTCTTTTGGATAATACTTTTGTTCAATGCGGACCATTGGTTTCAACAAATAAATCGTGTTCCAATGGGTTGTAACTGCTCCCCACTACTGGCAGATTGATATTTAACGTGGTTTGAAGTTAAGTATATAGATATATTGATGAAAAGAGACTTTCAAATGGCTACAAAATATCAAACAACGCAAGATCGATTGATGGCATTGCTCCTGTAAATGTAAAAAATGTCAGTGACATTGCTATAGAAATTTACCCAAAAGATATACTTTTGGTGGGAAACAATTCAGATGGTATCAGAGATGTGTTTCTGGACTTGGATACTCAGGTCACTAATGGCAAGTTTTGCATCAAAGTTTATCATAACATAAATGAGTTTAACTTCGAAGTAGTTAACTATCTTTTCCCGGACAGTAATATTTCGGAAACTATTGGATATAATACGTTTTTGTCACAGATTTTGAGATTAGTTCGTATTTGTTCTAAATATCAAGACTTTGCATCTAGAACCAAATTTATGTACAATAAACTTGAGTCAAGAGGATTCAAAGATGTACTTTTGATCAAATATTTCTGCAAATTTTGCTGTAAATATCGAGAGATGGTTAGGAAGTTTCGCTTCAATAATTTAAGAGATTTTAGACTTGCCTGCTTTGCTACTTATTTTATTTTATTTATTTATTTATTTATTTATTTATTTATTTATTTATTTATTTATTTATTTATTTATTTATTTATTTATTTATTTATTTATTTATTTATTTATTTATTTATTTATTTATTTATTTATTTATTTATTTATTTATTTATTTATTTATTTATTTATTTATTTATTTATTTATTTATTTATTTATTTTGGCATCATTCTGTTTAATATTCACCTTTCGGATACTTTAGGCTAGCTTGTTTTCTGTTAGTTCAAACCCCAGGTAGCTATAGGTAGCAAGCAGCTACCCACGGCAGTTACAAACTTGCCTAATTGTAGTTGGAATCTGGTTAAGGAATATTATATTTTGATTACATTCTCTTGACTTAAATACTAATGACTTTCATTCTTTTCTGACTTGCCCGACAAATTTTGCTGTTAAAATCTAGAGATTATTAAAAAGTTAGGCTACAATAATTTTGCAGTTTTTAGACTGGCCTCTTTTGCTACTTAAATTTTATCTTTTGGCATCATTCTGTTTTGATATTCACTTTCAGACATTTTAGACCTACATATTTTCTGTCAAGTTGCAAGCAGCGGCCAACGACAGTTACAAGTTTGCCTATATTTACTTAAAATTGTGTTAAGAAAACTCATGTTTTGACATGTTTTTGACATAAATGCTAATGACTTTCATTCGTTTCTGACATTCCTAAATGCACTGTTACTCAATGTTAAAAGAATAACTCAAAATTGACATTATTTTCTCAAATGTCACAAATCTAACTCGTTACGTTGAAACATTGACTCAGGGTTGGCAGTGAAATAGAGCTCAATTGTTTGGAGACTTTCAAAGTGAGGAGTAGGTGTCATCATGGGGTTTGTTTTACATTTCTGGTGCAGGATGTCCATTGTTGCAGTGCTTGGTAGGGTTTTCCTTGGATTTTACAGGTGATCTAGCTGCAACTGTTTATTTTACAATCACTGGTTCTGAATATAAGGCCCCAGTTTGCTTCCACTTCAGTCATACACTGGCAGGTGATTTATCTAGGATAAGCTATCCAGCTAGAAAGGGTACATACTGGTTCAGGGGTAAGTCAAATTGTTCTTATCTGAACCTGTACTATACAAATTTAGTAATTATGTTTTGTTTGAGAGGTTTTCTTCTTTCATAATGAAGCTCTCCATTTATAAGCAAAACTTCACGTATCTAGCTAATTCATCATTTGCCACTTTTATATTTATTCATTATTATTTGGGTTGTCTTGGTTGCATATTTAACTTAGACAAGGAGCCTATACTCAGAAAGACATGTACAGGTATAGGTTCCGAAACATGCTCTGAGTAGTTATCCGCTGAAGACCCTTTAATTTATTTAGGCCAATACAGCCTATGTCAAAATTCTACAGAAGAACATGTGCAATATGGACATTAGTACTTCCATATGTATATAGGTTAAACAGTGGCATGTTAGCTTATGGACATAAAGAGTTCGGATTGCCGAATAGGGTAATGACTACTAGGAAGTGGTTCTGGACAAAAAAACACAAACACAAAACGGTAAAATGAAGTTACAACAGCATCATCTCTATCTCACACTATAATAGCTTTGAAGATACTCAGGCTTATTCAAATTATGTATATTCACATAATATGAATAAATTAAGATGCTGTAATTTTATTTTATGGTCAATTGGTGCAACTTAGAAACTATACCACAATGCTAAAAGAACGACATCTCTATCTGTAATATATTTGAAGATGTTCAAGATTTTAAGTTTGTCTATTTGCCTAATTTGCATAATTTGAAATTCTACAACTTTAATATTTATTGGATCTGCCAAAATTACAAACTTATTGTTCAAAGTAAGAATGTTACCTTTGTATGACAGTTTTTTTGATATTCAAGATTTGAATTAGTTCAATTAGTTTGGTATGCGTAATTGAAGTCCCAGCATCGATCCTTTGGGTTCTCGTTTACAAATGTGTGCGCCGTGAAAAACAAACAAAGCAGAAGCTGCACCTTGTCTAGCGCCTTGTTCGGATTTTATGATTATTGGATTACTGGACCCTTTTTGAAGAGATTATTGGATTATTTGCTATTCAAGAAAAGGATTATGGGATAATTTTACCGAAGAAAGTATCTTTGGATCATTGAAAAGCCAAAGATTTAGGATTACGTTCGCTATTTTTAGAAATGGACGATTATTGGAATAAAAGTATATAGATTATCGGATTATTAATACCTGCCCACCCCCGGGTCTCTTGTGTAATGTTTTGAATGGGTGGCATCTCATTGAACAGACATTGACACAGTATGTTGCTGCTTTCGTCAGGGATATGATCTCATTACACACAGAATACTCAAAAAGCTACACACAGTAAAATTAGAACCGCTTAAAACTACCCAATATTGAAAGTTTTTTTCTGTTTTTCTCTTTATTTTTTTGTTTGTTTGTTTTTTGTCTAACCAATTAAGATCAAGATAATGTTTTTCATAACATTACAGAGGCTGGGCATAAAATGAAATTCTGAGTGATATTGCAAGAAGACACTGATAAAGATAATGGAAAGAACTGCACTGGTAATGCGATGGAACGGCCATAGGTTAACTGAAGTACAACTAACATATCTCATTACGGGGGTACACCACACTCTGTAGCCTGTGGTATGGCAGCATGTACAGAAACAGATGTGATTCTTCTATGTACATGAATCTGACAAATTTTTGCAGACACCCCCCCAACACACACACACACACACACACACACACACACATTACCTCACCTGTTCTGACCTATCTATCTGCCTGTAGTCCAATCACTTCGATAGTCAAATGCTCGTGATAAAACAAGACATTACATCATAGCTTTCCCAGTTTATAGCAGGGATGACCCTGTTCATATTGAGAGGCCATTTAGTATCTTACTTGACTGATCAGTGTACTTTTACATTGTAATTGTATTAAAAAATTCTGACATATAACAATGTTTAAATTATAATGAATATTTGATAAGGTGTGACCAAAAAATAATCACTGAGACTAATTTAACTGATTTAAAGTTATTTTGACTTCATTTTTATAAGCATTTTGTCTGTAAAGAGATCATATCTCTAACTTTAATTGGCATCTACCCAGCGTTGCTGTGCCGGGTTCTGTAGAGTTAATTGAGTCGTAGTCAGTATGGCTGGTCACATGATGACATGAAAATATAACACACGGTTAACAGTGCGTTATACAGATGTGAAAATTTGGGATCTGCAGCTACCATTACGCGGGGAGTGAGGATGGGGGAGGGGGATCGTTTAATCTTTAACCTGTGAAACCAATATATATATATATATATATATATGCGCTGTGCAACAACTCTACAAATCATGAATTATGATATCAATATTCCGTCCCGCGAATAGTATAGATTTGTGAAATAGACATTTTGACCTTTTCCAAGTACAGTTTTTCTCTGTATAAGTTCTAAGTGGGAACCACCTCTCCCATCCCCTCCCCCCCCCCCCCACACACTCACATACACACACATTACCCATGCAAGCATTGGAGAAATGGCCATATCACTTGGGTGTTAAAGACCACCAAAATGTAAATTTTGTATGTAGCACGTTGATACTTAGGTAAGGTAAGATAAGAAAGGGTTATTTTGGACACAAAAAGTCCATAGTATAATTTCAGTGAAGTTATAGTTAAAACATATGAAACCATATATCTAAGAGATGTATCCACCAAGTGTACCGTACAATCATATAATGTATTATACAGTGCATCATGCCAGCGTTTGAATACGTATAGCTCTCTAAATTTAAGCCATCAGCCAGCATAGCTGTTTTTATTAATCAAATTTTCATTGGTTTCAGCTCTGTTCCAGAAGCTGTGTATTTCTCTCTCTTAGAGAATTCGGCATAGTTAGGGATACCAATAGTTACAAATGCATTATTGTACTAATCATTCTACACAGGTCAAAGAGTATGCGAATAGAGTTATTTCATGCAATTTTCATTCTGTGCATCTAGGAGCTTTTACAGTTGGCCCGCAGCTGACTGCAGTATGAATTACCCAAATAGGATTTAAACAATAAAACTGTAAGATCTGTGCTGCAATTTCCAAATTTTCTTACAAATATATTTGCACGACCATACATATGTCTAATTTGTCTTTGAACATCCAAATCGTGAGATAAGCTAATATACATCATGCACCCCAAATACTTATATTTTTCGACATACTCCATTTTGTTACCATCAAGATACAGACTAGGTAACCTATATGATTTCCAGGTCATAGGTTGAATACCCATACAGACAGCTTTAAACATATTGTAATGAATAGTTAACTTAGTAGCTTCTCCTTAGCGCACAATGTACGTCTATCGATATCTGAGGGCCCTTGACTGAGAATGCTAGTGGACAGGTATCATTTGTACACACTAAATTGTGTACTATTAAATCTCCAGTGTCACAACCAATTTTAACATTC